>VXAU01000119.1:143232-189488 GCA_013399695.1 Formicarius rufipectus
CAAAAAAAAAACCAAAAAAAAAAACCCAACATAAAAACATCTCTGAGTCACGTATGACTATTTTTACAGCTCTGGGGAAAGGCAAAGGGGCTTTTCATAAGGGTTGTGCAGCAACACTGGGCCATGCTCAGATCTGGCACAGGCAGAGCTGGCTCTGCCAAGCCCAGCGGAGAGGCTGCTGCAGGAAGTCACTTCACAGTGACTTAGGTGGTTAGAGCTTTTAATTTATTTAGGACTTCCATTTGTTTATTCTCCACTTTGGAGGCATGGCATCCAGCACAGGATACTTTCACAGAAGCAGCCTGTCCTGGGGAGGACAGGAGAGCTCTGCCTTACACAACCCTCCTCCTGACACCCAGCCTGTCCCACCCTGCACACCTCCACTCCACATCGCTGAGTGAGGGGAGTACAGTCTGCCTTTCTCCCAGGAAGCTGAGTGCTGTGGGCTGGAGGAGGAAGGACCTACCAAGACTGGAGAAACAACATCTGACCATGAACCTTCATCAATGGAGAGACAAGGGTGTGAAGAGGATTGGACTGTTTTTTACTGTAATGAACTTCATGTTTCACGTTTTGGTGAGGGTTTTGCTGTTGATGTATAATTCCTTATATGTTCTATTTAGTTGCTGGAAAATTCCTTCTTCCCTCATAGCCTTGAATCCCACCCTGTGATTGATTGTTTTATACTACATTACAGTATTTTCTCTATATGATTATTCCAACCCCTTGTTTTGCATTCTCTTCCCATGTTCTGCCCTAACTCCACCCCAGTTACATCACCTTCTGGAAAGTTCTAGCCGGACCCTATAGAAGCTGGTAGCCATTTTAATAAGTTGCCGTTTCTGCCCCACACCTCAGAAGTGTGTCTTCCCCTTTCTTGACCTGACATCAGAGCCACAGTGGGCCAGTGCCTATCAGAACGCAGCCAGCCACATTATTTAGATGTAAAGCATTGTGCTAGAGAAGTAGAGCCCTTTATAAACACTTTCAAAAGCTTGTGCTTGCTGTACAATATGGAACCAGAAAAAGCGGAACACAACATTAGTTGTGCAGGTTTCTCCAGCTGCTAAAGCAATTTGTTAGAGAAATTTATATAAAAGGAAAGTGGTCTTTTCAAGTGCAGCTAATATGTTTAACTGCTTATAAGCAGCCATCAGTCTTTTGTTTTGTCTCTGTACTGGTCAGTGCTCACAGTCCTTGTTCTGGATTTATTCAGCCTTTATTCCCAGCTCATATCAACTAGAAGTCAATGAGACTTTTATTAGAATGAAAAGAAAGTAAAAAAAAAAAGTAAGTTGGCTCACAGTGTTTCTGTGTATTCTGTTACAGTAATTCTCTGAAGCTGGACAACAACACTGAAGCAGTTGGAATGGCCAACCAAATTAGTAAGATCAATCAGAGTAAATTATGGGATGTGTTACTTTGATAAGAACTGAGATTTCACAAATGCAAAAATGATTAATTATCCCAAAGTAAGAAAATCAAGAAAAAGAAGATTCCTTGAGTTACATATGGAAGCTGATGCATGTTTTGAGGGCATGTGGGTTTTGGCTAGTTTTGCAAGTTACCAGATGCCTCAGACTCCTCTGATTCTTTGCTGAATGGGCCTGTCTTTCTGTGCAAAACACAAGACCGCAAATATGACTAGGTCAGAGTGCACACCCACACTCAGGCAGCTTGCTCCAGGTGAGCTTTGTCTAAAACAAAGGTGGGGGGGGGCGGGGAAGAAAAAGAAAATCAGAAAGCAAGAATTATTAACACAGCATCTGAAAAATATAAAGAAAAAACCTCCTGGTGAACATTCACCTGCTTATAAGAGTACTAGTACACAAAGCACAGCAATATTGTATGAACTGACCATTATACGCTTAAATGCACCATCCCTCTCATATCTGCAACTTAAAACAACAATATTCATCCCTTAGCCTTGAGGCATAAATTCTTAAAGCCCCTGTGCAGGAGTACGTGATGACACACATGAGTGGAGGTTCCCTTAGAAACAAAAGCAAACAGGACTTTTATTTCTGTCTGATGGACCAACCCCAACCTTAACATGTTCTTGAACAAGTGAGCAGTGGATAGTGCGATTTGTGATCCATTTGATGTCTTGGGAACCAGTTATCTACAAGTAGCCATCAATTCTGTAAATGTTTTTAAATGCTGTTTGCAGAGTAAGGGGAAAATTAGTTAGAGATACCAAAAATTTGTTGGAGATTTTTGGTTGGTCCTAGTAATATTCCCAGTGACACTTTAGAGAGAAACCATGAATCATGCTTTACTTCCCTTAGCTTTTGTGTTTAAGGTTTTCTCCAGCAAGTGAACTTGTCTCTTACTAAATGCTACATTATATGAGCCTAAGAACTTTGTTCTTTTGACTCAAGTTTCAATGATTTACTTCAAAACCTCATAAGGAGCAGGAAATCAAATTATGTAATGCAGAAACTATAAATATTAGAAATCCCTGAGAACTAGCTTGATAAAATAACACCTAGCATCAGCCTGCTGCTGACATCTGTAATGTGAAACATTGGAGTAAAATTTAAACTAAACTCGTTGAGTGGATAGACACTCATCCTGTGGTTGAGTGAGATACCTAGGTCATTAGTGGCACTCTTAAACTTGTTTTTTCTCTTCCTCTGACAAAATATATTCTTTGAATGTGGTCTTTTATTGCAAGTCTCTCTTCTTTCAGTTCTCTAAGTCTCTTGTGAAAGTTCCAGCCTAGATATGATGTCAGCCCTGCTCCTCAGAGGAGAAATAAATTTTAAAAAGAAGTTGATGAAGAAAAGGGCATTAATATCTTGTTATTTTTCTTATTGTGTCATAAGAAGTGCCATCTCTGCCCATCTTATCCCATACACTTGAGAGTTCATTTTCACTTATAAAGAATGTGATATATTAATAATCCCTCAAATAGCAAGCAGGACGTGGATGTTCAGCCACTCTTTGGGAGTCAGCGATCACTTTCTCAGCTGTTTTATTATGAATGGAGAGATTACGAGGTATATGGCAACTTGAAGCTTCTTAGCATGCATACTTAAGCGACTAAATAATATGAACAGCACCAAGGCATAATTACCACCTGACATGGCACACCTTGTCATTTGGACAGAATTCTATTGATTCCAGGTTCATTGAAACAAATATAAATAGAGAAAAGGCTGCAGGCTCAGTTTTTCCTCCCATCATCCCCATCCTTTTATAGTAATTTCTATGAACACACTGTAAATAATTACCAGCATTTCTACATTGTGACTCACACTTGACTAGCCTTGTTTCTGCCCTACAGTATATGGTGCATGTGGCTGATCAGAACCCTACTGTATTATTGATTTAACCTGAAGATCTTTGCCTTTTGGACATGGTAGTTGCACTTGAGATACTACAGAGACACTGAGCCCATCTCAGCCCATGAATTCAAGCAGCAAAACTTCAAGGAAATGTAGGTCTCCGACAGGCATATGTCTATTAGTATTGTGAAATTAATCAATTATTTTTTAAAAAAATAAAAGCTTTTAGATTAATTTATTGCAGTTATTTAAAAAAAAATAAATTCATACAGAGCAGCATAAAACAGGTTTATAACTTGAAAGTTCTCATCAAGCATTTTAAAGTTGAAGGGTTGATAACGTGTTCTATCTTGCCTTGACAGTTACTGCACAGCATAATCTAGTGCTGCCAATCAGATCCAAACAAAGGAAACAGCAGTTGTCTGACTGTGAATCACCTCTCACCTCAATTAATATAAATATTAAGTTTGCACAAGTAGACTTGACAGTTTGAGGCATGCCCAAATTTTCTGTGTAACTAACACTTAATGACTGATACTCAATACTTGGACCTGGCACTGAGGATGAAGTCAACAGTTAAGCACTTTGTTTTGGGGAAGTGACTGGAGGCTCAGTAGAAGGATTCAGTGTCTTTTGTAGAAGTTTTGGAAATAAAACATACCTGTAGATGGAAAGGCTTCTGTGGTTTAAGGCCCAGAGATGCCTTTTTTGCATTTCTGAAGTGAATTGTCTTTCCTTCAACTCTATCTCATTCATATTTGCCTATAACAAATACCCTAATGAATACATCAGCTATAGCAAATGTTCCTCAGAGCACAGGATGCTTAGGGTAGATCCACAGGATATGTGAGCAAAGACAAATCAGAGTACACAACTGTGTGTGCCTGTAGCAGCAGGATCTGATTCTAAAACCTGTATTTAGCAAACAGAGAAACTTACTGCATTAATAATACATCCAACAAAATATCTCCTTTTATTTAACATGCTTGAAGATTATCTGCCATTCAGCTAGAACTACTTTATTCAGATGAGAAACCAGGGACCAGGTTTTAAAAGCCTACCCTGACAAAAACTATTCCATACAAAGTTAATTGTCCAACTCCAACTCTAGATAATTAGTTGAAATCTGGCAAAGGCTGATCCTAGATACTGAAAGGCATGATTGTCTATTAACATCTTACTAGACTTTCTAAAATGCTGTGGTCATCTCATTCAATTTCCTAGACAGTGGACAAGTGTCAGCAGGAAAATTACTCCCAGCAACAGCCCTAGTTAGTAACCTCACCTTCTGTCCAGGGTCTTAATCAGCAAAGACACTAAAGTGCCTTGTGATCCTTATTAAAGGGGTTCTTCTGGGCTAGGATTTGTTGACAAGGACATGAAAGAAAGCCTTTAGTTTGGATATTTGAATCTACAAGAGAAATACAGCTTCTGAATCTAGACTGACAACAGACTGGCTAGGACTGTTTATTGTCCTGACAAGAAATATGTACAGAGCTTCAGTGTCTTTAAAGTTCATCTCTCAAATAAATGCAAATAAATTTAATTGAGTAGTTTGATTTCCAGTAATCCCAAATATCTATTCATGGTCTGTTTGCAAGTGCAGTCAGATAGTCTGGAAATTGTACCACTTAATTATGGGTAGAATCAAATGTTTGTATTTGTCCTCAATTTGGACCAACCAGGAGGAAACATTAATTCACTCTGTTGTCTGTAACCAAAATTAATGTATATGAATGCATGTATGTGCAAGACAGCATAAGACCATTTATGTGGTAAATAACATTGTACTAAAGAATTACTTAATGTTGGATATTTTGCTTTTGATTGTCATTTTGTGGTTATGGCATATACAGGTTTAAGTGCTTCTATAACACATCACACACCAGCCAGTTTTGCATGCTGCATTTGTGTGATCATGGCTTTAGGTACATATGTGTATCAAATACTGGTGGTCAGGCATGAACTCTAAGAGTCTTTAGAGAAGTAGAAAAACAGTCTTACCATGACAGAGGAATTGCATGAGTTTTGCTCATCTTACTCATCAGCAGGCCATGTGGTAACCTGACCTTCCTTAAGTCTCTAAATACGAATAGCATCTGCTGGCAGTAGGAACCTTAATGAGATTGAGTAGAGGCCAGATAAAGCTGGATATATAGGAATAAAACACAGATTTATGACCATTAAGACAATTAGCCTTTAGAGAAGCACAGAAAATAATGTAGTGGAATCTTTTTTTTTTTTTTGCTATTGAAAGAAACAGGCTTTTTAGAGAGAGTTTGAACATATTTCTCATTTATGTGTTTAATCAATCAGAAATTATGGAGCTCAGTGATATGCTCAAGAAGGGGTAGTCAGTATTTGCTATGTTTGAGGTCCAAGGTAAGGGTCACAACTTGCCAACTTGCTCTCCAGAGTACGGTGGACATGGGGGATTTTACCGGATTTTACCACAGAACTGAAGGTTTCACACACAAAGCCAAGGCCTAGAGATAAACTGCCATCTTGTAGTCTCAATTTACTTTATTTCTTCTATTGTAACATGTTTGTTTCTTGCCTACACTCTTAGAATCACCACATTGTAGAAAAAGGGAGCTGAAAGAAACATCAGCAGTTTTCCCCAAAAGTCAGGAGAGCCACAGAGTGCATGATGTGTCCCAGATGTTTGCCAGATCTGTGCTTAAAAACCTCTTGTAAAGGAAAACCCCATGCCTCTGAAAACTCAGTTCCAGTGTTACACTGCATTTGATTTCAGACCATTTTTTCTAAGACTGACTCTGAATTTAAGTAGTGAATTAACCAATTACTTGAAGAGGCAGATGAAATATTCTATAAACAGCTGGAAGAAGTCCCACAATCACTGGCCCTTGGACTTGTGGGGAACTTGAACTTATTATGTGACTGCTGGAAATTCAATACAGCAGAGTCTAGGAGGTTTTTCTGGAGGAAGATAACTTCCTGACATAGCTAGTGTGTGAGACAGCAAGGGAAAACACTCCGCTAGATCTGTAGTTTGTGAACTAGTGGGTGATGTGATGGTTGGAGGTCGTCTTGGGCATAGTGACCACAAAGTGATAGATTTCAGTTCTTGGTGAAGTAAGAAGGGGAGAAAAACTGCTGCCTTGGACTTCCAGAGAGCAGTCTTTAGCCTCTTTAGGACAGTGGTTGACCTTATCCCTTGGGAGGCAGTGTTGAGGGCCAGTGGAATCCAAGAGGGCTACATACTCTTCAGGCAGGAAATCCTAAAGGCACAGAGGCAGACCATCCCCATGTGCAAAAAAAACAAGCTCGTGGGGGAGGAGAAAAACCTGGTTGAACAGAGGGCTTTGGCTAACTGTATGAGGTACAATAAGGCTAAGTCCCAAGTCCTACCCTTGGGTCACAACAACACCATGCAGCACCACAGGCTGGAGCAGAGTGGCTGGTGAGCTGCCCAGAGGGAAAGGACCTTGGGAATGCTGGTCAACAGAGGCTGAACATGAGCCAGCAGCATGCCTAGGTGGGCAAGAAGGCCAATAGGATCCTGGCTTGGATCAGAAATAGCATGGTCAGCGGGACCAGAACAGTGATTGTCCCCCTGTGCTCAGCACTGGTGAGGCAACACCTTGAATCCTGTGTTCAGTTTTAGATCACTCACTCCAAGAAATTGAGATGCTAGAATCTGTTCAGAGAAGGGCAATGAAGCTGATGAAGAGTCTGGAGCACAAATCCTATGAGCAGCATAGGAAGGGATCTGGGCTTTTTCAGTCTGGAGAAGGAGGACTCAGGGAAGACCTTATCACTAGGTACAATTACCCGAAAGGAGGCTGTAGCCAGATGGGGATCAGTGTCTTCTCACAGATAACAAGTAATAGAATAAACAGGCCTCGAGCTGCACCAGGAGACGTTCAGACTGGATATTAGGAAAAATGCCTTCATCAAAAGGGTTGTCAAGCACTAGGCCAGGCTGTCCAAGAATGTGGTGGAGTCACCATCCCTGGAGTAACTTAAAATATCTGTAGATGTGGCACTTGCCACATTTTCTAGAGGTGGACTTGGCAGTGCTGTTTAACACTGGGACTCAATGATCTTAAAGTTCTTTAACAATCCAAACAGTTCTATGATTCTATGAATTCATGTCCTGTCCTTTGTGGAGATGAGAAAAACTGATATCTGACTTCTTCAAAATAAATCTTATGTGTTTGTAAAGTGTTAACATCTTCCCTCTGTCTCTGCTTCCTTCTCTAAACAGTCCTAGTACTATTAACGTTTCTCAGAGGTTCATGTTTTTTAAACGTCTTACCATCTTATTGCAGTTATCTGAGAATGCAGTGCCCAAATGTGGATGCACTGCTTCAGCTGAGGTTGCACCAGTGCCAAGTAGAGCAGAATAATTACCTCTCTTGTCTTATACCCAGCNTCAATATAATCAAAAGTCTTGTATTGGCAGTTCTGACTTAGAATCAATTAATCTCTATAATAAAACCTAATGTAATTTGGAACAATGAGTGAGAAACCTGTAGCAGGGTTTTTTGTTTGTTTGTTTGTTTTCTTTTTTGCAAATTGACACATAAATGAGCAAACCCAGGAAAAGATATTGTTAGTAATTCTGTAAAGCTCTTGAAGTATGTGAATGCTTGCTGAAGAAGCTCAGTGCAATACTGCAAAACTGGGGGANTCTTGTCTTATACCCAGCACCCCTGCTAACACATCTCAGAGTGACATTTGTCTTTTCTGCAAGAGCATCACATTGTTATGAAGAGAGGCTTGAAAATGTGACCCCTANCAAATTGACACATAAATGAGCAAACCCAGGAAAAGATATTGTTAGTAATTCTGTAAAGCTCTTGAAGTATGTGAATGCTTGCTGAAGAAGCTCAGTGCAATACTGCAAAACTGGGGGAGCCTTTCAGAACTAGGATCTGCAGGGAGGCACAATGTACGATTTATATGGCATGTCAACTAATGTCCTGCTAATTGGATAGTTCTGCTGTAGCTATTTTGTAGGGTAGCTGGCTGCTTTTTAATCTGTGGCCCCGTTAGCCATGGGTTTCCACAAACTGTGGGAGGGTTTTTGCATTTCCCATGCCAAAGCATCACGCTCAATTACTTAAGTCACCTCATGGACTCCTGTAATTGAGTTTAACACATTCTAACAATGACTTGTCACCTTAGCAAAATCTGAAAGGTCTGACTTAGAAAATGTAGAATGTGAAACACAGCCAGGAGGGTAAAGAGATTGCCAGTCATTATGGACTATTGACAAATATTTCTCTCCATCTGAAGATTTATAATTCCAATGTAACCCACTTTCTTCCGATAACAAATGACAAGAAGAAAGATCTTCCTTGCTTCCCCTTCTCAGGACCCTGACAGTCTGGGAAAATTTCTCCTTTAGGCCACTTGCCTATTTAAAGTGTAAGTCTGATTGATTTTACAAGAAAGAAAGAAAGAGTGAGGGTGTCGTTGTGTTTCAGAACCTTTATCAGGAGTTTGGCCATGACTGTCATGGGTAATTTGCTGGTTAAGTTAATGAGAGACCTCTTGAGTGTTACGATACAGGGCCTGTATAAGGTGTTTGTAGTGTCTTATGGTCCACTGTTAAGAGAGAGGATATATGTTAGGAAGAGAAGCAGGAGGACATGATATAATTGGCCCAACAGTAAGGCATTCCCTTGCAGGGGAGATCTAAAGGAAGAATTTATCCCTGCACACCCTGTTTCTGAGGCGGAAGAGCTGCTACTCACACCAAAGCATTGGTATTAAAGCAGCGCAACTGAGGCAGACATTTAGAGCTAGGTCCCAGAGAATGTGTAGCAAACAACTGCACAGTTCCTCTCACAGAGCAAATGTACTCTGAACAAAGACTCAGGAAGCACCATCATACCTTAGAGTTGAGGCTATCAGATGCACTGAAGTGACACGTGCCCTCCTTTGCTATGCAGTCTTCAGCAGAGCCTAGCTCAGCCCTCTGCAGAGCTTGTGGCTACTCCACATTGTAATATTGTGTGGCATTGCACAAACTGATGTTTCACCCTAAAGACCAGGCTTTCCCAGCTAACAAATGGCTCACAGAATCTGTGTGCTGTGACAAAATATTCTTTTTCATGCAATTTCATGTATTATTTTATAAGACATTCCAATGGACCTGGTCCAGACGAGTAAGAGTGATCCACTGAGAGAGAGTGGAGTTGTCTTCCACTTATGCAGGGGCACACTGTTCTAATAAATGACAAGTCTATACAAATATTACCTTCACATGCATTTATGCATTTTCCCCAAAACACGTACATGCTCATTATTTTACAGTCAGAACACAGGAATAGGAATTGAAATTGAACTCTCATCAGGCCCTGCCACAAACTTTTTGCCTTGTTTTCTTTTGGCTCAGATGTGTGATACACAAGATCTTGGGGAACTAAATTATTACTGTTGGGGAAACAAGCAGGAAGATGAAATTATCTTAAATGATTCTGTTTCTTTCACATGGAAATGTTATGGAGGTTAAAGATTCAGGGTTTAACCTTCCCAGTCATGTTTTATTAAGAAGATGGGTGTCGCAGCGAGGGAGACTTGTTATCTCAATATGAGTGATCAGCAAGTATCGGTTTATTGATTCACACATTACATTCTTATATTGCATATAATGAGCTAATACATATTCTGCAACCTAACCATATTATTGGATGCTTCTTTAAGGGAAAACTCCACCTTCTCTCATGCCTTTCTAATCACAACCTCCTGTTATCATGTACAGCTAGAGCAACTCAAGCTAGTTGAGTCCAATGTTTCCCCAACTCCCTCTCAGCCACCTGCAGCATGTCTGTGTAACCCTTTATTTGCCAACTAAGCCACCACAGATGGGGAAAATACTTCCTCTCTTCTCCTGCTCTTTTTCTTTTCTTGGTACTAATAAAAAGACCTTTCTTGCTCTTCTTGGGCATCTTTACCTTATGGATAGAATATATGTCTCAAACTGGACATACATTCAGTAAAATGTTTATTAGTCATCATTTGCCTACTCCCCACCTCAAATCATAAAGAATTGTAATCCTAGAAGAAATCCACTGTGTTCAAAGATTAAAAAACGTGGATGACTTCAGAGTCAAATGCATTTGTGCTGGGTGAATTGAATTTCAGAGCAAAGTTTGTGCGAGTTTTTTGAAATATGTTTTTCTTCATCAGTAATGCATTCAGATTATATTCTAGGAAACCTGAGAGACCAGAGAACAAGATCAGGCAGTAATGTTTACAGATTTGTTGTTAGCACAATTTATTGTTGTTCCCTGTCATGTATTTGACCCGTATCAGATAGGTCAGGTGACTCTCAGACATCATGTAAAAAATCCACACTGAGTTCTGCAAAAATAACTTTTGGGTGCACAGAGACTTCCTGGGGTCAGACAAGCTGGTGCTGTGTTTGCATGAGTTAAACTTCACTGCAAAAGGGGCAGGGGATGTCTTCCTCCTCCTGAGAAATGCCCTGGAGAGGACATGTGAGATTTTCATCCTTCCAGATGGACAAAAATAGAGGAAAGTGGCAAAACTTCCTTAATGAGCAGACATCTGGCATTAGATTTTTTTTCTTGTTAATTGAGCCCATTTTAGGAGACAGAATTTTGAACCTGAACTTCCACTGCTGCCGGGTGTGCTGCTTAGTAGTCAAAAGTGTTTGTTGGATTTGCAAGACAGTCCTTTCTCCATTTTAAGTTATGTTCTAGATGTAGGATCATTTCCAAATTCTGAACAGCTGGTGGGCTACTGACTGCTGGCTGGTCAGAAAAGTCAGATTGCTCCTAGTACCTCAGGTGAAAAAGCAGGAGGGAATGGGAATTATGCTTTGAACTTTGCCTCTTGTTCTGTGTGACTTGGATGAAGCTACATGGGCACAAAATGCCAGGTCATGAGGTGCCATGATTCACTCAGGGAACCAGGAAAGGAAGAGAGTGTGGGAACCAGCTTGTCAGCAAACAGCTTATATGCCTATTTCCCTGTCAAGATCACCTTCAAACAGGACATCTGAAAAGGAGGTGCCACTAGTTATGATTGAAAATGTTGGCCTTCCTGTTTAATAGGATCACAACCCAGCCTAAGGTCCACAGACCTCTGCCACCAAACGCTGGCAGTGTCAGCCAGTACCACTTCTGGTGGTAGTAGCTCTCAGTTCCCTGTGAAGCTACTGACAGCCTTACTTGGGTTCAAGCATATTTTTTTTAGACAATGATCCCATTACAAATGTCACAGACCTGCTTTGCAAAATTCTGATTCTGTTTTCAATACTGCACAGCCACAATGGTACCTCTGGCACAGTGCCTCCCTTGGAAAAATTAACTCAGACACTTGAATTTAAACCTCATTTTCCTCATCATAAAAATAAGGACAATTATATGCCAACTTAAGACTACCAGCTAAAGACATGTATGCACACCGTTTAGAGTGCATGTATTCTGCCTTTACCCCACCATGAGTTGTCTCCTCTAGTTGTTCTTGGTCTGTAAGGTCCTGAATCAGGGCTCACATATAACACCTCAGAAAACTAGGTCCTTCACTAGCCTCCTGCTTCTGTACCAGCACAAACTTTACCAGCTGTAAGTGCTGAAAGGACTAAGTAGAAGCACTTTTGCATCATTTAGTGAAGGGTATGTGGCTTTTAGAAGACATAGGGTGGGTATACAGCACCAATAAATCTGAGATGGCAGTGTTTTACACTCACACAGCACATATGGGAAGGGCCATCTTCAGAGCAAGGCAGGGGGGAAGCCTGGCCTGATGCCTGCTTTCTGCCATCAACCTGTATGGTAGGAGTGAGCTGTAACAATCTGGGTACTACAAAGCAAACTTAATTCTAGGGGAGGAAAAGTGAGAAGGAACACAGTATGTTTCAAAGCAGACAAGTGAGATGCTGCATTAACTCTTCTGAATGGAGTTTCCTGGAAGGATCCCTGAGCATGACCCTCAAGCACAAGACTTTGGGTTTTTGCCAAATTTATTTGAGGAGGAAGGAGAGAGGGAGCAGTGTTTTCTCGAGGGGAAAAAAAACTTCACCCCATTAAAGCTTTTTGTTGCCAGGGAAGTTCAGGGAAAATTCAGGAAAACTCCTTTTTATGTTCTTTATGATGTTTACTCTGTTGCGCAGAGCCACCACGGGGATGAGAAAAGCTGCAGCATGATGCGGGGCTGCAAAAGCCTGTGTATTTAACCGGGTGATATAAACGGTGTGTTTCTCTTTGTCCTCTGCCGAGTGCTGCAGGGAAAATCTGGCCTAAATAGCAAAATGAGAAGCCATGAGAGTGCCTGCTGGTTCTCGTCAGTCGGCCGTCCCCTGGGCCAGCCCATGGCTCCGACGGGAAGTACACAGCGGATGTTTAATGAAAGGGCTGCTGCGGCTTATCTCCGAGAGCAGGGTATTTCTTTGTGAACTCTCTTGCTTTGAAAGATATGTGGCCCACTATGCTGGTATTGTTGGCTCTCACTTTAGGCATAGCCACATGATTCACATAGGAGCTGTGTCCTACGTCTGCCAAGGAAAGCTGCCCCCCCACTTCCCTCCCTGGTTAGGAGTAAACTCGGCAGAGGGTCATAGAGGTCACAAGATCTGTCTGTTATTGCATTTTACAGGAAGGAAGATACGTTGTCTTAAGATCAGTTTATCAGCTGACTTTCCTGTGAAGAAGACTGAGGCTATTTTCCTGTGTACCACCACCCCCGTAATTCCCAAACGACTGTGCTCTGTTTGCATCTCCTGTCAGCTCAGCTGTGTGCGTTTCTGAAACAGCCCAGTATTTAGCAAACAAATAAAAAAGCCATTGTGAGACGTTGCAGAGTCCACATCCCTTATCAAACTGCCTGACAGGAGGGGATAAATCTCTTCCTCGAGGCTGACTGTCGTCTCACTCCCTCCCTCTTAGCGTCAATGCACAATTAAGTCCGTTGTGGTGAAATAGACTCTGCTGATAATTGTGGAGAGTTATTTACACGGATGCTGAGAGCAGCAAAGCGCTTAGCTGTCTCCTCTGCTTTCGAGGCAGTTTCTTTTGAGACTGCTTCTTTGAAGAACCACAAGTATTGGATTTTGTTGGATTGGAGCTTTTTTGTTTGTTTTGTCTATTATTTGTCAGGTTTCTGAGGATTTTTTTTTAAATTAGCTCTGCACTTCCTGTGCAAGGGGGCAAACAGCGTGCAAAGCTGCCTCCTTCCCCGCCCAGCCTTCTCTGAAAGATCACTGCTTTCATAAGGTTTTCAGCTGGGGAATGGTTGCCTGTTTCCTCTCTGTGCTTGCTGTGACAAATGCATTTCTGTGACCAGGAAACTGCAGATGTTACAGATGCACTAAGGCATATCTTATTAGCTAATGATTCTTAATCTCTGAAGGATTATCCATATTGAATAATGCTATTCATTGACTAACAGTTGAAAGGAAACATCCTGGCTCCAAAGTATATACGGTGGCAGCTCTAATTGTTTGTGTTCTCTTTTTCTACATCTGTAATGCTAAAATAATCCTCCAGTGCTCCACTCATCTAAAGAGTACTGTTTAACTTACCAAGAAACAGCATGTGGCAGAATAAATTTGCTGGCTTTCCTGTTTGCTGGACTGCAAAGCTGCATTGTGTAGGAAAACAGGTACTAATATTTAATAATTGCCATTTTTTGCAACATCCAACTGGTTAGATTTTTCCTCTGGTTTTGCATGGCTTTACACAGAAAATCTTTGTCATCTAAGTGCTAAGGGTCTTCAGACTCCTACAATAATCCAGAGGGAAGAAGGATCTGAAAACCATGTCAGAGAAGATCCTGCTCCGTTCACAAGCCTGTTGGAGTTTTAAGGCAGGATCAGAACTCACGTCACTATTCTCAAAGTATTTTCATTACCTGTGAAATGAATCACTCTTACCTACTTTTGCAAAGTCAATGTCTCTCTAAAAATACTTCATATCCTGATATTAAATCCTACATCCAGGTCCATGTCTGCAGTTCAGTTAACGGAAGGTGAAACAATAAACTTAGTGTGCAATCTTTTGTATGTTATTATGCACTAAGTACTTCTATATCTTTTGGTCATCATGCTTGTAATGTAAAACATATATATATGTGGCAGTATTACAGATACTGTAATACATAGTATTACAGATACATGTCTATTCTCAGACAATGTTGCTTTATTGAATTCTGACAGCTGAATCTGTACCGGACCTTGTCAGTAGCTAAGTAGATATTCCTCACACTAGCTTAAAATCGGAACTCAGATAATTTTTAGTAAATGTTTATGAAACTTCTTCATGGCTGAGTATAGCCCTAAAACATGAAGATGGAATTTTATAATACAAAGGGTGCGTGACTATTCTGGCAGTACGAAAAAAAAAAATAAAAAGGACTTGTGCTGTTCTCTTTATTCCACATTATTTGAAAAACATAGTCATATTGAATCTAAATTGCAGTATATGAGAGAATTATAACAAAGTTGAAATGGGAGGCAAAAGAAGAAGCAGAATCCTTCTGGGGCTTATTATTACACAAGTGGGTTTTGGTTTCTACTCTTTAATTTGCCACTTGCCAGCCTACATCTAAGAAACAACCTTGTTTGTATTTCAACAAAGAATCTTTTTTTTTTTTTTTTTTTTCAGTAAAAAGACCTGGCAATAATTCTGTTGGCACTAGATGAAGAGCTTGCTTATTTCACTGGTGATGGTTTCTTTTGTTGTTATCTAGTTTAATAAAAACTTCATAAAAAAAGGCTCTGGAAGTTTATAGATAAAGCTTATGTACATTTGTTCAGGTCATATGCCAAGCGGTCACTTCTTATTGCAGAAGTCATTGCACCAGGGAGAAATGTGCTTAATAATAGCACTTTTTGCTGGCAGCAGTCTTTATTCAGAAGCAGGAACAAATGAAGCAAACCACAGGGCCTGAGGCAGATATGTGAGCAACACAATTTTGGCTTTACAGTAGTTCACTACAACTATTACCTTAGCAACCTTTCAGGAAAGTCCAGCAAATCCACCAGGGAGGAGGTGCCTTTTCTCTTTAAAGTCAAGAAAGTTCTAAACAGCTCTGTCTTCTTTGTACAGGGTTGGACTTGTTTTTTTATTATTATTTTCATTCTAAACCCTGTAAAACAGAAATTAAGTTCTCTAACTAACTCCATGTAGCTGTCTTTAGGAGTATGTTTGAGGGCTTTTTGTCAGTAGTATTGGTCAAACATTTTTGTATTTTTCAACTTTTTGACAAAATGTGATGCCATTTTTCATCAGGTCTGCCACTTTTCAAATTGTGACTGGTCACTTCTTAATACACAGCTTTAAATTCAAGGCTTTTAAGGGAGCACATACAGCATAATGACAAACTCAGTGTCTCTTTGCAGCAGAGGTTGTCATTGAATATGTTCTTCAGTCTTCAGCTCTCAATGCCCTCACACCCAGAGAGGCACAGATGGAGGGAATGTCCTTGCTGGGATCTGTGGTGACCTTTCAGCAAGCTGGCTGGGGAGCTAGAGCACACTAATGATGCCAGAGGATGTGGCTGGGAGGCAAAAGCCTTTGGGAAGCACCGGATCCTGCCCCAGTGTCTACAGCTCTTCTGTGTGCTGTGAGGCATTGCCAGCTGGGAGCAAAGCCCCAGCAGTGCTCAGGGCTCTGTCCAGCCTGCCAAGCCAGTGGTGCGGGTCAGGGCTGCCCCGATGGCATTCCACCCCACTCGCATGCTCCTGGACACTGTTACATCATCCCAGCTTGCATGTCAGCCTCTGCCAGCCTGACAGGGCCAGCTGGGGGGCTCAGAGTGTAGAGGGACAGCCATGGGTGTACACACACATGCAATGGAGGGCTACCCATGTAGCATTTTATCTTTAATTGATTATAAAAACTGGATTTATGGCTCCTGGGTAAGCCTTTAGTTTCACATGTTTCTCTGTGGAAGAACAAACTTCCATTTTTCCTGCTATATAACACTAGCTGAAGCACTTTCTGGCAACATTTCATAGAGGCTGATGGAGCAGCACCAGAAATTAAATGGGCCTTACATTTGAAATTTGGACATACGGTTATTCTGTAAGTCCTACAAATTAGAGTTAAATGTATTTTCTCTCCACAATCTTTCCCTCCTTTATCTTGCTCCTCCTTCTTTCTGATCTCCCTGCCTCTGCACAAGCAGTAGCTAGAAAATATCTCAAGGGTGGAGCTTTTTTGCTTATTTATTTTTTCATCCTTCTCTGCAAAAAGAGAGAAAAAATCTATAACTTTTTTTTTTTTTTTTTTAACATAGTCTAATACTTTGGTTAAATTCTAAAGTAGATAAATCCCTGGGAGTCTCCGGATCAATGCATGAGGAAATACATATTAAACTGAATGTAAACAACTTGAGGTATCACAATATATTTTGCTAAAGTTAATTAACTTCAGCAAAATAGTGGTGAATTAGGTCAATGTTAATTGTGTACAGTGAATTGAAGTGAAAAACTGCCCACCAGGCAGCTGAGAGCTCAATGAGTTGTCAGATCCCAGGAGATCATGTTTTTAAGACCGGGTCTTGGATCTCTTGCTGCAATTGTGCATACTGGAAACTTGCTTTAAGAAGAGGGACAGTTTTCTAAGACAAATGTTTTACACTTAGCAGGATTCAAATAAGTGGTGGATCTTTAAACACTAGCAAGAATGTGAAACATTCTAATAAAAATTTATTTTCAGTAAGACTGTGGCAGATTGTATCTCAGACCTGACCAGCCTCTCTGAAGAT
This sequence comes from Formicarius rufipectus, assembly GCA_013399695.1. Taxonomy (NCBI): domain Eukaryota; kingdom Metazoa; phylum Chordata; class Aves; order Passeriformes; family Formicariidae; genus Formicarius; species Formicarius rufipectus. The sequence goes on from VXAU01000119.1 coordinate 160,233, forward strand.
TAGACTTCCAGGGGACAGATTTTTTTTTTTTTTCCATCTGCCTGTGGGGGTTGCTGTACCTTCTTCTGATGGCCTCATTGGATAGAGGGCAGGATGTGATCCTGTGTGGATTCGGTGACATTCAGTATGGTCCAGTTCTCAACTATCTAGGTCTTGCTCTGTGTCTTGGTTTTTAGTATCCAGGGTCAGTTTGTCACTGTGTGGCTGTGTATTCTAAAGCCTCTATGCCATTTTTTCCCATGAACTGCTCACAGTGGCACATTAGCAGCTATTGTCAAAGGCACAGCACACCCCTCAGGCTGCAGGCTGGGTGTTTTGGAACTTCTGTGAGATAAGGAAATTCTTCTGCCTCCACACCCACCTGAGGGGTCATGTCTGCTAATGGCCCATCAGGGGTATCAAAAATAGGTCATTGTTTATCTCACAGAGTAAATCACCCATTGTTTAAGTCTCCGCCCTGGGGGAAGGACTGGGCGGAGCCTAGGTGAATATAAGCAGAGGATTTTTGGGCCTAGGGAACTCTCTTCAGATCCAGAAGAGGACCCGAGCCACGAGCAGACTGCGACTGCCACCAGACTGCAACCATCACTCTCACCAGCAGAGGATTTCAACTGCTCTTCGGAGGGACATGCCAAAGCTTTTTCTTCCCATCCACCAACCCCCCCGCCCCGGGGATGACCCAGCACCGGCTACTCATCTCATCACCTGCGGTCTGTAAAAATACCTCCGTGCCTGCCAGGGACAGAGACTGGGGGAGGGAAGGGGTTTTGCTCAGGTTTTTTTCTTCTATTTTACTCGGTTAATTCTGGTTGTTTTTGTTTATCTTAAGTATATAGATATATATAAATTATAGCTAGGAACTGTTATCCTTCCATTTATCATATCTTAATTAAAATTTGTTTTGAAATTGAAGGAGATTTGTCCCTCTGTTTTAACTATAAATTTTTCTAAGCTCTCTAAACTTAGACACTCTGCCATGGTGCTCAAAACACTAATCTTTCAGGACTACATGCTCAGGTCTGCCAGGTCTCTGAATGGGACAGATGATATTCCAAGTTTCACCAGGAAGGCAGGGTACTCTGTGCTCATCTGTCAGCTGATGAAAAAAGGGGATAAACCCTCAGAATTTGTCAGCTGATACTCTGTCCTCACATCCTGAAGGGCTGTGTATGTACACAGGGATTTAAAGCAATATAATTCTGCTGGATGGCTTCTACAAAGAGGGTTATGCTGATAGGTGGAAAGGGCTCTGAGACAGGGATGTTAGAGAGCATTTTCTCTATTTTGAATATTTATCAATATATATAAAATATATTATCTAATGTTAGAGATTGATGCTCCATAGGTGTGTTTGTCCACCAATGCAAAAGCAAATCAAACAGGAAGCCTGGCAAAACTGAAAGCATAGCTCAAAGTCTTGACCTTTGCTGCCTGTCTTCAGGGACATTCTTTCACCTCTTGCATGTGTATGACCTGTGTGAATCTTGACAGGGCAACATCTCAAGGATGGCTAAGGTAAGAACTCAACAGAAAGAACCTGAGAAAATTAGGATGCTTTGTGTGGGAGGTTGGGAAATTAGAAGGAGTTGAGGGATAAGTCAGCAGCTGTAGTCCACCAGGCCAATAGAGCTCCTGAGAAGTCAGAACATTGACTTTGTCTCTCTGTCTTCAGAGATCCTGTAAGTTGGGCCACTATTTCTCTGCTAAATTTTGTCAAGCGATCAATTAGGAGAAGGACTTTAATGAACAGAACTACAATTACATAATATTACTAACTATTTTGAAGATTATGGTGCTGGAAAATACTATGGAAGTTTTCTGAGCTAAAGCGCCCATGCAAAATAAAAAAATTTATCTGATGGAAGTAAAATTACCGCCTCTAAATCTGTTTGTATATGCATGCATGCTTGTCAATTTTCAACATCACTGCATTATAATTTTTCTTCTGTTTCAGAAAATATTTTATTTTTCCTGTTGACTCAGTTCACTGCTGTCTTAATGTTATGTCACTATAAATAAACATACATCAGAGTCATGGGTACATCTGGCAACTAATAACCCTTTAGCATGAGTGCTCTTATACGAAAGGGACAAGGCTCGAGGCAAAGATACTATTTTCATTTTGCCATCTCACTCACTCCTGAGTTATTGTTGTATTCATCACTGCTTTCACATCTGGAGGAAACACAGCCATGAGAGGCATAAACACCACCCTGGGCAGGGCACACACTCCTTGTCATCCTACAATCTATGTGCCAAAACCTTTGAGTAGAGCCTAAAGCTGTACAGGATGTTGCTCAGGGAACTTGGGCTGTGGGGTGACAGATGCCTGGGAGTTTTCCACAGACACCAGATGCAGTGGCTTTGGATAGTCCCAGGCAGGCTGGTCCAATGAGTGCTGATGTCTTTGCTTCCCTTACTCATGGGATTAACCCATCTCCAGTGGGCATGACCCTGCTACTGGTCATGTGAAGGGGCAGGGGAATCCTGCTTGAACTACTTACCCACAACATAAGCACAGAAGCTGAGGCTGGCCACCCCTCATATTCCTGCATCCATCTTTCCACAAGTATCTCTCCTGTGGTCATGCTGATTTCATTCTAAATGACTTGAGCAAAGAGGACTTCCCTAGGGAATCCCAGAAGTGTGGGAGATGTCTCTGGATTTGGATTAACTTCTTGTTTAAGTGCTTGAACTTTTGTGTCTAGCCTTTTAGTTTCTGAACAGAAAAATTCTTCTAACACAGTACTTCTTATTGCTTTCAAAATCTCCTTGAAACTCATTGAATGCATCCATCCTACCCTATTTATCCCAGACAATGAATGTGCCTACTGTTTTCTTCTCTTGACCTCTCTTGCCCGGAAGAGAAAATGGCTTCCACCACTGGAGATTTAGATGGGATTTTAGGAAAAATTGTTTCACCAAAAGAGATGTCAAACATTGGAGCAGGCTTCCCAGGGTAGTAACAATTTGATGTAGCACTTGAGGAACATGGTGTAGTGGTGGACTTGGCAGTGCTGTGTTAAAAGTTGACCTTTCCAACATAAATGATTCTATGATTCTTCTGTACCAATTCTAACTTCTTTGCTTCTGAATTCTGTCTTTCTTATCTCTGATTTACCTCCAATTTGTAAACACCTTCGAGATGCACGCAGCATTCCAGGCCCTGCCAAATCTCTGTATAAAGCAGTGATCTCCAACCCTTTGTATTTACAATGACAGTGTAGCCTAAAAACATTTGGAATCAGTTTTACTGTATTATGCTCTGGACTGTTATTTCATCTAATCTGCATACGACTCAAGCCAAATATCTCTTTGCCATTGATTGTCTGTGTGGGAACATGAAATGAGTTATGTTGGCTGTTCTGGTCTCACGGGTTGCTGTACTGATGTGCTACCAGCCTCCAGGCTGACACCTGGTACCGTGCAGATCCCTCCCAGACTATGCTGCATGACATGCTTGCCAGCCTTTTATGAACAGCAAGAGTAACCCAGCTTGAGACTTTCTAAAACAGTTCCTTTACCCACCCCCCAAACACAAGACTGAAAAGAAGCATTTTTAATTTTCTGCAAACAGCAAATGTTGGCAATACCACAGTAATCTAAAATCAGGCAATCTTACACTCCCATCTTTCCACCCTTCCTCTGAGAAATCTTTATACCTTTGTAGCTGTACATGATCCAGGTACATATTTACATAGGCAGAGAAAAGGGAGAAGACAAAATGGCTCACACTTGCAACCGTTCACACTGCATACAGATTCCCACCACATGCGTAGCTCTGTGACTGCCTCAGCCCACAGGTCAGGAGCTGGCATGATCATGACGGTCCTGGCTGCTCCTCTTTATTCTACAGATAGAATTCAGAAAGATGTTAACAGGAGTGCCTCAGTGCTCTTCTTTCTTTTCCTTCTAACTTGGTTGTTTCTGCTACACTCCTGAAAGTCTCCTGGATCTTCTGTAGGTAACACATGCAAATGCTTCAACAATTACTTTTTAATTATAAAACCAGCAGATTTGCACAGCAGCTGGGAGGTTTTCTTAGGGGTAGAATGATAAACTTTGCAGTACAATAACATACAAGTGTTGTGAAACGTCTTGCTAAGGGCATAACCCAAAGTAGGAGAATTCCCCCTTCCACACACTAATCCTATTCTTTGCCAGCATTTCTTCTTTCTCAGCTACAGAGAGAGTGTGGAAATGCCTTGAAGTTTCAGCACAAGGGGAAAGATAATGAACAGAGAGGAGTGGAAAGGCAGGAATGAAGATAAAGGTCTGCATACTGAAATAGCAGTAACACACTGGAGTACATCCTGTTGTGATGTATTTACTTTTTGCTCTAATTCCTCCCGTGGGCAGTTTGAGAATGGAAATGTTTTTCTCAGAGGAAGTATTCTTGCTACTGATTTTATGGAGAAGCAGTAATTTCCGTAAATGGGCTAATAGTGGTGATGAGTTAGAGGTCCCTTTGTCAGATACGAACCCACACTGTTATAAGCTGGCTGTCTAGGGCAAAGCATTTGTAGAAGCAGAAGGATTATAAGAAATACCTTTTTTGTTATTACAGCAAAAATCTTAAGGGCTAAATACTCATTTCTGTGATGCCACCCTTCAGCAGGTCAGCACCAAAAGATGCAGGTGTTTTGTGTTTTAACAGCTTCAGCTTGGTCCTGTGCTTAAAACCATTTAGTAATATATTCCATTATTTTTCAGGGGATCATTAAAGCTTAATGTGCAGATTATAATATGCTTATTAATGGTGAACTATGCAGCTCTGGTATTACTGTTCAGTTCAACATGAGTACCCTGCAGCGGTCCTGAGTCAACCTCAGATGCACTGTCTGGGGGATTAAAGGAAGTAGCAATATATTGTATCTGCTAGCAAAGTTGTTGAGCATCTCCATTGGGAGCCTCCAGATCAGTAAAAAGCCCCCAACAACCAGCAATTTTCGTTTAAATCCTGTAAGAACCTTACCTGCCAGGTAGGAGTCCCACAATTGTATTAATGCCATGGATGCTGGAGCAGGTGAAGTTTGACTCTGGTTGAATGTATTTTATTTTTTTAATTGAATATGCAAGTTGGTTGTAGAGAACTTCACATGGAAAATCAGTTTTCTGGGGCACAACTGCCAGATAAGCAGTCTTATCCTTATCTACCACAAATATAACTGACAAAAATAGTTTTGTGATCTGCTGTACAAGAGCTATCCATCTCCCAAGAACCAAGAGGAAGAAGGTGTACTGCTAAAATAATGAACTTCTATATTCCTGTGAGAAATATGAAAGGGCCATAATATCTAAGGATGCAAATGAGTAGCATGGCTTCACTAGCTCCAGTATTTTTTCTCATGTGTGCCACTAGTGATTTGGCCCTGTGTATATCTTGCTCAGGATACAGAAAATAATGGTAATTTTTAAAAAAAAAAAATATTTTTTAAACACCTGCACACAATTCTCAAGCTTTATAAATTAATTTACCCGATGATTTCTGTATCTAAATTTTTCAGCCAAATAATGGTCCGATTTCAAATACAATGTTTTGGCGTTTTTTATTCCCAAAAAAACCTTGGCATCCTGCAAGTTAAGAATGTCTCCAGATTCTGGGTGTTTATGGAGCATTTTCATCAGGGTGCTTGTTTATTCTGGATTCAGTTCAGGACACAAGGCTTGTCCTAGATGGTTGCAGTTGACAAGAGAACAGTGTATGACTGATCATGTGAGATTATTCTGATCACAAAGCACCTACCAAGTTTATTTGTGCACTGGGGCAACACAGGAGCACATGTGAAAAAGTCTTCTGGATTCAAACATCTTGCTTTTTCCATAGAGAATATAAACAGCTACCAAGGGGATAAACAGAAACATTAGGCTGTGAGGCAGTACTTGACTTTCTCAGAAAGTTCAAAAGGTTACAGACATCTATTCCCTTTCTAAACCTGTCTGTGTGGCAGGGATTTAAGTTTCAGTCCTTGGTGCCACACAGAGAGTTTGGTAAACTCTCTGACTTTCATACTTGGGTTCTTCTGGTCAAAAACTCAGGATGAGAAGTGTGGTGTCAGACCCAGGCAGAGTGCACAGAGCATGCGTCAGCCTTCATCAGGAAGATGCAAGGTCTGTGTTGCAACACAGCAGGGTCTGCTGGTATGACTGTCAATAATCAGGATATTACTCATGACATTGTGAGTGGTGGACACCAGGACTGTGCTTGCCCAGCACTTGCAAAGCAGCCTTGAATTGAACTTGTAACCTTTGTGCACATTTCACTATTAGTTTCTCCAAAGCGCTTCAAGGATTTAAATGTTTAATTTGTATTACGGTCAGTGGGACTGAAGCATGTAACTCCTCTATGCAGTCATAGAAATGTCACCACCAGGAACCAGCTTTTGCAGTACTGCAGGAGATTATCCTTCATACAGAAATCAGAGACAAAAGTATACCAAGGAGTTGTTTTCCTGCTTCCCCACTTACACTTATGCACTTACATAGTTCTTTCTCTGTAGGTGAAGCTTGTCCACCGTTTTCACTGTAAGCTTTCATCTTTTCCTTGTAAAAAATGCTCTGAAATTTATTTTCAGTTATGTCTAAAAGTAGTAGAAACAAACTTTAAATTAAATTAACAGTGTAGGAATGAAACAAAACCTTGACATACTTTATGCTCAGACCTTGGTCTGTACTCCTCTTGTGTTGAACTGGAATTGCTTACAATGTTCTTCTATTAAGATAGCCTAAAACATCTGATTCTGGTTAAAAATAAAAATCTTTGGAAATATTCACATTTAAAATTAGTTTATTCTTGGAAACTTCCTTCTTAAGACACTGCAGCATATATATATATGCTTTTCACAGGAATGCAGATTAAAAAAGACCTGTTTTATGATATTGTACTAAAAGTATCACAAATACATGTAAGCACTTCGAAGGAGACAAAAGACTGTTCTCCTGTTAATCCTTGGGGTAGGAAAAGGTCACTGTACTGTGGGTTTATGTGCTAGACTATATTAATGCCAAAGGAGTCTGTCTTTTCTTGTGAGATACAATGAATCACAAGGTATATAAATTAGTGTATTTTTAAGCACTAACTGATGGTTGCACTTTTAAGTAAACAAATGAACAAACCCAAAACAAAACAAAAGGCCAAACAAATAAAACCCACAAAAGAGAACAAAACAAAAAAACCCACCAAACCAGAATCAGCAGCAGTATGGATTTATATCGAGTTACAGACAACACACTGGGGAGATTTTATTAAAGTTTTTCTTCTCCCATCAGCTTTCCCATTTTTAATTCTTATTTTATACAGCATGGATGTAGCTACAAGCCATCATGAGAATTGTTCTGAAAGAAGTTTACTTTTTCAGATTTTTTACTTTAAGATTTTCATTCACTATATGAATGAAATATGGTACCTAACCCTAACCTACTCCAAAGTTCTCCAGCAGAAAGCAAAGATTGTTTTAAACAACTGTCTAAGTGCTTTTAGAGAAGTTCATCACAACTCAAATTCTTATGGGCTACACATCATAAATGAAGTAAAAAAATTACACTAGCAAAAAAGTCTTTTAGATTACTTACTGCCAGCATCAGTATACACCTGTGCTCAGGAAACCTAGAGTCAGGGACTATCTGAGTTAATATACATTCATTTCTTAGAGGTTGGCATTATAATACCTATAATGGACCCAAGCATGTAATTTTTATTTGGAGAATAGGAATGGAAAAGTATTCAAGTAACAATGAAGACAGGAATGAGTAAATGGAACAATCAAAATGTTTACTAAGTCCAGGTCATGTGTGGTAAAGCTTATACCTTGGAGTGTAATATCAACAGGAAAATATTTAGCTGTCAGATCATTGGGAATGTGTTGGTTAAAAGTGGTTTCAGAGAAATTTCACAGAAATTCCAAGTCCTGCAGCAGCTGAGTTCACAATGAGGTTTTGCAGCCATTTTCCTGTCTTCTGTGTCCCTCCTGTGTGTAGTACACGGTCATTCTTTTTTCATGTAAGCAAAAGGCAGCAAAAAATCTTGTCTTTTGAATTCAAAAACTAGTTTCTAATTCACTAATCTAGACCTTCAATTAGTTATTTACAACAAATTTTTGTAGTTTTGTGGTAGTAGTTTTTGTGGTTTTAAAGCTAAGCCAGTTTCTGGAAGACAAACTCTGGGACTGGACAGGTTGCAAGGCTCTAAAATGTTCAAATTTTATTGTAACAGGTCAAAAAAAAAAAAGAAGATAGCTTAAAAAAAAAAAAAAAGGAAAAGTATTTTACAGAGTTCATATGATAGTGAGCATCAGCTGTGTATGAACCCTAGCCCCTCCAGCTCTCGGGATTTGCCTGCAGTGGCAGCAGCAGTGACAGCAGCAGTGCAGTCAGCTGTTGAACCCACGGGTCTGTCACCTTGTGCTTGTGGGCAGTGTGCTTGGGAGATGCAAAGATCTGGGTCCAAAACAGCACAGCCTTGAAGCCCTGCATCACAGGAAGCAGAGTGCAGTAATCTTTATACCTCTCCCAGTTCTCCACTATCTGGCAACTCTGCACACATCTCCGATGGGAGTTTCCAGCATGTTTGTAGCATGGTGGGCTCTGAATATATTTTACGCCTCACAGTGTCAGATTAAACTCTATTATTAATCATGACAGCTCACTATGTTTCATCCTTGCCAGGAGTCTTGGCTGGCATGTCCCTGTCTCCCTGTAACCAGCCCAGTATAACCCCTTTTTGTGTGTGTGTGTGGGCAAGGCCTCCCACCAATGCCTGTGTCATCAGTTTTGCTGGTCCTCTTTCCTTCCCACTGCCTGAGTCTTGGGGTGCCCCAAAGTGCTTTGCCTTCTTCCCTATGCACTCCCAAGGCACAGCCCCAGGGGATACACCATTCTTCCCTTGGCACCACTTTAGGACAATTTTTCCAGATCATCCAGAATGCATCAGTATAAGTACAATTACTCAAAATCATAGCGAGATCTGAAGGTAAAGGTACATTTTTGCCAGTGGAAAAATTATGTTGCAAAGGAGTATATTGGTGCCTGGGGCCTGTTTTGAAACTGTGTTTCTTTCATCTACCAAATGAAAAAAATTATGATTGTGGTTCAGCCTGCCCTGACCACACAACATCTAAGGTGATCAGGCTGTCATTATTAAGACCTGCAAAATCTGTTAAGGCACTGTAATATTATCTTCGTTTGCTTCACAAATCTTGCTTTTTGTATTTCATTTTAATAGATCGTTGGTTGTTTCCCTTGTTTAAATAGCACAGAGTAACACCCATACCTGTTGAGTTGACACAATAGCTGCCTATCTAGTGGCTCCATGATACCAGATGTGATATACCTAGAAAACACCTGCTCTGTGCCACTGAGCATCCTGCAGGGATTTCTGGGAGCTCACAAGTCTGGGAGAAAAGGGATGGCAAATATCTCTACAGCATATCAGCTCAAACCTGAAAGTAGTATAGTATCATCCATGAAGCATTGTGCTGTCTGTCCACAGGACTTATTAGTGATAGCAGCATTCAGTGGTGACAGCGCTGGTTCCATGCCAGAACCAACTAACCCAAGGGCATCTCAGAAGCCTCTGTCCTTGCCCATATAATCTATAGGATCAGCTGCTTCTTTCAGTAGGAGCTCCCCAAGCAAAGCAGAGATGAAATTTTGCAGGGCACAAAGTCAGCACCAAGCTGTTTTCACCTAACTTGCTGTGACTGTTATCTACTGCCTCCCCCTAAAATGTTATCTCTTATGGCTCTAGTGTGATTGCCACTTTGTCCTTAGTCTGAGAAATACCCAGTGCTGCTATGTGCTTTCTCCAGAGAAATACATGTTTTATGCTTGCAAGGACAGTGATCAACCCAGCTGCAAAGTCTTTATGCCCATCAAGTCTGAAGAAAAGTTTATGCCAAAGCTGCCATGTAGGAAAGGAAAACACCATGTAAGATCACTGTTTTCAGCATCTTGAATAGCAGAAAAAAACATGATATTTAACCCATGTAGTCTGAATCTTCTTTATGCAGCTCTGAACAAGAGGAAGGCCAGGGAAGCAAAGTGTCTGCAAGCAGTGACAAACTTGAACAGCAACACAGCTCAGACACAGCTCCCAAAATGCAACAAAATACCCAATCATACCAGCAGCATAACCTAAAACAAGCAGCTTTGCAGTGTTTCCATGCCATTGAAGTCATGTCATACCAGTTGCCCTCGTGTATTGCACTAGCAAAGTTTGTCATGAACCTGATAACCAGTGCTCATCAGAGTGTCTTTCCCTGGTTAAAATATCCCCCAGTCCCTCCCTCAAGTAATAAAATGGAAGTGCCAACAGAGCTTGTAGTGCAACCCACTTTATTCTGCACAAGCAGTGCTGCGACTCTTACCACCAGCCTGTCCACTTATGGATTAGCATCACTGCCTTCTGGGCCACATACCAGGCTGAAAGTATGGATACCCAAGAAACACTTCTTTCTCTGTCAGATTTCCATGTGACACAAACAAAAGCCTTCATCTTTTCCAGTGGTGTCTATGACATGTATCTGGCATGAAACTGAATCTGGATTTGCATCCACATCCTCTTGGTATCCATTTCTCTCCTGGCCATACAGTGAACCCCTGAATGCTGTATCTCTTAGTGTTTCTACAACACCTACCAAAAGAGGGTTATGATCTCAGCTGAGGATTTCAGACCTTATCATCATAATAATGCAATAATGCAATATGCTCTTTCTAGTGTCTGAGGCTTTCCTTCACAACACTCTCCTTCCAATATTGCAAAAGTAGGCAAGGTTTTCTGCCCAGGGGAGATTCTGAGCTGTCACCCCAAAGTGGAAGAAATTGTTAATTTTGTGCCTTTGCCTCCACAAGCCCCTGGAGCAACAGCATCCAAATTAAATGTATTGACTTGTCTATTGCAAGAGGAAATTCCAGTGAGAAACCTGTTTCTACAGGTTCCAGGTGGCTAGCACAGGCATAGATCTTCATGTGGTCAGCTAGAGCAAATGGTCTTTCTCATGAAATCAAAAGAGGCTGATTCAAAATGATAGAAATCGGGAAAAGTTAAAAGATAGATTAAGTAGAGGTTAGTAAGGCATGCAGAAATTTGGCTTCTGGCCATCCAAATGAAAGTTAGGCATCAAAATTAAAGAGTCATCAAATAATTCTGAATTTTTTTATTCAACCTTATGGAGGCAGAGAGGTAAAATACTCTTAATTCATGCAACCAAGCAATGTGATCTTTATGCAAAAGCCCATCTAACACAGACTAGGGGCACTTCCCCCATTTAATCATACGATGCAGGCCAAATCCAGCTTAAAAGATTCCCTATCACTTCATTAAATTTGGCAGATGGCTGAACAAGGCACATTGTACCATTCTCAGCTCTCAGTTACATTATTGCCACTGCAACGAAAAATGCAATAGGGTAGTACTGAGGGATGCATTTCCCATGTTATTTGTGAGAAGGAAATAGCTGTGCCTTGCTCCTGGAGTGGGTGAAAAGCTCATCTGTCTCCGTATTTCTGCATGTAACGTCTTACCTATGCACCATTTCCCCATTATTTCTGTGAATGTAAAAGAGGAGACTCCTATCTCAATACTATGATCAATGCAGTCATTGTCAGGCTCACAGAACTTGTTCCAAAACGTTTCCATTTACAAGTTGAGGGTTGTTGTATGGGCTTTCTGTACTCATGAAGACCACATCAAAAAGAATTGGCACAGTAATCTGCCCTGAAAATAGAGAGATGTAGTGTATTAGGCAGCTGAATAATGCACAACAAGCTTGTTAAGTCACCTATTTAACTCTTTTGGCAAAAATAAGTAATTGCACTTCATTTCCTCAGAAAGAAAAATTTAAGAAGAAATGATTTAACAGTAAAGATCAGTTTTGTGCCTGTGACACACGTCTGTTAAAATGCACTAGTATTTCAACATTTCAAGGGGATTCTTCAAAATAAGGGAGAGTCCCAGTTGTCAGCAGAGGGTTCAGAATTAGAGATGGAAGGTCACCGTTTAAACAGGAACTTTTATATAAAGTTATAAAACTCATTAAAGAGCTTTGTTATGTTCCGTCATCCTTTACCTTCTTCCTTAACTTCAAGCTTTTAGGAAATAAAAAAACCCCTGTGAATTGTTCTTCTGCTGTGATTAAAATAAAGTCTTGTATTTTAATGAAGGAGGGCTGGTTGTTTCCACTGTGCCCATATGGGGGTTTAGCACTCCAGAACTGGATAACTAATCTTATTACATGCCTGGATGTGTTGGTCTCTTGTCCACTGTCCCGGAACACCATTACAGACAGTGGCCTAGCTGAATGTGATTTGACCAGACTTTACACTGGCTATATGAAGAGACATGTTAGGTGTGTTCTTCTGGCGTTTAAGAAAATACTTCAGTTCATCTCTCCCATGTTTAAATTATGATTTCTTTAAAACAGTGTATGAAAGGGATATGGAAGGTAGTTGCTAGGATATTGCTCAGTATGTTCAGTGTTGTGGTCTGGAATGCTATATGGCCTGAAGGAAGAAGAATTAATGGTCTGTCAGAGTGATTTTGATTAAAAAATATGTCCAGATTTATGAGAATAACATGGCTGAATTGCTCAGAGCTCCATGGAAGGCTATGATGAGTTTAGAAACTGAAGAAACAAACTAGATTTTTTGTGAGTTCCCAGTGATGCTGTCAAACAATGTAATTGGAAAGAGTTAAGACAATACTTAGCATTTGTTTCAAAGTGGCCCTTAGAAATTATTTCTTCTTGGCATAGCATCATAATACAGTACTTCATGAATAGACTGGGTAACTTAGCATCATTACTATACTAGGGAGTGTACTAGTGGGGGAAGAAAAGGGGAAAAAAAAAACCAAACCCACCACAAGATATTTACACACTCTAACACATACCAGCAAACAGGTTAATTGCAACTCACCATACCAGTCCTGGGCTGCCTTTGCCTCTCCCCAGAAAATGAGGGAAAGACTCACACGCCTCCTGAGCTAGCAAAATCTCAGTTTGCAGCAGCTTCTCACTAAAGTTAGCAGGGCAAGGAAAAAAATAACCCAAAGTTAGCAAAAATGTGTCAGCTTCTACTGGACAAAAGAAAAAACAGACCTTGCCTGCACACGCAGCAACAGGCAGTGACCTGTGTTGCCTGTTTCACCCCACACTATCTGCTCACAGATGAGGTGACTTTGCAGTGACTTTTCATTTCCCAGCCTCCAAAGCAGCTAGAGAAATTCATATGTTGCAGAAAGTTAATTAAGGGGGAGATAGGCAGCCTGAAGACTGGGTACAATTAAATGACGAAAGGGAGGGGAGCAGATCTAGATAAGGCCGCTACATGATGAGACTGTTTATCTGTGACATCATTTACAATTCTCAGGTCCTTAAAGGTTATAAATTGTGACATAGTCCATAAACCTTAATGTTAACCACTGAACAGCCAAGACTGTAAGTTTTATCAAGTAAGAAGATGCATTTCACAATCACATCTTCACGAACTGGACTTGGAGCAGCGTAATTATGTATTATCTTTAGGGTTTGGTACCTTAGGGACTTGCAAAGCAGGAAAACTAATAACTAACTGTAAGAAGCAAATTTTGTAAAGGTGCTCAGAATTGCTTTTCCTTCAGAGCAGGATGCAGTTCAATAGCAAAAGCAGTGCCATAGTAAGTCTATTAAATAATCCTGCTTGATCTTGGGGTGTGCAAAAGAACTGATTCCTTTGGTATTAATGGAACTAAAAAAAAAAAAAAGAGATAGATGGAAGGAAAGTGGAATACCACAGAGAGTTCAGCTTTCTGCCACCATCATACTCCATAGCAATATTCCTACTAACACAGAGGACCTGGAAAGAACTCTGTCTTCCTGTTAGAGATCTTGAAATACAAAGAGTACATGTAATTTCAAAGAATTTGAAAGTTTTCCAATAGCAGAAGTCTGCAATCCATTCAAAATAATGATTTGCAGCTTCACAATGTCAATAGGCACAGAAATGGAGGGAGAACTTATAGAACACCTTAAAAACCTATATTTGACTTATGGATTGAAGGTAAGCTAGTAGATGAAAGCAGTGGGACATACTTTATTCCAGTTTTGCACAAAAACAGTTCCATGGGGATTAAATCTAACAATGCCAAATCTATTTTCCATAGCAGGTTTATGCAAATTGAACCACAAAGCCAGGCTTTCCTGGGGAAGCTGGTCACAGCCTTCACTGGGATAAGACCATACAGAGAGCAAGGCATTCCCTCCGAGGTGAATGTGGGGGAGGCTGTTCCCCTTGCTACAGAGCTGCATGCTTCCACACCCAGAGATGATGTTTTGGCTTGGCTCCAACTCCAGCTGTTCAGTTTGTTTTGGGGAATGCCTCGGGACAGCAGAGGGCTCCTAGCACAGCAACAGCCATGCAGATCCCCAGGTCACTCCCAGGTACATGCTGCCTACCCACCTTCAAAGGGACCTGCATGCAAAAGAGCCAGGAGTCTGGAAAGAGTTATGAGACAGAATAATGCATCACTGAAAAAGGTGTAGTTTAAAAGGAAATAGCAATTTAGTGTGTAATCAGGCTGAGTTCCTTAAGTTTTGCTCACAAAAGAACTAATCATCATCATAACTGAACCAGAAAGCACTTTCAGTAGCAACTCCACATGGAAGAAGAGTGACACCTTCCTGGTTTTAACCCAAACCCTCCCAACTACACTTTTCACCAGCAGCCTGACCTCCTTTTGCAGTATTTAATATATCCAGCACACAATCTTGCTCTTTTACAATTTTAATAGAGAAGTTATCATTGAGATATAAACAAAATGCAGGAGAAAACTACAGACAAGAGCATGGATCTGACTCCAGAAAAAGAGAAGGGCTGTGTTAATTTGCCGGAAATTCCATTTTCTCCCCTCTCTCTCAAAACCGTGTACAAATTAGACATTTACATGATAGATGAGTATGTTCCTTTCTTAGGGAAAGTACTCTGCTGGAACTCAGAGCTCGGGTAAGTTCCTTGTAATGTGGCCGTTGCCAAGGAAACTACTTGTTCTTAATTGAATAGTAGAGAAAATATTTGTGTAACTTATTGGCACATAAATTAAGGTTGCCCTTGAGCAGCCTTAAACTCACACAACTTTTTTTTTTTTTTTTTTTTTTTTTTTTTTTTTTTTTTTTAAACAATCTTTTCCTCTTTTTTTTTTTTTTTTTTTTTTTTTTTTAAGCAAACTGTCCTAGTTTCTTAGATTTTCTTTTAATGCCTAAATATCATGGAAGGGTCACACTATGTAGGTGGCCTCTTCTCTGACTCTGGCCACTGTTAAAGTTGCACAGTGCTTAATTTCAGGATCTAAAGGAGAAGAAGGTTGATTATTACAGAGGCCATGACAATAAAATGCAAAGCAAGAATGGACTAGGCAGGAAATAGGTAATAAAATAAGCTGTTGCAGATAAATCTGGTCCCCAAAAGACTGCCATATACTCAGTGAAAACAGTGATGATAACTTTAGTTTGCCCACACTGGTGTAACTCCACTGAAGTCAATAGAATCATGCTGATTTACACTGCTGAGCCTTTTATTTATTTTTTTGTCCTCACCCAGACACTGGTTTTTACTATATATTCAAATTCGTATTGGTTTCTAAGGGACAAAAGAGGTGGGTTTCTAAAACAAGTGTAGATCTTCATGCAAAATCTGAGCATCTGCAAACCCCCAGGACAGGTTGGTTAAATTAAGCCATCCTCTGTTGCTACTTATATAGAAGATCCAGTCACTTTGCACAGCCTCTTAGCAAAGGAAAATGTAGGACACATGTGGTCTAGATGACCTTACCCTTCACTTCCATTCCCTGTATGCCTCCTAACTGGAATACTACTGCGAAACAGGGGAGAAGCATGGACTGTCTATACGAGATGTTGAAGGTGCATGGGGAAAAAAAAAAAGGTTCCTAATATCTTGATCTTTAACAGGAATTGTCAGTAGAGAGGTTTCTGATAACCAAATAGATTATACTGATTGAAAAACACGTATTTTTCCTTTATCTATCCCATACATAGGATATTCATTAAATACCTTTTATAATATTTTGAAACATCAACACCTCATTTAATTGAAGTTTCTCTGGAATGGTCTCATTAAGTGTTTCATGAAAAAGGAGGTAATAAAATAAGGTTAATTAGGTTTGGATCTGTAAGAAACCAATAAACACCAGCAGACATTAAAGCAAACCCTTTAGCTGTCACTTGATAAACTGTCTCCTCTTAAGCAATATTCTTATGATTTTGGAAATGAAGAATGGTTCTTCCATTAGTCAGATCCTTCAGGACACCAATCAGCATCCTGGATTGCAGGATCCCTAGTACACAGCAGTTATACCAGAAATCTGCAGAAATGCCTTTAAATAATAGATCAGTGTAATACTGTTCATGTAGTCCTTTGCCACTAATTGATTCAATTTTCTTAATAAAATGTGACTTTTAAAGTTCAAACAAAAAGCATGTTTTTATGAAAGTGATTCCTCCTTCCATTAAAGATGAGGTAAGATAGTGGTGAGTGTGGCATCCTTTCACTCAGTGTTAAGTTAGTGAACAGTCCATAAAATCAGATAACTGAGGATAAAGGTTGGCTAATTCAGGGTTATGCGCCTATCAGAGAAAGCCTCGGAATGAAAATAAAGCAAAATGCTATTAGACCAGGGCATGGAGCCCAAACAGCATCATATAGGTGACCCTGTCATTTAAGTTGAACTTGTGTTAATGATGGTCCTTAACAAGCTGTCAATCTCTAAGGAGATCCTTTTGTGCCTTTTCGCTGATGCTTTTGTGTTCGCTTACTCGATGGCCACAAATCAGCCCTAGCCGAGTAGCAGTCAGTCCTAGGGCAGCTTGGGAAAAAGGAAGCTTCTTTCTCCTTGTCTTCCCTGTGCTTCTGCTTTTTTTCCCCTTTATTTGCCTTTCACTGCCACGCAAATTATAAAAATTGCAGGCTAGGGGTCGAGCTGCGTAAAACAAGCAGACACCAGTTTCCTCTTTGTTTCAGCACAGAGCACAGATGGGAGGAGGGAAACTGCTGTTCCACTGAGATAAGTGCCGAATAGCAAATCTGAAAGTATCCTGATGACACTGGGAAACCGGGTGTTTTTCAGTCAGTAAGAAATCTAAATAGATTTCTTCATATCTGCTAAACAGTAATAGCAAACAACAGAGTAGTTAAGGTCTTTTCCAATTTTCCTACCCTTTACTGTTCAATACCTAAAAACAACCCCCCAAAACAATCAAGAAAACACTCCGCCATGTTGAGGACCTGAAAATAATCTGCAGGTTTTGATAGGCTGCAGGAAAACCTGGGTCTCTGAAAACCTCACAACCATCAGTGCACTTGATCTTCTTCCATCAGCTGGTTCATGTCTGTTCCTGCAGTTTCTGGACTCCAGAATTGCAACTGAAATGCAGAGTGAGAAATGCAAAGCTTACCTGGAATAGGGACACTGGTATCAGCTGCACTTTCAGAGCTGTGTTCTCAGTTACTTCAAGATAAAGTGACACAGAGCAAGTTTCTCCCTTGGCACGTTAGGCATGGTTTGAGGCTTTTCTCAAGACTGGACTTGTTCACTGTCTCTGATTCATCTCTTCAGACACAATATAAGAGTTCACCACAGTGTAAACTCCAGAAGGCTCTGGAGAGAGCAGATCACAGGGTCTTCTATATCTCATGGGTTCCAACCTGCCTCTTCATACAATCTGGGTGGAGGCAAGGCAGAGCCAAACACCGCATCCCTGCAGGTTTTGAGCCTGCCTGCAGCCCAGTGTAAGCAATAATGTTGACAGACAGCATGGGAGTCAGGGATCTTTGGCTTGGTGATGCCTCTACCCCAGCCCAGCTCACAGTGTGGTGCAGCAAGACCTGTGCTACCCAATTGTTCTTGCTGAGCTTGGTTGCACCCTGGGCTCCATCATCAAAGCAGCGCACAATAGTGAGGGTGTTTGCACAAAGGCTTCTGCTGAATCTACCCAGTCTCGCTAGATTAAGTCCTTCAGGGTATGTTCAGTTTACCTAGATTTACATTGAAAGTCACAGTTTATGCAATGACTGCAATACTTGTTGGGGCTGTGACAACTCTTTTGATATTTCACTAGTCTGAAATCCCAGTTGTAGTGGACTTTAAGAACTTGGGCAGCCAGCAGTTCTCATGAGAGGTAGAGGTCAGTGGAGAAGAAGGGGAAGGGTGCAAGCATGCCTTTACTTTCAAGTACCTTCTTACCCAGCTTGCATGTAGCTACCCCAAATTACCAGGAGCACAGGTGTCTCTGCTTATTAGAATAAGACGCACTTGTCTCTTTGAGATGAAAATTCATATTATTTTGGTTAGCCATCCACATATTTGTTTTCTCCCTCACCCTTTCCTCTTTGGAAAGGAGGTATTTCCTATGAAAGTTTTGTTTACCCTTCAACACTCAACATCACAAAAATAACTTAAAACCCACAACCAGTGTAATGGTTGAGAAAGAAAAAGAAAGCTAAGCATCATCTCAGCACTGACAGCAGATTTGCAGATGAACCATGTGCGGTTTATGCAGCACAGCAACTTATGCTGTTTCTTTTTTTCTTTTTTTTTCCTTTGTCACCAGCATGAGCAAAACACTTTCTCACTCTGTTCCTATGTTCTATATCACTGGGATAATAATCCATACCTACATTTTGTGCACTTTGTGCAAAGTGCTTTGGCATCTCAGATGAAAGGGCATTTAGAAGTGAAAAGTATTTTATTACCATTATTACTGACTCATTTGAAAGGCAAACCTCAGCCTGACAAGACTGAAAAACAAACACCACCTCATGCTTGAGAGGGAGCAAAGCTCAATTCAATTAGATAAATCACCTACCACTACAAACTTTTGGAATTGAATAAACTACTAAGATCCAAATTCCACCTTTGGCTGTTAACAGGTTTAGTGAGATGATGAAAGGTTTCTTTTCCCTTGCTTCCTTTAGTCACGTGTAGTTTTTTTCATGGTCAAAATTGTTCCCTTTTCAGGTCATTTTTTTCTGTATATTTCTTATACTGCTATTTCTGAAAAGAAAGTGAATGGAAGTAGCTAATTGTCATGATCTTCTTGTGTAACAGTATAACCAAAGTAAAAAGCTGACTGAGGACTCTTCTCAGCAGCATTGGTTTGCCCAGTGATATGCAGCGTCATTCTTGCTTCTTGAGCCACACTTTGGTCGCAGGTAAGGCGTCTTCTGTTTGAAAAGGTGAATGGGGAAGAGTTGCTTTCCTCATTTCTACCTCTCATTCTTCTACAGTTTTATAAAATAATAATAATTTTAAAAGATCAGTTTCTGCTTCTTTACCTCATTCTAACAGATGATAGACTGAAGAAAACTAGAAACTATTTATTGGTTATAATCACAACGTGGGCTAGCCAAAGACCAGCTAGTTGCTACTAACTTGGTAACAGACTGGCCACCAGACACAAACAGGTTCATCCTGCTGCACACTGAACTGGATAATTCAGTCTCCTATCTGGTTCTGGCTTTTGTGTCTTGATGAGTGTCATCTCTTTACTCATAGGGCTAAAGGGAAGCAGAATTAGGTCCCTCAAATTAGGTTGGTTATTATGGCTTTTTACATCCCATTGTAGTACTAGTATTCACCGTCTTTATTTTCCAAACTCAGCTTGAAAATATATTAAACCTTGGAAGGCCAATGTATCATATTTGTGACATTCATATGCAGAAAGTATTTTTCATAATTAATCTAGGTTAATTTTATTTTCACATGGTCAGTAATACTCAGCAGCAAATGCAGATTCATGGCTTTGCAACAAATTACCCTGCTGTTTCTCAAAACTAAATCAGGTACTAGGTTTAATTTCTTGATTGGAAAATGAAAAATGGCCTGTAGATAGGATGCTGAAGAACACAGATTTTACTACTGAGATGCTGGACTTTGATTTAATTTACTAAGAAAATGCAATTCATGGGTTTTATCCCTTTTGTACATTCATCACGCACCAACTTAATATTAATTACAGGGCATGTGGAACAAGCACTCTCCTGTATCAAGCCACATTTACATACATACATCTCCCTTCTGTTTCAGAGAACTTGGAGTTTGCTACATCTGCAGCCAGCAGCTATTATCTGGACTGATCAAATGAACTTCATAGTCAGTTTGAAAAGCCATGCCTAAAACAGGAATTAAGAGAAATAAGCTGCTGATTTCCACTAGGCAAGGATGCAAAAGAGATCTAAACAAAAGAAACTTTGTAGAGAGCAAATTCTTTGAGTAACTGATGGCTGTCAACAAATTAATCTTTGATCCAAAGGTAATCACAGACCGTATGTAGCACATCATCAAATGAATATCAGGTGTTGCTGATCCAGTGCAGGAAACAGGGGACACTGCTACAGAGGGAGGCAGGGTAGCTCAGAGATTTCTTCTATGTGTGTGAGAATGGACTTAAGTTTGTGAAGAAATCAAAGAAACACAGAAATGTCACTTGGACCTCTGGGGTGTTTCTAGTCTGATCTCCATCTCAGACAAGCCTATCAGCACCATGAGATCAGGTCAGGGTGTGGAAACCTTCAAGGGTGGTGATTGAAAACCTTCCTGGGTAACCTACTCCCATGTTCCACCAACCTCCTGGTGAAAGTGCTTTTCTCAATGCCCATCCTGGACAATCTATGCTACAGGCGGTTGCCCTTGCCCCTTGTCTTATCATCTATAACAGCTAGGAATAATTTGGATTCTTAGTCTTATTAACTCTCTTTTGAGAACTTGTAGAGTGTTATAAGATCAGTTCTTCACCCTCTTTTCATCAGAATAAGCAAACTCAGCTACCTCAGCTCCTCTTAAACATTCTGTGCTTTAGGTTCCAACATCCTGGAGCCCTCCACTGAATTTTCTCCAGTTTTTCTACATCCCCTTGAATAGAAGGCACAACTTGCCTCACCCATGACAGGAGCACAGCTGGCTACCATTGACTCTGGCATGCCCCATAACTTCTCAGTCCATCTCATCCAGGTGGTGTTCTGCCTGTCATGGCCCAGCTTGTGCTGATGCACCAGGTTATTCCACCCCGGCTCCAGAACTTCACACTTCTCCTGGCTGAACTTCACAAGGCCATGTGTACCATTTATCCAGATGTCTCTGAGGTGAAGTTCTGTCTTTCAGGATCTCAGCTGTGATCCAGGTCTAGCACAATCTCCAGTTTGCAGAGGGTATGCTCAGTGTTATTTCCTAGGTCTTTGATAAAGACATTGAACAGTGTCAGTCCCAGTGTTGACCTTCAGGGTACCTGATTGCAACAAGCTGCCAAGCCATTGTTACCCTTCAGTAAGGGGAAATAGCAACTGGATGTACGGCATGTGGATAACATATCTCAGAGACCTGGAAGCAGTATTATTAGGTCGCACCTAAGGTGGCTTTTAGCAGAAAGTTTGAGAAGTAGCTGTGATAGCAGCAATTGCTCTGCAATGACAAACCAAAACTCCACAACTGGACGTGGCTGAAATGGGTACTATTGCTGGGCATTCCCACTTCAGATTGAACTAAAATAAGTATATTGAGCGAGAGAGAAATAAGAGATAGAATAACAGAAATAGCAGATACCATGACCTCCAGCAACTGTTGTGTTCTTGATTTCAGCAAAATTAATGGAGGGGTTGAGTGGCATGTTCACTGGCTGAGACAGAGGAGCATTGGAACCCAGAGGACAGGACTGACATGGATTACTCTCAGACCTGTAGACATCAGTGTCTCTGTCTTGTTCTTGTGTTAGAGTCTGGCAGCAAAGACCCAGGAAATGGAAATGAAACAGTGGAAACTGTAGCAATAGAAAGAATCTGTATGTTTTCCATTTCACCAAGATTCTTCCTAATCCTACGCTTCCCTGAGTGTTATTTTTTCCCTCAGTGTATTTTACCCCAGTATTTGCTAACCCACTGAAGAAGTTCAAAGTAACACTTGTTCTTTCCCATCTGCTTTCAGAATTGGAAACAGGACCCATGGGATTAATTACACTAGTTATAAATCCCTAAATGTCCTTTAGAAGATTTCCATGGAAAATAGCTTTGATTAAATGTGTTTCTTCTGAGGAAAATGTCTGTTATATTATAGATCATCTTCCATCTCCCTTGCAACTATGATCCCATCACTCAAACTGATCTCCCTTCAGGGAAGAGTGTAAGGCACAACAGGAAATACAGTATGGTAGGAGAGTCCAGGCTGTAAAACTCAAAAGGGAATACAAGATTCGTTTTCCAAGACATAGAATTATTTTGTGTCAGCCAAAAATGATCAGTATTCATATTCCTAAAAAAAAAAAAAAAAAAAAAAAAAAAAAAAAAAAAAAAAAAAAACAAAAAAAAAAAAAAAAAAAAAAAAAAAAAAAAAAAAAAAAAAAAAAAAAAAAAAAATAATTTAATACTAAAAAAAAAAAAAAAAAAAAAAAAAAAAAAAAACAAACAAAAAAAAAACCACAAACAAACAAAAAACCAAACAAACAAAAATACAAACAAACAAACAAACAGCATAAAAGGAGAACAGAAAAATATTTAAATATTTAGAGCAGTTCCATGAGCCTAAAAGAAAAAGGGAGAAAAAAACCCAAACAAACAAACAAACAAACCAAACCAAAACAAAACAAAAAACACACAAAAAACAAACAAACAAACAAAACAAAACAAAAAAACCCTAACTAACAAAAAGGTCTTCCTGGGGCAAGGACTGGGAAACAAAGTGAGCTGGAACATGTGTGAGAACAGGAGAAAAGCTACGATGGGATAGTTACTGTGTCATGGAAGGGCTCTGTGCTGGATAGGATGCTGGCCCAAAGTGGTCAGCAAGGCCTCAGACAGTGCAAGGGAAATTGGCATGTCCTTATTCCTCTCTTTAACACCTCTTTCCATTCAAGGCCTCATAAAGCTTGAGGGGACACAAACCCTCTACTCTCAGAATAAACTGCTTGGAGACCCACAAACACCTCATGGAGCTGTACTGATCAATTTTCCAGCTCACAGGGAAACAACAAGCAGTATGAAAACTTCGGGCAAGTGTTCACTGCTTTCTTTCACTTCATAAGCCATTCTGATAGAGAGGGGAAAAAACAAACAACAAAGCATCAGTGTCTGTCATAGAAAAGATGGTATTTAGTTAAATGTTGAAAAGAAGCATGGATTTGGACTGCCAGTGTATCACAACCCATAGCTGGAGCAGAGGTGCCAGAAGAGTGGGACACAAATTTTATTGAACCATTCTGTGATGGGATTTGGATCTGGAGGTTAGTGTACAGTGAACTCACTCATGCAGCTTCTCTCTATCTCAGTGCAGTGAAGTAACATGCCATGGCAGGCCATGCACTATTTCGTTCTGAGCCTTCTTCAAAACACCATGCAAAACAATTCCTCCATACAAACTCTTTCTGAGATATCCCAGCCAAGGATATTTTCCCTATTTAACAAGAGAATTAAGGGATTCTGGGTACTACATTTATATGTTGCATTTTCTACAACATCACTGAGAAACAGCAAAGTCCCTGAGCACACGCCCAGGTTACTGACAAGCCCAGGCAGTGCAGGTTAGGGTCACCTGGCAGCATCAGAGGGCTCTGTCCCACAGGCATGGTGGCCCTGACACCATGGTTTATCTCCACAATGTCTGTACTGATAGAAAGCTTTAGCCCAGGACTGCAGAACAATATCCAAATGATTACCTAGGCAGAGCACCAAACTATCTGCCTACTGCAGTTACCCACCTTAGTCTTCGCAGGGCACCACTGAGGAGCTCTGCACTGCTCCCAAGGGGTGACAGACTCTCAGTGGGGCATGAAGCAACCCCGTTAGCAAGAAGGGCTGGTAATCTGGTTATAAAGAATGCAAAGCACTTTTGGATTCTTCTGGATGAATGACAAATAAATGACAACAGTGAAGTTATTAACTGTCTGACATAACTGGCTCATTCAAACTCCCAGATCTGCTCTGTATCTGTATGACCTCACCTCTGCTTGGGAGACAAAGTTTTTACTTATTGGTTGGCCAAATCTGAAAAAAAAAAAAAAAAAAAAAAGTATTTTTCTGGGAAGAGGAATGAGCAATGACAGCAGTCTGGGCAGGGCAGTCCACTGGCCAGCTTTGTCAGCTCAGGAGGTGACTTCAGCTGGAATTAGCAGAGGGAATACCGCCCAGAGACCAGGCTAAGCAAACAAGAGCAGCCAGTGGGGAGGGCACCAGCCTTCCCTTCTGGGAGAGAGGACAAACAGGGCTGTGCAAGGTTTCTGTGCATGGGAATGGCTGACTGACCCTGTCACCTTCCGCTGTGGGAAGGAGCAATTACATATGATCTTCCAAGCAAAATCTTGCTCAGTGTAGGATGGATTTCAAGTGTAAGAGAGAAATGGTCTCTCACTAATTCCCGGATTTACAGCTACAGTGCCTGTAAATATAGTAAAATATAGTGTTTACATATATACATATATCACAGGGCCTAGGAGACGACCAAAGAAACTATACTCAAAGAGCGAATAACTGGCTAGGCCTCACAATGGCAATCACCAAAATAAGGATACATCATTAAATACAGGAAAGGATGTTTCTTTTAAAACCTGTGCCATGAGTGCACAGGCAACAGCCTCATGGTCAATAAGCAACAAATAGCTGCAAATCCTTTGTCACACATAACAGGCAAGATATGGTCACTGGTGGACACTTAGGAGACATACACATGTCCAAGTTCATGATCCCACCCAGGTGGACTCCTCCCGTGAGCAGCAGACAGAGGGCCTGAAAGATAGGTGATGAGGTACCTGCTGTGCCCATCAGGTCAGGCCATCCTGAATGAGCAAAAAATCCTTGCCATCTTGTCCAAGCCCCTCTCTTGGGATACACAAGGAGATTGCTTTGGTTAGACAGGGAAGAGAGACTGTAAAGACAGCAAGGCAAAATATTGGGTTCTGATAAGAGTCACTCAGGCACCTCACTCCATCCATGCCAGAAGTAATTAGGGACCTAAGCAGGTTTTCAAGGCTTACACATACCCATCAAATGAGGAATTTTGTCATCTCAGGTTATTACTACATTCTTTTATAGTCAGCAACAAAACCCAGTTTAAAAATAGGAAGTGGTTGCAGAGGGGCAAGGGAAAGAGGATGAGTTTTCTGTTTACTTTACACAGGAAATTGGCAATCTTGTCTCTGCTGACCGCAGTGATGCCTGTCATTCCTGCATCCTCAAAAATCCTTTTCAGCATCAGACAACCCTGTACCACTACCTGCCCCAGAGATATCTCTTGAATATGAGCTGCAAGAGACCATTAATTTTCTGAGATGCAACAGCACATTCAGGCAGTTTGCTGGAATCCCAACAGGATATCCTCTTTCTCCTTTCTATTACCTAATTTTGAAAGTACTGACAGGCTAATAGTTGGAACTGTCTTGCTAGTAGAGGTGTATCATATTCATGCTGAAATCTGATTCATCTTCATGCTACAACACTCGTGGCTCAGCAAACAAAGAAAAAAATCCTTATTTGGATAGATACTGGATCTCTTTTTCATCCCTTCTTGCTTGTAGAGGTTTTTCAATGAACTGGTGGGGTAATTTAGTATCCAGAGCTAGGCCTGGTTTCCAATGTTAATTCAGATATAGCACTCAACTTTCACCAGACTAAAGATTTTTTTCCTTTTAAATCAATTCATCTATTATTTCAAAATTTAAAGTACACCACTCAACTGTATATTTGCACTTCTTCAAAGATCTATAATGTGAACAAAGCTTGCTCATTGTTTCCTAAATGGGCTCCTGGATTTTTGCCTGGGATTAAATGCATCAGATGACATTGACCATCTGTGCTGTGCTTTGCTATTATTTTATTCTGCAAAATAGAAGAACAGAAGAAGTCATTATGGTAGTTGCATCTCCCCATTAAAGGGCATGTGTTAAGCCAAAACAGAGTATAATTCAACTATTAGCATCATCTTACAAGATCTTCTTTCTCTGAAGCAAATACATCATGTGCATTAATATTTCATTATTTTTATGTGATTTCTCAGCCTCTGTTTAGGCTTGGAAGGTTTATATTGAAGTACTTAAAATCTAAAATATGCTGACTGTGAGAGTCCTGGCCTTACTCTGACATGAGAGGACAGTTACCTGTCTGATCAAACTCTGTGCACTTTTAGAACAATAATGGGACAACCTCTGAATACATATGTAGCCCCACTATAATAAACAGAATATTGCATTCCAGGTTATCCAGGTTGTGTCTGTCCAGAGAAATAGTTTCTATGTGACAATGTTCCAAATAACATGATTTTTTAAATTGCAAGAAATATTTTCCTTATGACTAATAGCAAATGTCATCAGGCAACAATCAGCTGTGTAAAACAGAGCAAAAGTGCAGTCACAGCTTGGCAGAGCCCTGGCACAGACCTCAGAGCAAACACCTCTAAGTGTGGCTGAAGTCACCCCCACATGTGTTAACACTTTCACCTGACCACTATGCAGGGATGTGTAACACGTAATCTATTCTGTGAATCTGAGCTGGCAACAGCAGCGATGGGATGTACCTGTCATCCCAGGGTTTGGGCTGCACTGGGCACTGCAGAAAATGATGCCTTCCTACCTCAGCTGCAGCCACATCTGCAAAAAATTTCCAAGCAGATGATAATCTGGGACACAAATTTCAACTAAAGTAACTTGTGCAGTGTCTTCCTCTTCTAGTGCAGATAATTTTTCAAGCCCCCAACAGGAGTGGGCACCCCTTTAATCAGTGCACTTCTGCTTTGTTCTGTGTGTTTTCTTCTGAACACTGCTAAGAATAAGTTTTGCCCATAAGGCTTTAGCACTTAGCAGTGAGTGTCTTTGCCACACTGTGTCCCTCCAATATAGAGCGAGATAGTGCCTTGAGGAAGGCAAAGCTCTTGTAGGAGGCAGGAAGACACCTACTGCTTCTCTGCAAGTCATCTAGCAGTGTGGCTGCCCTGTGGGGTCTGCTCTCCCTGGAGGTCTTCTTCATGTTTGAGAAATGGGTCAGTTTCCAGCAGTACTGACAAGTGTGTTCCTTTAGACTTGTTTGACTTGGACTTCTACTGATTCCTCTTTAATTTTGACTTGTCATCAGACTGTGTCTGTGATTAATTCTCCTTATGAATGGAAATACCATAGGCTTTTTTCAAATCTGGTTTCTGTTTCTGTATTATTTCTTGTAATAAATTGTACCAAGTGATCTCTCCCTGCTAGTATACTTCACACTTCATAGTATTGTCTTACATTTCAGGATCAAGATGTTGCTATCTCTTGACTCGTTCTGCCCTTGAGACAGAGCAATATGCCAAGTGTGACAAGAGATCAACTTCAGAGATTCCTACTTTGCCCAGAAGTGACAGTACAGAGATGGTATCTTATCTATACTGGTGGGTCTTTCCCATGTTCATCAAGTCCTGCCGCATTCTTTATTTGTGACAAACTGCAAACCACAGTGCTCTATTTTCATCAGACTTCCCATAAATTTCTCTCTATGTTTATCCTCATTTTATATTCTGCTGTAAACATTGCTCATGCAAATTACTGCATGTAAACATACCCTCAGAGATGCTTTTGCAGTTGCACAGGATCTGTCATCTCTTGGGTCCCTAGAAACAGAAAAGATCAACACTTCATCATGTTGTTACCTTTCATATATTTTTGTTTTCCATTTTCATCAATAAATAATATGCCTACTAACTGAAAGGCAAGCTGAATTCACAATGGACAAAAGAGCTCAAGCTTTTTCATGTATAATACATACAAGTCACAGAATCACAGAATCACTGAGGTTGGAAAATACCTCCAAGATCATCAAATCCAACCTTTGACTAAACACCACCTTGTCACCTACACCATAGTACTGAGTGCCATGTACAGATGTTTCTTCAACACCTCTAGGGATGGTGACTCCACCACTTCCCTGGAAAAATCCTTCCAATGCTTAAGCACCCTTTTAGTGAAAAAATTCTTTTTTATATCCAACCTGAACCTCCCCTTATAGGGGTTTATAACATTGATATAGACAATGTGTTACAATGATGAGAACAAGAACATAACCTTTTGCTCTAATCAATATTTTGCAATTATGAGAACATGATATTTTTGTTGTGATGGCCTTCTAATGGTAGTAGGATGTGAAAGACACATAGAACCACAAAAAGAAACAGTAATTAGGAACTAGATATATGAAACAATACCTTAGTGTAGTTATTGGAATGAATAAGGACATAAAGAATGTCAGTGAAAATAATCCATTGGAAGAGAATTATTAGAAAATGTTAGGTGTAAATAGCCAATAAGCAAAACAGCAAGCTCATGTATAGAGGCATAATAAGTGTATAGAAAGCTGTGATCTGTTTCAAATAAATGGCCTTCTCTGATCATCATATTGGTGTCTTGAGTCATCCGTGCCTCGCAGGAAAAACCCCACAATTGGTGACCCCAACGTGATCCGGTAAAGAACAAAAGTGAGTTACTTTGAAAAAAGTGAGGGAAGGGTTGCTGGCCAGCCGTACTTTGTTGCAAAGTGTCAGGCTGTTTGAGAGTGGCAGGATTTGTAAGCACTTACAGAAGCAGCAACCATGGGAAACACGGCATCCACACAAGAAAAGGTGACATTGAAATTATTGCAAATTATTTGCAAATTATTGCAAAAACAACTGAAACAGGTTAAGACTATTGATTTAGAAGATTTTCTGTGGTGGGGGCAGAAGAAAGGATTTTCTCAAGACACAGAACAAGTGATGTCCCTTACTGTATGGAATAGATTGGGAGATGATTTGTGGCAGTCAGTATGCACAGGACACAGCAGCGCAGCATGGCTGGTGCCTGTGATAAGATGCTGGAACAAGCTCTTGCAGAGGCAGGTGTGGTTCAGAAATTAAAACAAGCTCTTTTGAGTGGAGGAGAGGTTGCTGTAGAAGAGCAAAAAATCACTTTGAAAGACGGGAATACCCCAATCACTTCACTCCCTACGGAAGAGGCCAATCCACACCTGGCTACAGCCTCCTTTCAGGTAACGGTAGAGAGTGATAAGGTGTCTTCTTGAAACCCTCCCCTGAAATCCATAGATAGAGGTCATATAGACATTATATATGTATGTATTATATATAATGTACTGTTGTCCTGGTTTTTAGTAGCCAGGGTCAGTTTGTCACTGTGTGGGTGTGTATTCTAAAGCCTCTATGCCATTTTTTTTTCCCATGAACTGCTCACAATGGCGCATTAGCAGCTATTGTCAAAGGCACAGCACACCCCTCAGGCT
>VXAU01000119.1:189535-215260 GCA_013399695.1 Formicarius rufipectus
ATAGATAGATAGATAGATAGATAGATAGATAGATAGATAGATAGATAGATAGATAGATAGATAGATTATAGCTAGGAACTGTTATCCTTCAATTTATCATATTTTAATTAAAATTTGTTTTGAAATTAAAGGAGATTTGTCTCTCTGTTTTAGTTATAATTTTTTTCTAAGTTCTCTAAACTTAGACAACTGTATAGCATATAAATATATGCATATAGTTTACACATAATAACTACAATTTAATAATGTGTAAAGACAAAATTATTCAAGGTAAAAGAGCTCCTGCTCTGTTTCTCAGTGAAGAAAGGCAGAAGCAGCACTTTGCCTGACATGTTTATATTCCCTACCTGAAAGAGGCTGAGCTATCAGGCAACTGTATAGCTGTACCTGAAAATGAAGCATTTTTCAGAGGTCAGTAACAATTACACATCAGAGTATTACAGCCTGACTGGGAGTGATTTCTAGTTATCAAGTCCCATAAAGTCTTTCTTGTGGACAGGCTGAGCAACTGGCTGAGCAGCTTTGAAATTTGCTCCCAGCTGTCACTGCCCTCCCCTGAGATGAAATAAGCTATTTGGAGGTTAGATTTCTGATCTGTGATAACTGCCTAGACCTCCCCTGTAGCAGATAAAGACCTTGGTAAACAGGTATTTGAAAGCAGCCAACTTGAAAACGGGGACGTGAATCCTATATCTGAGCCCTTGTACTTTTTTTCTGTGTCCCTTAATGTTGTTTCTATGTTTTCCACATTTGTTTGGCTCTGTCTCCATAATTGTCCTCTTCTTCCATTTTGCTCTTTCTTATTTGTATTTCTCCTGACACTTTCTGTTCCACTTTCTTTATGTAGTTCTCTTGTGTCCCCTCTATCAGAAACCAGCACTTTCACTCACTGTGCTCTTTGCCACCCAGATGAACATCAGAGGGGCAAGTGCCCCTCACTGACACTGCTAAAGCTCCACTGCAGCTTGTCTGCTCTGTACATGCCTGCACTGTTTTGTCACTATAGAAATATCCATGGACTCTTCAGAGAAGAATTGCACCCTAAATAAGCTCTGAGTGTAATAGGAAAAATGGAGCAATGTGGCCAAGATTTTATAATTTCTGCAATTTTGCTGATATTTTTTACTCTAAGAGACAAACCCTGTCAGCAAGCTTCTTCTGCTAGAGCTCAGAATAGACACAAAAACATCCTAAAGTCTCATTAAATGAAAATAGCATACATCCATCAGCAAGGAATGGCAAGGAAAATACACAAAACCTGCAGCCTCACACCTTAGAGTCAGGAGCCAGACACACAATCCTTCAGTTTGACCAAGGAGTAAGACAAAGTGTTAATGCATAAACATTTCTGAATGAAAGACAGGGTCAAAGCCTTATGAGAAAGTAGAATGCAAGTCACAGTAGTGTGAGCTGTAGATTTTGTTAACTTCTTCAAACTGCATGTTCCAATATATGTTTTATCCAGCTCCCTCACCCAGACTGCACAAACCTTACAAAGTCTGCTCTGACTTGAACTGGTGTGTAATCTCTGGATTGCTGTAGCATGCCAATCTCACCCATTTGCCCCGCTTCATGGTTGCAGCAAAATTATGCATCATCTGGGTATATGCACAGACTCTTCATCACTGCCATCAGCTCTCAAAAAGAGGGCAACCCCACTGATTTTGCCCAGCGTAGGTTGTGATGGAATTGTGAGTCCCATGGTGTTCTCTTTCATTACAATTGTGGAAGATAACACATATGTCACACATTAGAGTGTGTTCCCATTAGCAGGAAGGTCAAAGACATGAGGTGATCAGAGTGCTAGAGAGGTTCATCCCTGTGCACTTCACCTCCATGGCAAGCAGTCTCAAGGAAGGAGCCATAATTCACTGGAAAACTGACTGAACATACTGGCCCTTCTGGAGAAATCACTGACAGCACATTCCCTCACACACACAGGAGGCACTGACACCAGAAGCACACCAGAAAGGATGAGGGCTGATAATGCAACCAAACTCACGACTTTAGTATGACTCTTGTGCTGGTCAGTGTTTATTTTAAAGTTCCCAGAGTTTCATAGAGTTAGGAAAAACAACATCCTGGGAGCTGATGCTTAGTGATTATCTACTATTTCCCTGAATCTGTTCCAATGATGTGCCTTTCCTTCTATGTTCTTGAGCTTTCCCACAGCAATTTTGTCTTTTGTCACATTATCAAGCACTAGAATGGGCTGCCTGGGGAAGTGGATGAGTCACCATCCCCAGAGGTATTAAAAGACAAGTAGACGTGGGGCTGAGGGACATGATTTAGTGGTGAACTTGGCATGGCTGGGTTAAAGGTTGGCCTTGATGATCTTAAAGATCTGGTCCAACTTAAACAATTCTATGACTCTATGATTAAAGCACATATTGCCCAGATAGGGCCACATCCATCCACCTCATCTGCATGTGTGATCTGCTTCCCTGTGTTACCTTTGTAAGGCTACAGTCTCATCGACATGGTAGCTGTTACAGGAATGGGACCCTATTGGCTGGCATTAATTACACTGCCCTCATTTTCTGGTTGTTTCCACATCATCTTTCTGGTGCCTGGCCTGTGTCTGTGTATGATTATGTGGGAACCATACCATATATTAAAGATAAAATAAATATTTAGTCCTTGTAATTTCAAGGCAAAAGCTAACCCCCACCCCAAAATAATTAAAAATCATATGGTTTATAACTTGGTTATTATCTTGGTTATTATCTTATGGCTTTTAAGTTGTTTTTGTGAATTTCTGGAGCCTGCTTTCATGAACCAGCAAAAAAGTTATGTGGCTGAACAGTGGGAGTGGCCAGTTAATGGCTGGGGAAGCAGCACTGATCCCCAGCAAGGCAATTTGGGGGAGGTCTCTGAGTTGTCCTCAGCCCTGGCTGAGGTGGCTCCCAGCCTGCCTGGAAGGGTAAAAGCTGAGGAAGTAGCTAAGAATGTAAAGCTGTGATAGGAGCACAAGCAAGGCTTGCAGGACTGGATGTGCAGCTGTACTGCACTACATTAGAGAGAAGGCACCACAACAGCTCAGCCCTGCTGCTCCCTTGTCCTCATCGCTGCGGGCAGTACCAGCCAAGAGACATTCTCTTCTGAACCTCTCCCCACAAACCACTGATTGCCAGCTTCTGCTAGTTAACTGTGCTCATGCTGAGGGTAAATCCCTGGATTAGTGAATAAAAAATATGACCTTTCTGCTGATTACCACGGGAAAGGAATGTGCAGTAAAGTAAGGGAACTGAAAGCCTGTGCCAGAGGAAGAGTGGCTGCTGCTTCTGCAGTGGTGACCAAATGGTGAGCAGGGTCTGTGCACCAGTAGCAGCTGGGATCATGCCTCAGTGTCGGACCTCTTTCATCCTCCAGACCCCTCACACCCTATGGAGTCACTGTGCCCCTGCAAGAAAAGTAGAATCAGGAGGACTGAAAATACCTAAGACTGATCGTCTCTGAACATATTGACTCCCCAGCTTAGATCCATCAGCTCCACGGAGTGAAAGTTGTAACACTTCACATACCATTACTGTCTGTGGTACTCCCCAGAAATAATCAGTCTTCAAGGAGAGAGGAAAATACTTTCTCTGTGGAGGCTCATGGCATATGGGAGTGCAGCATAAGGGAGAATTCACGGAAAACTTGGTCAGAAATGGAATCTCCTGTTGAATTTAAATGTGTGTCAGTTCCTGTTTAAACTAAATGTAGGGTCTCCAACTAGCCACAGTGGTGAGTTAATCTTTGTGGTTTGTTATTAGCGAAAACCGTGAGCAAGTCTGGACATTTGTGGTATCTGTGGTGCATGGACAGGACAAGGCTAAAATAATCTAAAGACAAATAGAAGATAAGATGAGAAAAGGAGGCAAAAATGAAAGGTTACAAAATTTGCAACAGGTTATTGAGCCACAGTGCAACCAAGTGTAGACCTCAGGGTATCTAATATCCTGCCACTGTCTGTTTCACATTAGCTTAGTGAGCTCCTGTACCATGGCATGTTCATCCTGAAAGAGAGCATAACTCCTGTATCACCCACAAAGAAGTTGGATTAAAAAAAATAGATGCACCTTCACAACCCATAGGATATGTTATACAAAAAGACCAATTTGGGTACCCTTTTAGAAAGCTTGGATACCCCAAAGAGGTCTTTCTCTCAGGTGTTTTGGGTTTTCCTGGAATTAATCAGGATGCTGTTCAGTGTCAGAAGCTGGTCAATGGGAAAAATGGCAGTGTTCTGGTGGCCAGTTTCTGGAGTCAAGCAAAGCAATCGGAGCACAAACTCCTACTACTCAAACAGTTCAAGAAAACAGTCTTTTTTTCATCTGAATTGCTTTTCAAGACAAACCTGCAGACTTTGAAAACTAGCTCAGACTGATCACCCCTCACATGGGTCTAATCCAAACCAAGAAATCTGAGAAATATTGATGCAAACATGTATACAGCAAAGACTCTATGAAACTGCAGCTTTATGGGAAGAAGATCACAGTAAGGAGACATGAATTTCCCTTTTCAGAAGCCAACGCCTCTTCCATTCATAGTCAACTGACTTCGGCACAGAACTTTTTTATGTTATCTTTCTATCTTGCTTTTCTAGTATGAAACAATCAGCAAAAGGTTTTTCTGAAGTTGCTGTTCTTCTTTTATATCAATCAACTCTGTTAGAAACCCTCCTCGTTTTTTAAGCTGCAGAGTTGAAAAATAAAATTAATTAAGGTGAAATATTTATGAAGTGAATTAATGTATGTGAAATTTCCTGTGGAGACTAGCACTTAAAGGCGTAAAAGAGAACTAGATCTGGTTGTTCTCAAGTGCAAAACTTTTAAGCTATCTTACTCATGTAACTTCCCAGACAGTTTGTGTTGCAAAATAATAGCTAAGTACTGTAAATGAAGTAGGGACAATTGCCTCTGTGGCCACATGCAATACTTCTAGACAAATGCAAACACAAAGGAAAGCATTATCAGAAGTCTGTACAGGAAATGTTTGTTTAAAATAGTATTCAGCTTTTTTGCTTGCAGAATTTGGATATTGCTATGTTCCCTATGCTCCATCAAGCAACAGGCTGTGCACTTGCAGATGACACTGACCCCAGTAAGCCCAAGTTCCATCAGTGGGAGACCAGGCTACAGCTGGGGTCAGGTTGCCACACTGATGTCGAGGGAAATGAAGGATACATCTCTGCCTTAAATGAGGAAAAAATAAACCAACAGTCATTAGAATTCTTCATAAAAGAGATCTTTCAATTCTGTCAGCAGAAGCAAAGCAGATCCATCCCATACCCCTGGCTAGTTTTGCCCTCCTCACTTATCATATATTATCATTTGCTTTGGCTCCTGACCAGCCCATTCAGGGCTTTGAAGGTGCTTAAACTCACAAGAAAAATCAACAGCTATTTGCCTAACATTGTTCTTACCCACAAAGCTGTATTCTGATTCCATGAAATTAAGCTTCTTTATTACTGTTCATGACATTCCTGCTTTTATAGTATTTAGACAAACCTTTCAAAGCAAGAGTCTTATGGGAGAGCAAAAAAAGGAATAAACTCTTATATTTTCTAGTTCTACTTGTTCTGGGCTGGATTAGCTATGAGTACCCTTTGTCCAAACTCTGCCCAGCACTACCTGCTTGATTTTTGCAAGAAAATAGTGTGTCTTGTGTAGAATAGGCCACTCTTGAACTTCAAGTGCTTTTGCAATATTCCATCTCCATAGATTTACCTTCAGCTCTTTCCACTTGTTTCTATGGGAATCCAATCTGGTCAAGTGATTAGGATATGTGCAGGAAATGACAGGTATTTTAATGTATATCATTAAAACAGGCCCTGCAACCACAAATCAAGTAATTTGAAGAACTTTGCAATGCTTTCCACATGGGAAAGCAGGCATTCAGAGAGGCTGTAGAGAAATAATCTAACCATGGAAATGGGAGCAAGAGTCAGAAATGAACCTGCACTCTCTCAACATCAACCTAGAGCACTCTGCATGGGGGTTGGCACTTCTTTAATGACCCTAAAATGTCCCTGAAGCAGCAATACTTCTCATACCAGAAAATGAGCATATATTTTATTTATATACAAGATTATTAGTAACCAAATGGCAAAGAAAAGCACCCAGAAGGCAGAGTCATTGATCTCTATTCTAGATACATGTTATGAGGGCATTGAAGTGACTGATTCCTCCATCCCTGAGTGCCTGCACCAATTCTGTCCAGAGGAAAGGCCATGCTAGCGGAATGAATGGCTGGGTTATGTCTCCCTTATGACAGCATGTGGCCCTGCAGTACAGAGGTGTCCCTGGGGCAGTGTCCAAGTGCTGCTCTGAAAACAGGCTCGCTCAGTCACTGCTGTGATGCTCCTAACTTCACCCCTATACACACGTGTTGAGTCATTCACCCACGCCGCATTGTGGGAAAGTGATTGTTCTCTTCCTCCTGACTGGGGCACCATAGCACAATGAGTTGGGCTGGGGTCAGTAATGTGCAGACACAATGGCAGGTCCATTGCCTTCAGCTGCCACAGTGTCTTCTACAGCCTTCTGCAAATCAGACCCAAATGTCTCAGGAAATGGACACCTGAGAAAGAGGAACCTACAGAGGGCTTCCACACATTTTAAGCAATGGAAATGCTGTGCCATGATCAGTTCAAATTTCAAAAAATTCAGTTCTCCAGGGCAATATTTACATCATCCTCACCAGGAGGCCACCTCTTTTGTCCTGCACTTCTTATCCTGCTCATTGCAAGCTTTCAGGAGAAGTGATGGTGGTTTTTCTGGAATGGTGGGACCAGGCCCTTTTGGCTCAACTTCCCAACAGGCTTCTTTGTCCACTGGATCTCTCCAGCTACGAAGGGTGCAACCAGAGCTCCTTACCTTTCTTTTCATCCACCACTGTCCCTTCCTTCACACCTGGCCTATTATTAGGAAAGATCTCCAAAAGAATCAAGGGTTCTAGGTCAGTGCCCCTTTCCTGCAGGGGCTTCCTAACAAGGAGGACTTTTTCTTCTGGAGGGTGGTAGACCTGACCCTAGCATAGAATGGCAGTAAATGCACTCTTTCCAAAACCTCTCCCATGGCAGCAGCTGTAATTAGCACTACCAAACCACTATCCATCATTTGCCCTAAATGAGGGAGGGACTATACCACAAAATAGTAGTGCTCAGACACTACCATAACACAGAGGAAGGGGGCTGAATTACAACTTTGAAACTTCCACAGACTTTTGAATTTGAAGTTTTTCATCCATCAGAGTGGATGCAGGAGTCCTGCCAATATCCATAAGCAGTAGAATTTCTAAAGCCATCTCTGCTTTGGAAATAGTCGCACTAGGTACACTGCTCACTTGTCATCACCCTGTAATTACTCAGTCAAAAAGGTTTTGTCTGAGGTGATTCTGCCCAACCATGTTCTCCTACTGCCTTTAAATGCTGCACTTTCTGCTTCATTTTTACTACTGCTATCACAGCATCGCTGGGCTTCAGCAGAGATTAGGGTTTCATTGTGCTGGACACTGCTCTGCCACTGAGGAGGAGAGAGTAGCTGCCACTAAGCACTTAAATCTAAATCGACTGGACAGATAAAGGGGTCCAGAAAGGGTGTGCTGCTGTCTCCCTTTAGCAGCAGAAGAAAGAAATATAAGCACAGACAGAACCATAAAATCACATTGGAAGTCTGTTGTAGAAACAGAGTTGTATCCCCAGATTTTCTCTCACCATTTATCACAAGACTATCCTTTTATTGTTTGCTCTCGATCTAGAAACAATGCTTTGGGGAAGTATTTTATGGATGTGAGGTTTGGGGTTTGTTTTGGTTTTTTGTTTGTTTTTGTTTGTTGGGGGTTTGTTTTTTTGGTTTTGGTTTTTTTTTGGAGGGAGTGTTTCTATTTTGAAAAATACAGTTGCTACATGTGATCTAATAATGAATTTTGAAAACACATTTTCACTGCTGTCCTGTTAAAGCACCTTTCTGGCATGTTTTGGGTTCTTTCATGCTTGTGCCTGTCATCTTTTACATAAAATGTGCACCACTTTCAAACATGATGCAAAGAGCTCAGCTGCAGCCTTTGCAGAAATCTCTGCAGGGATCAGGCTGACCCTGAAACAGCGCTCTGATTATTTTGATTGCCTAGAGGTCTCCATCAACTTTCAGAGAACAGGCCACAGTGGTTGGGGTTTTTTTGTCTCTAAATAGATGTTTGAACTCACTAGAACCAAAATAATTAGGTTGGAAATAACTATTAATAAAGAAGAAAATTTTTTCATTTTGAAAAAGCAGAATTTTAAAGAAAGCTCATAAAATGGTGGTTTCTGCATTTATTGGAAAAGATACTAATCCCTCTCCCTTTCCACATAAAAGCCTTTATCTTCAAAGGAGCATGATATTCCTCCCCAAAAAGGAAGTACATGTTTTTATTTGTGTGGTTACAACACAGCTGTGGGCTGTATTCTATTTTGTGAACCAAAAACCAAATCTGGTCTGTGGCTTGAAACATCATGAAGAGATTCACATTTAAACACACCAAAAACTTTGCTGACTTTGATGATCAGGATGTAAAAGGATTATGAGATTCTGTACGGATTGGCAGCTCTTGGTATTTTATCATTAGTTCCATTATACATCATGATTCTGTTTCTGAAAGTCCCTGCTGCCAAATCTTGTAAAAAGATAAAGGTCTAAGCTTTCATTGCAAAGAAAAAAATGTAGATTTCTCCCTTATTGCTGTCAAGAGGAAAAACAAACAAACAAAAAAAGAACAACAACAACAAAAAAATCTCCTTAGCTGCTTTTAATAATACCTAAAATGTAACTAAAAACACCCATTGCTTTGAATTTTCTTTTTAAGACAATCTACTGATATATTGGAAAGTGACTGCTGGCTTAAAACTGACTGTGATTAGCAACTCTGCAAACCATTTATGTTATAAATGGACAAAAACAATGTCGAAACAGAAGAACATTGTGAAAATATTCATATTTCTCCAGTCGGTGTCCTGAGAAACTCCAATCCTTGTTCACATGCCATGGGTTCATAGACCTGGCAGTGGCATCAGATTTGAACCATTTGATTTCACTTAGGGTCAGCTCCCCTTTCTATGCTCCCTCTTCTTGCTCAGTGGGTCAGGTATGTGGGGGAGCATAAAGCATTTGCAGGGTTCACTGTGGGCTAAGAAGGTTGAGAAGCACTGCACTGAAGATGCTCATGGTCATTCATCGATCTGATCCGTATGGTGTTCTGTGTCCAGGATCAGGAAACATGGCCTGGTTTTCTTCTGTTTACCACAGGCAGGAATAATCTCTGTAGTATGCACCCATCATTTGTCTTCTCCTTAGACTTCCCCAGAGGACACCATTAAACCCATTACCACATTCTTTGGGGGAATGATTGTCCCCTTTTACTCTTTCACTGGTGATAGCAGTCTGCTTTCAAATGAACCGCCCTAACACTGCCAGGTCAAAATCCTCATGGTTCACATTCCTGTTTACACTGTCAGAGCTTGGAGAGGTTATACCAGAGAGTATTGTACCATTGGCTATATGTGCAAGTTGTCTACATAGCAACAACTTGCAAAACATAATTTTACCGTTTAAGTGTGTTATATGATTAGGGGAAGCAGGGATCTGGTCCTTCATGCTGTTACCATGCTGTCCTGCTCATCATTTCTGAGATCTATCGCACCAGGGAACATGATACTACCAGTCTGTAGTTTTCAAACTTAAACAAAGTATTTTGTTGGATTGGTGACCAAACTAATTTTTATGACATGTCATTTCTGTAAGGACATTGCTTTATTTCGCAGAAGGGTTTCCCATAGATAATGGTTGTTAGCTGGCTGAGTTGGAATCCGGCAGGATTAAGGAAATCTAAACTGACAGCTGGTTTTGTGCAAGGAAGCATAATGTGGCTGTTGTTACAGGAGGCAATGTGGGATGTTTGTGCACAAATGCATGACAAGAGGGCTTGCTCTTAGCTGTATATGTAAGTGCAGCTTAGCAGTTAAAGCAGCACATCAGGGCTAAATGCCTTGCAGAGAAAACTTGATTTGACTTTTTCATCATGCACAGTTTGTGGTTATGAATACGATTATGCTTTTACTTTCACTCTAGTTGACAGAAACAGATGTTTGAACTCTGGTCAAAATTAAAATGAGCCATATTGCAAATTACCTTAAAGACAAGCCAAGTCAGCTCACCACTACAGAGTGAGCATCCATAGCTAAACGAACAGATTGTCTCCCCAGATAACAACCCTGCTTGCAGGAATTCACAATTGATACAGCAGAAGTGAGGTGTTCCATCAGAAACAGCACCTCAGATGCTGACATTCCACTTGCCATATCCTAAGTTTTATTTTTCTCAAAGCAAACTGCCCCACAAATGCTAAGCACAGGCATTTCAAAACTAATACACTTTCAATGGGACTGCACAGCTCAGTGCTCAAAGGCAGTACTGCCACTACAGCTGAGCTCAACAGCACTGAGGCAGCTACCGGCATTGAAGGTGCCCATCTGGAAACACAGAGTATTTCTCGAGGTTTTTTCCTCAGTCGGGAGAGACTTTACCATATCAGTGCAACTCACAGAAGAAGAATATTGGAAATTGCTTATTATGGCTCTGTGTAAAATCATAGCCTCTACTTTGACATGTTTTGCACACATTTGACACTAATGAAGTTATGATGAATACCCCAAAGTAACATGTAATTTCCATCAGTTTCAGTGAGGCCATAGATGAGCTCGGGATTTACAAAGTGCTCAGCACAATGCCAATGATGTTTTGGTGACACTGATATGATTGAGGCATAAATGTATTCACATGGGACTGACACTTGTCAGTATTGGCTAAAACAAAAAGTGGGAAAAGTGTTGGAAGCAATGAAAGAAGAGAGACTGGATAAAGGCATGATAGTGATATGTACTGAAATGACAAGACCTGATGTCTGGCATAAAACATAGTGATGTAGGGCAGAGAAAGCATCATGTGTTTGCCTATGAATGCTGCAAATCTGGAGTGCAGCTTGCCTCTATGCTGGCACATGGAGGACACAGTTGCCTGGCTGGGTGAGCAAGTCTGAAGAAAGGCATACAGATCATTCAGGGGAGACTGAAGCCCAGATGTCCTTAGGGGTGCAGCTTGGGCTTCTGCAGCTCCCACAACCCAGTGCAGATTGCCCTGGAAGTGAAGCCATTCCCAAGAGCATGGAGCGTGATGCAGACCATGCTGGACTTGTGCAATGAAGGACAGAGAGCTGGTATCATGAAACATGATATTTTCCTTCCCACGCAAATGAGACAGAAGAAATTGCTGCAGTTTTGTGCAGGATTACCCCAACATACCCTCATAAACCAAAATCAGATGTGCCCACAGAGCTGCTGACCCAGGAGGCTTAACCTCAGAACTTCCACGTTTGACCATTTGGGGTAAATGGTTTGCTTACAGAATGGGAACCTGGGAATAATCGGCTCTCACCTTGTCCTG
The DNA here is from genome assembly GCA_013399695.1 of Formicarius rufipectus. NCBI lineage: Eukaryota > Metazoa > Chordata > Aves > Passeriformes > Formicariidae > Formicarius > Formicarius rufipectus. Next base: position 201,001 of record VXAU01000119.1, read on the forward strand.
CAGCTCCAGCATTCTGATTCTCCTCAGCCATATCCTGCAACAAGATCCTTTCCCTTAACAATTTGATGATTCTATGATGCATGAGATACCTTAGTTGTGAAGTTTCAGGTTTATGCTGCTGTAATAATAGAGTTATAGTACAAATTACTTTCACATTAGCTAACACAACTTAGGACTAAAGAAAATTGCAATAAACAGGAAAAATAAGTCAAAAGACTAAGATCCATATCTGTTTGAAATATATCTCTTAGTATTGTGCAGGTCCTTCAGATTCATACTTTCTTCCTTATCAGTTTGCAGACCACTTACTTAGAATAAAATTTACTTCTTGTGTTGACCGTGCTGGAAAATAAGTTCTGGTCTTCTCCTGTGGGAATATTCTCTTTCCAAACTGCTCTATTTCTGTATTAAAGCAACTGGTTGGCTTCCATTAACTCAAGTCACCATCTGACCACAATTAATCCAGTTGTTTCATGCACACAATTTATCTTGTTTTCCTTACTGATTTTGATAGTAAAATGTGTGTGGATTAATAATATGCTAATATGTTCTCTTTTCACTGAAGTAAGGGTCAAATCAGGAAATCTCTGACCTGAATATTTAACTCTGGATGAGGAAAATGTACTAAAAGCTTATTTAAATGATACAACTGCTGAAGAAGTGTAATTGGACTTACTATTTTCAAACAAAATCCTACTGATATTTTCACAACTAATGCCTTTGCAAAGCATTTTTGAGCATGGGGCACTGAAAACTGAAGAGCTGCTTCTTGCTTTCTAATGAAGTCAAGAAACCATCCAGACTTGCCACAAATGTAAACAAGGACCAGGAATTCATGTGGAAGCTGGAAAGATACATCATCCAGTTTCATTTCCTGAATAAGCTGGCTGTGTGAGAACCAGGATATAATTTTAGGGAGGGCAGCAATTCTCTGCTTCATGGCCCTGACTGAACACATTTTAATGAGAAAAGGCCAGTTCACTGGAACAGATTAACTCCACATGTTTTCTTGTTTCCTGTTCATTATGTTGACCTTTAGGGGTTCTCACCCAGCCTTTGGCTTGAAACAGAAACACAGCCTGTGCTCATGTGGCATCAAAGGACACTACACTGGGTGTCACAGCACCTTCCATGAGGGTCTGCAGAGTCACAGTAGTGAGAGCTGATCACAAGCTCCAGAGCTGTATGACAATGTCCCCTGGCCATCCCTGTCAGATACAGACATTTCCACCTTGATACACTGTTCCAATAAGCAGGAACTCCTGATTTTGCAAACATCCCTTAGTCTCTAGTTTCTCCAGACTGACCTCTGAATCATTAGGTTCAATTTGCTGCTTTACTTGAATACAGATCCTGCCGGATTCAAATGTTTTCTCCCACTGCAGTCAATTATAGGCCAGGATCAAGTTTCCTCTCTATTTTCTTTCCATTATGCAAACGCTGTGTAAGACTTTTGAAGGTTATATGGCTGGATTTCAGCCTGAGTATGAAAAGCCTACATTTAAATAACTTTACTATAATGTTACTACAACTTTACTTCTAATAACTTTTATATTATGCATATAAAATATGAAAAATGCAGAAAAATTAAAACACTACTTCTCTTTAAGACTCTTTTTACAGCTTAAATCAGTGCATTCTGTAGATACCTACGAAGAGGGCCCAGGTATTATAGGGAGCACTATATGTAATCAGATATCTATTTTATGATCTATCAAATGAGTACCCAGTGAAATTGCATCAGAAAAGAAAGTTATACAAAGTATTTATTATGTACCTAGGAATCAACAATGAAAATTTAGGAACAAACAAACTTCTAACATTGAAAAAGCTGTTTATATTACATTGGCTAACTTAATCCTTAAAGCACAAAACTAGTCTCAAGTCAGAACAGAGACAGGTTAGCAATAACTTGAAATTTAACACGTTTTTCTATCGGAAGGAATATTTTAAAACATTAAGTGATTCAGGACAAGTGTGTTCTTTCGTGTTGAAAACAGCTTCCTAGAATATTGCTGTGTATCTTTGAAATAAATACATTTCTTGGCTCAGGAATGACGGTGCCCCTATGCTTTGTGCACAACATAACTAAATGAGGTGAGAGACTTTGCAGCAAACACTTGTACACTCTAAGGAAGGTAGAGAATGCTCCCAAACAGCAAGCAGATGGTGGGAAGGAGGAGAGGAGTGATAGCATTGGATTTTTGACAAATTTATATTTGAAGTAGAGGCCTGTCTACCTAAAATTGGTGAAGATTCTCAGTACCATCAGCCAGGTGTAGCGTTATTGGAGGATCACCTTTGAAGCTTTCTGGATCACTCAGACACACAGAACAGGGTGATTTCCTAAAGGCGGGGTTCGAAGATGCCGCATTCTTCTATTAACCTACTGTATGACACTGAAGAATTTACTTCACCTCTCTCTTTCTCTTCTCTGGTAAAATTTTGGAGGCTGCCCATGGCCGAGTTTGCCACCCTTTTTCTGGGCTCAGCTGAGGTGCACAGGGACCCTTCAACACGAACCGGAGCATTAACCCCTTCTCGGTCGCTGGGAGGGACGGAGGGGGAGCAAGGTCGCTGTGGCGATGAGAGCCAGGTGCCCGGGGGCCGCGTTTTGCCGGGTTGGCTCCCAAACCCCGCGCAGCGTGTCCGGGCGCTGCCCGCGGAGCATCGCCCGCCGCGACGGGCGCTCGGCGGGGCTGCGCTGGGCCGCCCTGACCTCTGCTGGCTGGAGACAGAGCCCGTTCCTCTTCTCCCGCTGGGGGCGGGGGGGCGGAAAATACAAAAACGGAGGAAAAAGGAAAGGGTGTGTCAGTCCCGGTGCGTTTCTGCCTAAATTCTGGCTGCTCGCCTAATCTCTTCCTACTTTCCCAGGGGAATAGCGTATTGGGTACTGAAACGACTGTGTGGTGCTTCCATGGACATCCAGAAGCTCCTGAGGCTGTTTTTCCACAGATGCATGACTTGGCAGAGGTATCCCTTTTCTGTTGCAGAGAGTTTTGTTGAACTTTAAATGTTGGGCCGAAGTTTTCTGTGCTGTGGACTTTACCTCACCCTGGGCCATTTTTACTCCTAGAAGTCTCACTCTCAGGAAAACTATTTTGAGTGTATCCAAACATATGTGTGATTTGACTGACATGTTCTCTCAAAACGATTGAACTCTGGAAACTCTGGAGAAGCAACACTTGAATTTTTATTGAGGCAAGGCAAAAATGCTTTGTGTGAAGCCTGTGACCTTTTGGCAAAACTGGAGACCTTTCAAATCTACAATTTACATGTGCTTGATTACTCCACACACGTCTCAGCACCTTGTAGTGAAGAGTTTGCTCACTACCATGAATGGTGTAGCTTGAAGCTCTACACATCTTTTGCTTGTGGCCTTAACCCCAGCTTCCCTAGGTAACAAAATTTCTCCAAGTCCCACCTTGGTAACTGGGTGACAGAATAAAGGGCAGGGTACGGAAATTGTATAGATGAGGGAAGAAGGTTTGAAGTCCAGTGGAGAGTGACAACAGAGAAGGTTCACACTGGGAAGGAATAGCATGTGCTCTTGTCCCTTTCCTGTCAAGGCCAAAGCCAGATCAGGACTCTACAAGCTCCCATGTCTTGTTGTCAGCACTGATCTAGGCATTGCTTGTCAGTGCCTTTCCTGTAGAACCTGTTCTACACTGAGCAGGATAGGATGACAGGTTGTCTTTAGAGACTGGGCTGGCCTAGGTGCAGTGAAAATAAGCCATGTACCAAAAACAAGTCCCAGCACTGAGGCAGTGAGTCATAACCTGTACAGCTGACCAGAACTGCAGCAGCACATGTGTCAGGGGTCTGTGTTACCTACCCTGGCAGAATGTAGCAGAAATACCATGCTGAGTCGTGGTGTTTCTATGTGTTGGGATTTTTTCAGTGTGTTTTCCCAGAACTTCTACACACAGAATTACATACGAAGTGCATATGAGGCCTTAACTCCTATTCTTTCCAAATCCCAGCTCAACACAGGATAGAGTCCTCAATTACTGCCCACATACATTTTCCCCATAGTTTACTGGGCTCAACTCTGGGGTCATTCTCAAAAACAGATTTTTCCTTATCTCTGTCATAAAATAAAGTTGCTTTAGCTTAACATCCACCAGATGGTCTGATGTTCAGTGACTGCCTTGAGACTTGTAGGTCCAGTTGGAATAAAAGCTGAGTATTCACAGCTATATTGACATCACTGCTGCTTTTAGCACTGTATAAAGCTGCACACAGGGAGCAAGTACATCCTTAGTTCCCCAAAGCTGGGGCTGCACAGTATTGGTCGTGCTTCATTCCACCTTGTAAGTTATATGCCTGCAACCTTCTTCCTCTTACAACACTTGGAAAACACGGTTCATTTCTGCAAGTTGAGAAGGGATATGGAGCTGTAAAATGACAATTGCTTTGTACTTTAAGAATGAAGATCCATCAAAGATATCAGCTTGGCTTTTACATGTGCTGCAATATTTTGTGGATTTGAGATTAACAAAAAATGATTAATGATCAGATTTCAGTTGTGATAAACAAAGAAAAGCACAGTTTTGTCCTGACCTCTTTTAGCATAAAAAAATCCACATCAAGCTGAACAGCTTTTTCTTTTTCTTGAAAGAAAAAAGTGTGTGGTAGTCAGAGTGAATAGCCCAAAATATACACAAGATATATGTAGAGAGCTCAGATTTTTAAAAAATGTAGTGTAATGAGAATTACGCTTGCATAGAGATCAAAGTTAATACACTGGACAAAAGCATAAAGGAAATGATCCCTATTATTCAGTCAAGTCACTAAAATCCAGAGTGCTATTGTGTCAGTAGTGTTTGATTTGAAGAGTTCATTATTAAGAAGTTAATGCTCAACAACAGTAGATATTGGTATAAAGAATCATGCTACTTACCAAATTCTTACTACATACTACTTACTGCACCCTACAAACCTTCTGCAAGACACTTTGTTCCTAAATTTTTTTAAGGACCTAAGCAAAGCCAATGAAATAGAACCAGACCAAAACCAAGGTCACAAGAAGAAATTATTTCTAGATTAAAATAAGCACCTTCCTGTAGTGTTGTGTAATGTATATGCATCTGTATGCGTTGCAGTGTGCAATGCATCCTCAAGGAAGATATATACTGAAACATTGCAAAGGAGTGACTGATTTTATACCCCCCAAACTAATAATCTGGCTGAATTTTCTTTCTGGAAAGGCTTCTAGACTTAGAAAGGTGAGTATGTTTTCACTGTGTAAAAGGCACAAACCAAAATCCTGAGGAATTTATGCTTGCCTTGTGTTGACTACTAGACAGAAGAGCAAATTTTTCTAATAGAGCCTGTACAAAACTATATATTCTAGAAATTCACTACCTGTTGAAGTCCAGTTACCACTGCATGTATAAATAAGCACATTATTCACCAATTACTTGCACTTCTAAAGGTGTAATTTACAAATATTCACACAAAGTCATAACCCATTCCATGTCATCATAAGTAAGTTTGCTGTGTCCTTCACAACTCTTTCATGTTGAAAATGTAGCTGATAATGTCCTTCAAATATGGTGTTTAAATTCTCAATAAGGAAGCACATTTGAACTTTTGACCTATCTAGATCATAAGAGAGGTTGAATACAATGAGAAATCTTTATAATATTTTACTGAATATGGATAATGTTTATTATAGTCAATTGAGGCCTGTGTATGACATGATTCCCAGGAGTTAAATATCCCAGAGAGAAAGTTATACAATTAATCATCAACTTTTGTGTTACCACTCAGCAAGATTTTTATTTTTTTGTGTTGAGAGACTGAGGGGAGAGAAAGCAGATCTTGAAGAGACTATATCCAGGCATACTTGCTTTATTTGGCTTTGAATTTGCTTGTGCTTCAATAATTTTTCTGAACATCTGGTTTCTTTGCTAATCAGAGAAAACATGTTTTATTCCCTTGACTGTTTAATAAGAAAAAATGAATGTTACAGTCTGCCATATGATAATCCACTGCAATAGTAACAGTTTGCATGAACCAAACATGACATCATGCTACTCTTGGCATGCCTGTATACGCATGTGTGTGGGATGCTCACAGCAGCGATTATTTTCCCACAGGATTTGAAACCACATACAGGAACTCCACCGCCATGGACAACCAGGACTGCAGCACCTGCTTATCACCATGATGGCCAACTCAACATTGCCTGGGACTTACAGATAAGAAGAGTTATTTACCCAGATTATAAATAGTTCATCTCTATGGTGATGATCCGAGAACTTAAACATCAGAGGTGATCAAGACTTTGCTTCCTGAGATGTTAGCCTCTGCTTCTCCATTCCTATTGAAACAGTCATCCTCAGGTTTGATTTCCTCCTCATGGTATATATAGCCATTTGTACCAGCAGAGGGACAAGTTTGAAGTCCCGTGTTCAACTGGCAAGCAACAGTTCATCTCCTGGTATGCAGAAAAAGCAGAGTTTTCTCTGAGCTCCCTTTGTACTCTTCGGAGATGTTTCCATCACCATCACTTTGGTTATGTCCACATTGAGGAAGAAGGAGAAGAAAATGTAGCTGCCTGCTGTGACTTCTGGATGGAGCAATGGCAAGTGACTGCACACAATAAGAAACAGAGCAAAGTCAGAACCTTTTATTTCATATGAGCAACTCCAGTGTCAGATCAGGGAGCTGCTGCTTCAACAGATCACAGACCATCATTGCAGTGAGGAAAACAAACTGTGGAACAAGGGCCCTCTGTGCATCAGTCAGTCATCTTCAGATAAGGATTTGGGGCTTGGATTTTAAGTTTTACTAAATGCATATTAAAATGCAGTAACAGGAGACATTAAACATTTTCTGTACAGTCAAAAAGGTTGGAACTGGATTTCATAAGAGAACCCTCTCACTTGTTACTTTATCATGGAGTGTAAGTAAATTATAATAGCAGGTAAGGTAGCTAATCTAAAATAGAACCTAAAATTGCTTGTGGAACAACACTTCACAAATGTGTCTATTTTATGATCAGCAAAATCTATAGAAAAATACTTCAAACTGGACTGTATTATTGTTATGCCATGCATACAAAAGCAGTACTAAGTCAGACTCTCAGAGTAGCATGAAATATGAATGCATTAATGATGAGTAAAAGATCTTTAACAATTGCCCATGTTGCACAAGATCTTTCGCCATGCAGGATGACAAAAGTACCATGTCAGAGCACTGCTGTATTTTTGCTGATTTCCTCCATGGAAGAGACTGCCCCCTCTGACAAACATCAGGGTATGATCTCCCATCCCTCACAATCGCTGTCAACCAGCACATTCCTTGTCCACTGTCAGGACCCGGAGTAAACCCTGCAGCCAAGTGCAGCTCAGGGCCACAGGGACTGGGAAGGTATCTTCAGCAGCCACTGCTCCAAGGGTATTCTGGAAGCAGGCCCCAAGGCTGGGCTTGCAGCACCTGCGCTGTGGGCAAAAGGAGTTGGACACCTGGGATGGAGAGTGAAAAAGGTGGGAGAGGGGAGGGAGAATCAGCAGAGCAAGGCTGGCACCATCTTCAAAAGGCCATGAGATTTCCCAATAAGTTTCCTCTTGGGCTTTCATCGCAATGGCCATTGTTGCACTGGTCTTGGCTCTTCCATGCTGTTCATGTTCAGTTTAGATTTTTAGGGGGTTTTACCTTGATTGAAATCCCTGATTTCACAGACTTTATGGTCTTCTCTGTGAAATTTAGGTTTCCTATACTTGTGTGGGCAGGCACAGGCACATATATGTTCTGTCTTGCTTATACTGCATAGGTCACGCAAGAGGAACACTCCGGTGATATAACACATCACCAACAGAGCACCAGGACCATGATGCCTGCAAATGACTGTGGGGGAGGAGGGAATTTCCTCAGACAGGACACCCGAGTTGCCCCAGCCAAACTGACTCTGAAGCAAGCTGCCTTTCCAAACACAGGCTGGCTGAAAGAACCACTGATACAAACAGAGGCTACCCTGTCACTGTGTGCCAAATGTGCTGGCGAGGCTGGGGCCAAGCTGGGCCATGTGAATGGCATCCCTCTCAGATCCTGGCACTAGGGCAGGGCTCCCTTCACCCCCACCCACGGCCACCCCACAGCCCAGCCATCTGGGAGGAGCTGCTGCTGCTATAGCAGCTCCCGGAGACAACGCATCACAGAGGGAATATGCTCCGCCAACCAGTGGCTGGTGCAGGTCTCCAGGATCCCCACGGAGGAGCCAAATATGACTGTTCTTGCCCTACTGTAAGCCCGGGCTGCAGGGTCTGACAGCTGACTGGGTGGACCTTGGTGGACCTGAGCAACTTCCTCCAGCAATCAGTGCTAACAAAAGGCCTCTGTCAAGCCATGTAAAGCAAAGAACTGGCATTCCAGCATGCTAGTACGCTACTATTAAGGAATTAACACAATGAGAAAATGTTTTTGGCACTAAACTACAGCAATGCCTGGGACGGCAAAGCAGATATCCACTTCTACTCCTACCTCCAATGTTCATGGGCAATCTCAGACTACACCTTTTTTTCTATTCAAAACTTGTTCAGGGGAGGCGGGGAGTCAGTGCAGCCAATAGAGGCAAATTAAATATATTTGATAATGATTTTTAAAATCCAGCACTTAAAATAGTCCTGAAAATAAAGACTTAGCTTTACTGGATTTAGGTTGCAGAAAAAAATTTAAATGGGCACATGCTTTTCTTGGGTAAACTATTGTAAAAGAGATTACATGAGCTTTTATCAGTTGAGGTTCATTCTAAGCTTCACTCTTATGGGTTTTTCCAGATAATAGAATCAGGTGAAATCTTGAATGCTATCAAGAACAACGTGATACCAGACAAGAAAGGACACTATAGGTTTTGTAGTCTTGTCAAAACTCTGGCTGAGTTGTCAGATTTTAGTCAAAAAATAAGTTTTGAGTTATTCACAATGGCAAATCAGAGACTGAATCTATTTTTAAATGGTCATATTTCCAACTTCACTCTGCTTTTAAATCAAAGACGAGATCCCATCTATTTGCAGACTTTTCTCTGATTAGTTTCTCAGCAACATCATCTAACTGCATTACACAGCTGTCAGAAGGGGCTTGCTTAATAAACTGTCGTCTTTGTTAAGGAGTAAGAAAAGAAAACTTTATTCATTTTTTGGCCAGGGCATTTCTACAGATTGAGTCTGCTTCACTGGTTTATGTCTTTGCTCAGATCTGTCTCTTGTCATTGTACCATTTGTCCAGTTTAATTTCTCTAATATGAGTAGCTGAAGTGATTATGGAGAGATATTTAACTGGGAGCATATAAGAAAGATCTTATTAAACAGCATTCCTGAATTATCTAAAACAGATGTAGTACTGTAAAACAAAAAAAGCATTTATTAAGCCTCCAAAGCTCTCTTTGTAAATCTGCATAAATTGGCAGGTTGCACGAAGAACCTTTTTGTTAATTATAGAGTTGTGCCTGAAATATAACCATACATTCAAGCAGTCTCTAATTTAGGAAGGGTTAAAGTCCTTGGTCGTGATATCCATCTTGCAGTTAAAGCCAGTCATGATTATCTGAGGTTTTACTTCTTGCTTTCTTGGTTCTTCTTGGGTTTTATGAGTCAGCTTCCAGTTAACCCTCACTTTTTTATTTATATCGTCTGCATTTTGTATGTGTTATACTAGATAAATGTAGGCATCCTCATCAGATTATGAAATACATGTGCACGAAAGCCTCTAAGACAATTTCATTAGCCTTTACCTCCTCAGCATAAGCTTTATTCTCTGTTGGTTTTCTCTTATACTGGTCATTATACCTTGGTGGCTTCAGCAATTGCCTTGTAAATCCAGAGCAAGAAGGCATCAAATGACCTATCCTTTCTCCTTCTTGGTTATCCAGTACTTCCAGAATACCATAAGGTCCTCCCTGAAATTACCACTTGCCAGACAAAATGCCTTTGGGTGAACTCTGCAGTGAAGTACTTTCCAATTGGGTGGATGGTCTACCAGCAGGTCTGTTACCTCTGGTAAGTCCTAGTCAAGAAATCCATGCCTTTTTTATGCATATATCTCAAAATAGGTATTTTAGAGCACAGTGTAGGGCAAAAAAATAAGAATTTTTACAGGCTTTCAGAAGCTTAAAATTAAAAGAGGTGTAGCTCAGTTCAGTCAAGATTTTCTATAGTTGAAGCTGAAACTTTTTTTTTCTTCTTGCTGAGTGATCTGGAAAAATTCAGCACTTTAAATTGAATTAGAGCACAGTGTTCCATGACTGTGAGCTGCCTGCAATTTAGTCCTTTCCCCATAGTAAATGCAGAGGATCTTCTCCCTGTTCCATTGTGAAACACAGCTGCCTCGGTTCCTGCATCCTTGCATTAGGATGAGACGACATACATGCACACTGCCCACCAAAAACCAAAGACTCATGATCCTCTGGTAATCTATTGTGTGTTGAGGATTGAAAGAACTTTCTTTTTTAAGTATTTACAGTTTGTAAAATACTGTGTGAGGCAGTCATTAGTCTAATTTTAGCATTTGGAAAGTGACAACATTCTACACATGCAGATCTGTAGGAAAAAGAAATGTTTAAAACTAAAATTGTAGTACCTCCTATTTGTGGTTCAGTAGCATGGACGTTCCTGCTGCCTTAAGCTAAATATCATTGAAAGCAAACAGCAATGTTCTCTTTCTAATCTGATTTCAGGGCATCACTGTGATTTGGAGATTTAGTCACTGTTAATTTCTTATTATTTTAAAGCAGAGACTTTACCTCTGTATTCATAAACAAGAGCAGAGATAGGTGCCTACATATGGCCCAGGGATAAGCACTGCATGGGAAGGGAAGGGCTTGGATATCAAAACGCCATAGTTAGAAACCCTGAATTTTAATCTTTAGGTCCACAGCTAAAGCACTTGAGTTTCACCACAGACAGAGAGCAGAGCAGTTCACTGTGCCATTTAAATACTCTTTCCCTCTTTCCTGTAGGAAAAAAAAAAAGTAAAAAGCTCCAGTGAAGTTTCCGCAACAACTGGTATGTAATGGCCAGCAGTGGGCAGACAGTGCGGGCTTGCTGGCTGGAGATGCCTCTGCTTAACACAAAACAGCACCAGCAATCCTTACCCCGAAGAATCACTGCTATTAATCACCAGATTTATTGAACTGGTAAAACTACTGATACATATCAACTGTTCCTGCTGATGGGAAAGGGACTGGCTCTGGCACTTGTTCTCAAGATGGATATAACCCTTCTGTCATTTGATGCCAATCACTCAAAAAACTTATTTAGTGTCAGTAAAAACTGAGGTTGATATCACGGCCACACTTCTGAAATGTTCTGTGCTTTACAGTGAATGTATTTTCTTTAGCAATATGAGGAAATGGCTGAGAACCTCACTTCTGTGTGTTACCTCTCTTTCCCTAAACCATGTCAAAATCAATCTATACACATACTTTTTATCAAATGGATCTTGTAGGATGATAAACTGTTAAGCTCCACAAAGACAAGTCAGTAACATTTTCTAGAAGGTTTTTCTAATTATTGCTTGGCTTATGCAATTTTTTTGTGGCATACGCTTGCATGCTAAAAAATTGGGGACAGATGTGTTCTTCAGAAATAGACACATGATGACATTATTTTATTCTGATATTGTTGCAGAGTTACCATAAAGACTTTCATGTAACTCAGAATCTAGTATATTAGTTTTTCAATGACTGAGGCTTTCAATGACCACTCCATGGACTGGTCTCCAGGTCTCTGTTCATTCTGTTCTTCCTTGGTTCTGCTGTTAGTTGTACTCCCTTCTATAGAAAGTGGCCAGTCTCTATTACTTTTTTCTCCATCTTTTAATTTCTACTCTCTGTCATTACAATAGCCTTTGTTGGGGTTATCTGCGTTGCTTTTTTTGAGACTTTGGTCTCTTTATCAAGCTGCTCTGCACTTTTCCTTATATAATTTGATCCAGTCATAGTTCCAAACCTCCTCTTAGTCTCTATTCCAAATATTGTTTTGCAGCTCCTAATCGTTTTCCTTCCATTCTGTTCCACCCCTATTTTTATTTTTTCCCCTGACTTTCTCTAGGATGCTGACATCTTAACCTGAATGTGTCTAAATCATAATCCCCTGCAGAGTCACCAGTGGGTAGAGCTGTAAGAAGTAGCAAGGCATCTTCCTACACTAATGCAAATAAATGTTTACCTGTTGTCTTCTTAATACTTGGTATTTTCACCACACCCTTAGAAAGCCTCCTCCTTACCATGTTGATTCTTAGAAAGTTTTCTTTCCATCATACTCTTTCCTGTTGCAACATAAGGTGCTTTCTTCCTGTTCTTCACTCAAATGCCATGCAATTCATTGAACATCACACTTTCCCTTACCAAACTGGATGAGTGTTGCCATGATCATCCTCTTTTCCTCCACAGTTTTCTCTTCTTTTTGAACTAGGACAACCCAATTCTGCTTCTAGCAAGTCACGTTTTTCAGACACACTGGTATTTAATTCTCTTTTCTATGGTCTCCTGCAGTTGTGTTTACATCTAAAACCACAAGGCATAAAAATCAAACTTCCTAAGAGGCTTCTCAGCGTTGAGCAGAGTCATATTTTCTGTCCTTACATATGGATCTGCTGTGTCTGACTGTTTCAACTTCCATTTATTTCCATATTGTGCTACTAACCATGCTACTACTATAACACTGATGCACTGCATGTAGTGACAAATCCAATGTTACAAGAATGCATGAGATGGTTTCTCATACTTCTGTTTAGAGGATGAGAAAATCTGTATTATTCTCTTTCTGCAGACCTTCCCTGTGAAAAAAGTGAAGTGTTCCAAGGTTACCCCAAGGCCTGCAGCCTATAAATCTGATTTATAAACGTATTGACTATCTCAATTCTCATTACTTTAAGTGCAAAACAAAATAAACCCCACTGGCCACAATTTTCTCCTCCCCTCAGCATTATTCATAAATGTGGTGGCCTGAAGGGAAGTGTTAAATCACTGCCTGCTATGGATTCACTCCTATATTGTTAGTACTTCCAAACTCCAGTGCTTCTCCTTGAATCTTGCCTTTCTTCTATCATCATTTAAACAACTGACAGTTCTAATTATTGTACTCATGGACAAGGGCTTAATTAACCTAATCAGCCTGCCATAGAGCTGACAGGTATGCTTTTCTGTCAGAGTTAGGTCAAAACATGTAATCTGCAATGAATAGGAGTTCTTTTTCAGCTGCTCTGGCAGTGGTTCAGTGCATCCACATCTCTCCTCAGGCCACTGAATTGTGTGACCTTGCAGCTCACAATGAAGAGTGATGATCATAAAGTGTATGTCAAAAAGCTAGTCTTCTCTGACCCAGTTTCCAGACACAACATGATGGATAAATGCCAGTGAAGCAGTAGCCTGTATTATCAAACAGTAACAGGGCCAGAGCAGAGGGGCGTGTTGCTTCAGCACCACCCAGAAACTATCACTGTCCACACAGGGCAGAGGAGAGAGGCATGTATGATTAGGAGGCACAAGGTGGCACGACACAGAGACACCACTGTAAGCACTCCTGGGTATCTGTGCCTGTACTGACTCGGCCCCCTGACCGCTCTCTGGCCATTCTGGAAGGAAACACTGCACAAGTCCTTCTGTAAGCTGTGGCTGCTGTATATTGTCAGGAACAGGTCACTACCACATGCCTTGTGGACTCCCTTGCTGCTCCTCTATCAAAGGTCAGGGAGGGAGATAATGGCTGGAGAAAATTGTGATGAATAGTCTGCAACTTTTCCTCTCCCCAACCCTCTCTGACGCATGCCAGAGTGGGAAGTCCAGAGTGATTTTTATTAACTTGCTGTTTTACCCTGAACTAAAAATAATACAATGTACTTACATCCCGTGAAGACTGGTGACACTGCTGATCTAAAATTAGCCCAGCTAGGCTAATAAATATAGGCTAACCTATAAATCAAAATATATTTTAAATCTATTTAATATATTTTTAAAAGCATTTATGTAAATAAACCCTTAAATGCTTGCTATTTTTTCAGATACGTGAAGTCTGAGAGTAATTCCTCATTTCTTCACGAATTTCAGTACAGGAAATAAAAGAAAAAAAGCAACATAGTTTTTCCTTCACATTTACATATCTAAGAACAATTTAGTTGTTCCCAACAAGTCCTTATATAGCAAAATGTGTGCTTTGCATAATTTCTCCCTTTTCAAAAGGAGTATGTGAAATCCTGGCTCACAGATCAGTATTAATTACTTGTACCAAAGACTGACTGTCCTGGTTTTAGTAGC
>VXAU01000120.1:0-23326 GCA_013399695.1 Formicarius rufipectus
GGGCGGGACCCCCGGGGGTGACGCGATGCCGCCCACAGGTGTACCGGCACGGAGACCGCTCGCCCATCAAGGCCTTCCCGCGGGACCCGTTCCAGGAGAGCGCCTGGCCGCAGGGATTCGGGCAGCTCACGCAGGTGCGAGCGGGGCAGGGCGGGCGGGCCGGGCCGGGCCGGGCCCGTCGGTGACGCCGGTGCCGTTGCAGGTGGGGATGCGGCAGCAGTGGGAGCTGGGCCAGGCCCTGCGGCGGCGCTACCGCGGCTTCCTCAGCGACACGTACCGGCGGCAGGAGGTCAGTGCCCCAGGGGCTGCGGGAGGCTTCTTCGGAACGGGAAACGCCGGCGCCGCGCCGTGTGTCCAAGTATTTTCGTTCCTTAGCCCGTTCCCTCCGCAGGAGGAGGAGGAGGAGGAAGAAGAGGGCCCCGAGCGCAGGCTCCGTGCCGCGCCTCAGCGCTGCCCTCGCTGCGGAAGCGAAGGCAAATCCAGCCTGAGCAAATCGGGCAGCTGCAGCACCGCTGGGACACAGATAGAGCCACCCGCTCTGAAGTCCAGGGAACAAAACAGCAGTGCTGTGTTGTAGTTGGTGCTTGTTTCTCACTCGAGATTTTGAGACTTTTTTTTTGTCACAATAGCTGACAAGAATGTAACCCGTGTTGGCCCTGCCCTCCCCAGTGCACTTCGGGTATAACTTCACCAGAGTCTGTACACATAATCAGTAGTTACTGACCAGAAATGACTCTGTCATTTGCTTCCACCTGTAAGTCCCTTAAAGCTATTAATTTCTCTCTCTGACACCAGATGTTGGCACACTTCATAACAGTTCAGAAACGGGTAGGTTTCTTTTGAAAGAAGTTACAGAGCCCTTGTGTCCACAGGAGAAAATGTGAAAGATCAAGAAAGAGTAAGGAAAGAGATCCTCCCCCCCCAGGTACCCTTGCTGGTTGATCAAAGAGGTGTGAGTCAACTGGTCCTCATGAGAGGCTAGTTTGGATGGACAGTGGGCAGCCAAGACCCCTTGTCCCACCATGGGCTCTGCATCACTTCAGTTATTTTATCTGAGCTCAATTTGACTGATTGACCATACAGGACAAACTAAGAATCCCCATACAATTTTCTGTCTCTTCCTTTTTAGGGCTCTCCAATAAGAACCCAGCCTGACATACTTCAGATTTCATCCCTTGTTTAAAATTTGCTTCATCCACAAAACTTCCAGCATTGGGTTAAACACAGATCCTTTAACCCTCCTCAGCAGTTCCTTTCCAAGCATACTTCACTCTTATACAGCGAGTTTAAACTATTTTCTTGCTCGAGAAGGAAAAACAAACCAAGGCATGTGCAAACAAAAGCTGTTCTGCTAACCAAGCCTGAACCCCAGCTCGAGTTGAGCAACCTCCCTTGTAAGAAGTGTTGCCTCTGGGTGACACCATATGACCATTTGTCACATGACTCAGTGACAAGCTGGAGCCCTGGTGAAAGGTGCTGAAGAAAGCAGGACTTAATTGTTTTTTTTACAACACTTCAAGAATTAGATCCTTATCATTTAAAATATTACCATTTCTTTAGAGTTTATGAATGAAGGATGAAAGCAAACCTGTCTAATCAGTACAGGGTCAGTTTTTTCAAGCCACAGTTCAGAGGTAAAAGTGGGTAGAAATTGATGTAAGAAAAGACAAGTTTTTTTTTCTCATGATTGTTAAGTACTGAGAGGCACTTCACATGAGAGATATTACATGGAGCGAATATATTTTTTTATCTTTTTTTCTCCTAACATTTTTTAAAAATCCCTATCTTTACACTTTATTTCATTCTTTGGAAAACCTGTTCTTATTTCAGATTCAACATGCTGTTTTCTAGGATATTCTTTTATGATTTCCTGTTGTTCCTCTTATCACTGTTTTCTCTCCAGACTCCCCTTAACTATTTTCAGTACATAGATACCAGAATACTAAAGTTTTGCCATTTTGACCTTCTGAGCACTGCTTTATTTTTCTCATTTCTCTTTTTTCCCGGCTCAGATCTCTCTCTTCTGAGCTCTGGAATGATAGGTCCTGGCCCATTAATCCCAAGAGCCTACAGTGAACAGACAAAATCCCTGCTCTCCTTTTTTTTATTTCCTCTCCTGTTAGTCATATCCCTATTTTCTTCATTTCTCAGATGGAAAAATTAAGGCTTGGAGAAGCCACTTTTTTTCATGAGCACAGCCAGTCATTCCTAGAATGGAGAACTGAATGCAGGAGTTTGCCAAAGCTCTGCTCTATAAATACAGTGCATTTCCTATCTGTGCCCATTGTTACCTACATCTGTGTCTTGCTCTTCTCTGACTTTTCCTCATATTCAGACTCCTTTCTATCGGTAACCACTGCACAGTGCACCTGGCTATCCCACTGATCCAGACCAGACCACTCCAGTATTTCACACCAAAGTGTCTTTGTGTCTGTCCTTACAGTTTTTTCCAGGCTGACATCAACAGGCTTGGTCACTTCAGTTCCTGTTATCCTGTTGTCCTTGAGCAGCTGCAGGGCACTTGGCAGTGTTCCTCAGTGAGCACATCACTGCCTGTAGTAGCATTATTAATGGTGCATGTCCCTGTCCTGGCAGATCTTCATCCGCAGCACGGACTGTGACCGGACACTGATGAGTGCGGAGGCCAATCTGGCAGGCCTCTATCCCCCAGAGGGACAACAGATGTTCAACCCTAACATCTCCTGGCAGCCTATCCCTGTGCACACAGTGCCTGAGACTGAGGAGAGGGTAAGTGCATTTCAGGGACATGTATTGACTACTGAAGTAGTGTAGTCTCCAAAAATACTGTCTGCAGTCCTGATTCAGATTTCTTGAACTCTTCCTGGGACCTACCTTGCAGAAGTTTTTGTGTTCTCAGAATGAGAATTCAGGGGCTGTGTTCACTCCACATGTCAGGTGCAGCACCCCAGCACCCCACACACAGTCTGGAGTATGTCAGCAGGAAGTACTGAGTCTGTTTATAGACACATCTGCTAGTCTGGGTTTCATGACAATTGCATGTGTTGACTGCAAATACTGTACTTCGGTGTTCTTGGTGACCTCGCTGCTGTTGTTGTCTGTGCCCAGCTCCTGAAGTTCCCTTTGACCCCCTGTCCACGGTATGAACAGCTACAGACTGAAACACGGCATTCAGAGGAATACATAAATAAGACCAAAGAGAATTGGGTAAGTGATTGTTTGCATGAGATAAGGTGGTCTTAGGCTTGTAGTTAAACTATTATCATGTCTGTATAATTGGAGCTCTGAGAAAAGGGTAGAGATAACAGTGCATGTAATGCAGTATGAGATGAGAAAATTTGAAGGTCTTTCTCTTTCCTCAAACCTACAGAAATTCCTGCAGATGGTGGCAAATGAGACTGGAATTCGGGATGTCTCGCTCGAGAGCATATGGAGTGTGTACGACACACTGTTCTGTGAAGTAAGTTTGGCCATCATCTTACAGCCACTGGAATGTGGTCTTTAGCATTCACCGGATTTAGGAGACATTATTTTGCAAAATCCCATCAAACAACTTTTGACCCTACAGTTAGAAGTAATGTTCTAATTTAAAATAATAACAATTCCTACTGACCAGAGGCATGTGCCAAGAATTACCTATTTTTGCACCCTATAACCTCCCACCCTGTAGCTTAGATGTATATCATGTCAGTGAAAGTCTCACCTCCATTATAAATATGTCTTGAAAGTCACTAGAAAATGACTGCAATCTGAAATCCTTAGATCTCTGTGGACAAGTCTGAGTCAAGTAAGGTAGAAATGAGATCTCTGCAAACCGAAGAAGCATTAACTTTATGATTTAAGTTGGGAGCTTAAATTAAGACTGTTCCTGGTGCTACCTCTACCTCTCTTTTTCAATCAATCAGTTTTCTTTCTGTGCTTCTGTTACTGTCATCTCTAAAAGAAAATAATGCTCTCCTATGTTAAGTGGGATTCACATGCATCTGTTTTTTGACCAATTATAAGGTCCTTTGTCAGAGAAAGACTCTAGAGCAAACGTTACCATTTTACTGTCTGGGGTGGTACATCCAACTCTGTATTCACATAGATTTTTGCTGAAAGCACCTCTCACAAAGGCTTATACAAAATCAAAAATTGGGTTAGCTGTTCTGTGATAATGCTAAGGTAAAGGTCACATATCCAGGAGACTTATAGTTGTTATACATAGATTTCTTTGTGTATAACTGTACAGCAGTATGAAGTAAATTACAGGCATCTTTACATCAAACTAGCAAATTATGGAAGAAGCAGTAAACCCAAGTATTTTGACACTGTGTCACACTAATTCTTTGACGGCGCAAGACTATTTTGCTTGCTGGCAATGGTATAGTGGTATGTACTGTTTTGGGGGTGTAAAAGATGAATCAGGATGGAATTGCATTTTCCTATGTAAAGTAGCAGCTTGGCTGAGAATATTCCAGTCCAGAGCTGCAATGCACCATGTGAATTTGCCCTTTGTGTCTCAAACCTGGTCTTCTGTCTTATAAGTCACAGTGAATCAACTTCTGTTAGTAACAAAAATAATTAAAAAAAAATACTTAATGAGCTTGCAAATGGCCTGAAAGGCCAGCTGAAAACCACTGTAATCCCCAAGAACTTGGAGAATAGCTCACTGTCCCAAAACAAAAGCAGAATGTTTTTACAGAAGGGGAATTTCACTCTCAGAATTATACCCTCAAGCTGATCCATCCCTTCAGCATCTTTGGTCTTCCTCCTTTTTTCCTAAGTCATAAAAACAAGGGCCCTGAAGAGAACGATTGTTTTTGTCACCTGGGTCAGTAGACACATTCTGCTGTTTCAATAAAAAAGTCCAAGAAATTGCTGAACTTAGCAGCTATTTCTTCTCTTTGTAAATTAATAAATAACTAAATACCTAAGTTGCTGATGGGAATTTCTCTGAACTGCTCAGACAGAATGGGCCCTTAAGGATATTCACTCTCATCTTCTCGCAGTCTAATGGGATGTGGAATAGAAAATTGTTCAAGTAGTGCTGGGAAACCACAACTGCTGTTTGTCTGCCATTGTAACTAATCCTTTCTTCTAATGGGTTGGCTGCAAAGCAAGTTCTTCTCTTGGTTCCCTGTTCTCTGGCTTCTGGAGTTTCAGTACAGGGCTTTGTCGGTGGTGCATCCCATTGTTATCTCCACAGAGCGCTTCCTAACTTTCTCCAGTGTCCTTCAGTGGCCCTCAGAACCTCCAGGGAAACTGTACTGCAGGTACACCAGAAATCCCGAGTTTGTGTTTACTCACTTAACTTCTTTTTTTTCTCTTTGACCACATGCCATCTGCAGGGCAGAGTCAGCCACATTTAAAGTTAATGCCCTAAGGTTTTTGTATCAGTGTTACAGCATAACCCTGCACTCCAGTTGTGCTTTTGCAGAAATGTAGCTCCTAGACTGTGTGAGGTCACACAGCAGTGTGAGGTCAGAAGCATAAATAGGAAGGGGGAATATTGCGTATTTAAGACCATAGGAAATTGATAGCTGTATGGATAAGTCTCCAGACACCCTCCCATTGTCTGATTAATCTGCAATCCGTGCTACGTGCACATGAGTATTCTGTTTCTCTTTCTAGCAAACCCACAAAATGGATTTGCCTGTATGGGTTACACCAGATGTCATGATGCGGTTGAAGCAACTAAAAGACTTTGGTTTTGAATTTCTGTTTGGCATCCACAATCGGGTAGAAAAAGCTCGTCTGCAAGGCGGTGAGTGCACCAGGGAGGGAGCCTCATGCTGTTTTGTCTGGCTTTTTCCTCTTACCAGCTGTTCTCTTTCCTCAGGGGTCCTGCTGGATCACATAAGGAAAAACCTAACCAAAGCAGCAAATGTTTCTGCCCATCAGAACTTGAAACTACTTGCCTATTCAGCAGTAAGTTAGAGCTAGGGTGCTAGCTTATAGCCATCTCCTCCTCCTCCACAGGGGATTGGTGATATTTTTAATCCTTTCTAGCTTCTCTACAGCCCATGCAGTGATCAGGACATGCATCTTCACCTCTGGCTGGGTGGGAGGTGCAGTATCTGCCATCATTCTTCTGGGGCCCCTGAGGAAAATTCCCAATTTGTGCTTTGTTCCTTTTAGCTCAGGCTCATGGAAGAGACTGGCAGACTTTGGGGAACCACTTCTGTATTTATTTGGTAGATGTGTTGATGCTATTCAAATGTGATGTTTCAGAAGCACAGGTACAGTCATCTTCCCTTTCCAGCAGCCTACTGACTGGACAATCCACTGTCTCTCCCAAATTGCTCCCTAGAGATTAATTCCTTAAAAGCAATGCAGGATATATATGACTGTGTTTCACTTCCTCCCCTTCCCTGGCACCATCACAGATCACTGTTCTGGCAGAACAGTTCCTCTTCCTTTTTCCAGATGAAAGTTACAAAGGTGACATCCCTTCAGCACTGCCCTGTCCATTACTGGTACAGTCTGAGCTGCCCTGCAACATCCATAAGGGTGACTGATTTGGTTTTTTTCCCTCTTTCTCAGCATGACACCACACTTGTGGCACTGCAGATGGCTCTAGATGTCTACAACAAGATCCAAGCACCATACGCCTCATGTCATTTATTTGAACTGTACCAAGAGGATGATGGGTGAGGGCTGCAGTAGACATATGCTCTGATTTCACCTCGAGGGTTAGATACCAAGGCCAGGCTCCACCCTAGGGGTGTGCAATCTTGCTCCTAGTGGCACTCTCACGAGGAAATTTTATGACCAGAATAAAGGAAAGGGTGTGCACACTGAGTTTTTGGGAAGGGATGACTTAAGCTAGAGAAAAAAGAAAGAAGAAAAAACACCTTCTTGTGTTTTGTTTTCAGTAACTTCTCCGTGCAGATGTTTTACCGGAATGAGAGTGGGAAGGAACCTTTCCCACTGACAATCCCTGGCTGTCAGCATAAATGCCCACTGCAAAGATTCTTGCAACTCACAGAACCTGTTGTTCCCCAGGACTGGGAGCAAGAATGCAAGGTAGCCAGCAACATCCATGACACAGGTGAGCCCAGGCTGGACCAGAGCGTGGCAGAAGGGAAAAGCTCGGACAGTACCATGCTGACCACTTGTTTTCTCCCTTGCAGAACTGTTTGTAGGTTTGGCTGTGTGTGGATCCGTCCTTCTTCTCCTCATAATCCTCCTCTTGACGGTACTCTTTCGCATACAGTCTCAACCTCCTGGCTACAGGCATGTTTCCAATGAGGGAGAAGAGCAGGCCTGACAGTTGCTTCAACTCCTTCCCAGGCAGTAGGGGGGAGCTGTGTTGCCTCTAATGATCATTTGGCACCTTCAGTTACTGAGCCACCTTCTATTTTGGCCTTTGCTTCCCAGAACAAAGCTGGACTTGATTTTTGGATGCTTTCTAAAGGTGACATCCCAGAGAAAAAGGACTAAGCTACTCTAATGGAAATAGCACCTTAATTTTGAAGCCAGTATACTGTGTGATGTCCCTAGTCCTAATACAGCTTACCTGGTCTGGGATTCCAAACATGGCCTGCTGAAGTTTTCCTCCTTTCAACTGATTGTAAACATTACCACTCACCATGACTCTGGCAGAGAAGCTTGGGCCTCCAGCAGCTGCCACATCCAGTTGCATTTCTCTTCAGGGTCAACCTGCTTTGAGTGCTTTTCCCTCACACCATAGGACTGCGGCTGGTAGGAAGGCTGGGCTTGGAGCTGGGGGTGCAGCTCAACAACAATGCACCAAGAGGTTCATCTACTGTCCATGCAGAGGGAACTGCTGCAGATGATGTGAGACAGCAGAAGTGTTTCTTGAGGTTGCTGCCAAGTAGTTGCTGTTGGCAACTGGTCCTTTTTTTTTTTCCTCCTCACCCTGTGGCTCAATAAAGGACTGGCCTGAAATCAGGATAAGATTGAAAACCTGGCAGTAGTTCCTAGCATACAGCTCAGAGTAGAATAATAAAACCCAAAGCTCCAAGAGCTTCATGAGAGAAAGCAATTCCTGTGATCATAGCAAACCCACACTCCATTTCCTGTGCAGTGTTGGCTCCAGGAAGGAAAGTCCCCCATAGGTAAGAAACCTGGGTTCTGTATAAAGATCCCAAGTTTGAATTTTACTTCCCACCTCTGAACTTCAAGTACCTATTAAAGTAAGTATCCAATACTGCCAACAGTCCAGATTTCAGCCCAAGGAATATGCTTTATTACCAGAATGGTTTTATGCTGCAATTAAGAGATGTAGCAGAGCTGTTTACCTAAGACTAGATTAAATGCCAAATTCTATAGTTTTCCTTCCTATCTTCCCTACTGGATGGACAAATCAATTAAAAAAAAAGAAAAAAAAAACATTAAGGATCAGAGTTGGCAGGTGATTGGATTCCTTTATTTGCCACACTTCGGCATTTTGTCCTATATGTGATTGTTTCTCTTCTGGCTGGCCTATCAGTGCACACTGCAGCTGCTGCAGGGACTTTCATGCCAAGTGCTCAATACCTGCCTTGTAGCTTTTGGCAGAAAATGAGACTGCAGCAGGCACTAGAAGCACAGGCTCTTCACATGGTGATGCTGCACATTCACTTCCCACTTTTACTTCCCTTTCTGGTGCAGTTCCCTTCCCCTCTTGGCAGCAGGAGGCAGTTCTTAGGTAACAGACATTTCCTTTTCTTGCCCTATGGAGTACGATAGGGACTTTTCCCCACACCGTAATCAGCATCTGGCACCGTGGGAACTCTAAATCAGCAGAAGCAGCTTGCTGTTCTCAGCATCTTCCTCACCTATTTGTCTGTGAAGACACAAACTAGGTCTCCTGGACAGTGAGACAGTCATATGAGAAAAAGCTCCTGCCTGTGAGAACAGGCACAAGAAGGGATAATAAAAAGTGCATTTAAGAAGACCAGACCTGTTATTTTTAACAGCACCAAATTTTGCTGACACAAAGTTTTTATGATCTAAACATTTTGACTGTGAATGATTTTCTGTAACTGTTCCAACACATTTCATTATTAAAATCAAATTCGCACTGAACTCTACTCCTCTTCTTCTCTTAGAGTGCATAGGGCTAGCACCAGTGTGGTCAGTGTTGGAAAGCAGGCAGAACTTACTGCAGCATATCCTCTCCCACAGGAATTCCCTGTTTCACAATCCCAAATACAGCACAGGGAGAATCAAGATAAGCTATTTCTGACTGCAGCAACTATGCAAAGATACAGCCAATAATGCATCCTATCCAACTTGGAGGGGTCCACTGCAGATCCAGTACTATGACTGGTACTTCCACCACCATTCTAGATCTTGTAGCCCTCCTGCAAAAGGTCTCAAACTTCTCCCCTACAAAAGCAGTTCAGCAGAATACTCAAAGCAGCCACTCTATGTCAAAGCATTTTAGTTTAGTACAAAACTTTATTAATACTGCCAAACTATAAAAGTGAACATGGTGAATCTGCACAGGCCTGGAGCCCATTCCATCCATCAACCTTCTGGGGCAGCAGCAAGGCCCTGGGCAGCCTTGTAAACAAATTAGAAAAAGTGAAACTTCTAGAGTTTAACAACAGTCTTGAGATTTGTCTCTCAGCAGAGGTGTTTGGAAGAAATTCCTTGTTTCTGCTTTGTAACACTTTTATCCAACATTTTGAAGCACATGGGTGAAAAAAATTACCTAATCAGTGGCAAGAAAGAGCCTAGAACTCTGAAAACAGAAACCACAGAATCAGTAGGTGCCCCGTTCCATACTACCCTTGCATGCCATGAGGTAGGTGGAGACCTCTGGCATTGTGATGTTCTTCGTGGTCCAATTAAGTGCAAACACAACAGGCTAAGCCTGAGGTCTTGACAAACACATTTTCCAAGAAGCTTGTGTATGGAAAAGCTTGGTGCTTTCTGAGTTACCTGAGCTATCCATCACCTCAGCCCTCTGAGCAGTCTACCTTTTCAGAATGTTAATCCTGTTAGGAAATGATTTTTCAACTTAGTTAAACTAAAACAGGCTGTGGACCCTCTCATGAGTTGCTCTACAGCAGACAACAGGAAATGGTAACCTCTTGACAAGTGATGACAAGCAGATATGGCAGGCTAGAAGCAATAACTTAAGCAGGATATAAGAACATCATCTAAGTTTTCCTAGTGCCTCAGAAAATAAGTGGTAACTCCATTTGCAGCAGGAACCGAGTACCAACACAACTTTCTAGAACAGGAAGCCAAAAGGATCAGGGAAGGAAGATCAGGGAGGAGGGACAAAGTCTAATGCCCTGTATGGCTTATACTGCTCATTGCCAACAACTGAGTTTATACTCGGATTCAAAAAGGATCAAAATACTTAATCACTTCTCTAGATCCTTCCCTTTTCACTTCCTTCCCTTGGATTTAGAATCATTGGTTTTGGTTCTCATGTCCACCAGCTCCCAAGACAATAACTTAGCTTTGAGTTTGCTTATGCCAGAGTTTGCCTGCCTTTGCCCTCCACGTCTGGATGAACTTTGGTTTCCAATCCCCTGTTCTACCATGGCTTTCAAAAGATGCTCTTGCTTCTTGGCCACCATCTCCTCCCGGCTCCAGATCAGAATATTAAAGCCTGAGAAAAAAAGTTAAAGACCATGCATCAGAAATTCTGTATCAAACATAGGCTATATCATTTAAAGGTCAGAAACTCAAAAGGCTTAGTCTGTTCTACGGTATTTCCAAGGTATAGAGGATGCAGAAATAGTTATTACAGATGCTATTTTCACATAGCCACAGAAATCTGATCTAAGAAATTTAAGTAATTTCTAATATCATCTGTCACAAGTCTAAGACCTCAATCTATAGCCAGCTACCTTAATCCCATACAGCCTGCAAAACACAATAATCTTGGCTCTGCAGCCTAGGAAATGAGATAAATGAAGGGAAAGGGTACAGCCTAGCAGAAAAAGGTTTTCCACCCGCGATTTTCTCCTGTTTCAAGGCCGGCAGGTGGCAGCAGCTCCCTTGTGCTCCCCTTTCCACCGGACTTGATAGTCTCAGGAATGTTCACAGAAGATGACTAGCAAGCAGTTTTCCAAATGCAAAGGTGTAAGACTGAAAAAATCTCTTTTACAGATGTAGTTGTTTATAGAGGACTACTATGAAGTGGGATTTGGGAAACCTCTCACAACTTGCTTTAGTATGGGGTAGCAAGCTAGCCCTTTTCTGGGACTGGAATCCACCTGTGTTTAGAGCTTTAGGTTCTCTTTACTTACCCATGCCAGAAGCCAGTGTGTCTCCCATAGGGTTAAATTTATTGAGCTGAAAATGAAAACACAGTCAGAGTCTGTAGGAGCATCACTGCTTATATAACAGTCATAAGAGCACCACAGCTTATATAACCACAAACGGTGTGGAAAACCCAGTGTTCCCTACAAGTATCACAAAGCCCCCACAGGTGACGATGGACTCGCCCCGTTGAGTCTGCAGCTTTAGCTGGCAGCCATATCCCATGACAGCATGAGTCTATCACAAGGAAAGAGGGTATTCTAGTCCCTAACCCATACCTCTTCCCCAGACATACAGCAGTGTTCAGTACACAGCCACCCTCAGCTGCAGTGCTCAACTCACCGAGATGATACCAGAAGCATTTGGATCATGGAGTTGACAAACCATCTCCCCAGTGTTTCCATCAAATACATCAACAGTTCGTAGCTCATCCACTGTGTACCCTGGGAACTTGGCGTCTGGGTAGCGACCTACGACAATGAGGTCATAGCGCGGATGCCACGTTGCCTAATTATAGAGCAGAGTGATGGAGAGCTCAGAGAAAGGGACAGAGCTCATCACTGACACACACCAGACAACTGACTCTGAGTAACACCCTACATTTCACCCGCAGCTTGAGGAACAGTGCTCCACTGGAAGTCACAGCAGTGCAAACATCCACCCACACATGTAGTATCTTCACCAGTAATCAGATTATTTCTGATTTCCATCTGGCTGCTAGCACCAAGTATGATGCTCCTCTGAGATTTAACTCACCTTAATAGGTGTGAGGTGCTGAAAATGCCTATGTGGATGTGGAATCAGATGCTGTGGCTTGGTCCAGTCTGAAGATGAGTAAACCCTGATTTCATTGCGCTGGTCTGTGCTCAGGAGCTTTGCACCATCTGTTGGGCTGAAGTAAGCTAAGAGAGGGGGACAGTAAGGCAAATTAAAGATCACAGTGCTGTGACTGACAAACATAAAAGTCACATTTCTCTGACTGAATATCCATTGTTATTTCTTTAATAGGTATGTGAATATGACTGTGTCTCAACAGGCAAGGTTTTACCTGTCTCAAACAAACTCAAAGCTCTAACAAACAGTAAGCTGAAACCTACAGTGCTGAGTTACCTTAGAAGAATTATTATTCTCATTTCAGAATCACAGAAGGAGACATTGCAAAGAAAGGAACATGCTCATTCAAATGAAAAGACAGTGGAGTAATGAGACTGCAGAGTAACATCTG
Source organism: Formicarius rufipectus (assembly GCA_013399695.1). Classification (NCBI taxonomy): domain Eukaryota; kingdom Metazoa; phylum Chordata; class Aves; order Passeriformes; family Formicariidae; genus Formicarius; species Formicarius rufipectus. The sequence goes on from VXAU01000120.1 coordinate 12,419, forward strand.
CAGTTTGGACTTTCATGAACTGGTAAAATTGTGCCCAAGAAAGAGAGTCCCATTCCCTGCTTTTGTCAAAGGATTGCCCCATAAATTCAGGTTTCTAATCTCAGCCACTGCTGATGCTACCAAACTCACTTCTCAAGGTACAGCGCTATAGTTTGTGTAAGTTATAAGAAGGTGCTGCAGCTGCCCTATCCACCTCCCTGCCTCTGGCCACACATTACCCATGCCTTCCTCCCATTGCAACTTGGAATCTGAGCAAAACCTAACATTGCCACCACAATAAAAGTTGAGCTGAGTGGACTCTGCAAACACCTATGCAATAAAATCTTTAACTCACCTGCATTGACAGCTTTCTCATGAGGAAGCAAATGAAGAAAGTTTGTTTTGTTTTTGATGTTTCTGAGATCCCAGATTTTGACCGTTTGATCCACAGATGCTGTAGCCAACAGCCACTCACATCGGGAGTTAAACTCTACATGAGTCACTTTCTTCCTGTGTAATTTCAGCTTCCAAATCTACAGCAAACACAAAATTATATGAAAAAAATAATCAAGGTCTGGAGTAAAGAAATGCAATAATCATCTTCTACTACTACAGGGTAACAAAAATTCTAAAATACACCAAGACTTTGTCTACTGGAAATAGGAAAGGAAAAGAATGAACTTGGGAAATAGCCACTTAATTCTAGGAGAACTCTGATCCACCAGTGTGTTACAGCTGCGAGAAAGAACGACACAATCCCTGGTTCATGGAGGCAAGTATTAGTGCCACTGTACAAAACAAGATCACATGTGCAATACTGTAAGCAGTGCCAGTCTTCCACTTGCAGAAAGATTAAACCAAAATGAAAGAGGTACAGAAAATGCACTGCCCAGATAACAAGGAAGTGCCTGCTTTGTGTGAGAAACCAAAGAACTTTGCTTTATCTTAGTAAAAAAGGTGAGAGGAAATATAATTGGCTTCTAGAAACATATCAGTGAAGAAGCATGAGTGTAGGTCAAATGCTTCAATTAAAAACAATAAATAAATATAAACTGACCATGAATAAATTTCTATCCAAAGTCAGAAGATTATTTCTAATCAAAAGGCTGATGTTGACCCATCCTCCCAAGAAAAATGGTTTATCTCCCAAGTGCAAAAAAGACTGTCACATTCTTCCAGATAAAAAAAAGTAAGCAACTGACCTTGAATAAGGACAAATAATTTGGACCACTCCTGACTCTGCCCACTAATCTACACAACTGCCTCTAGCCACAGCTCACTTGGTAGCAAACTCTTACAGATGTTATCCTTACAGGCAGGGGAGATGGCAATGACAGTGTGACAGTACAGAAGGGCCCACTCCAGCTATTCTCCTGTTTCCATACCACTTCAGTCTGTCTCTTTCTGCCCTCTTGTGTATAACGGCAGGAGTGCAATTTCCATTCCGACGTTCGCTGCATTACTGCTGCGTGCCTACCCCTGGGTCACGGAACGATGTACATCAAAGCAGTATGTCCCAAGTGACTCCCATCAGTGCACTAAGTTTATCAAACTGTGAAGGTTCTTGGCAGAGAGTGCCCACATTTTCATGTTACCCTGTAATTACTCTGGCCATCAGCAAATTTCTTAAGGAAGGGATAGCACTTGACACAGTCTTTGTTTGGGACTTATTACCATTACACTCAACAATGAGAAGATGTCTACCGGATGGCAGAAGACTTCTCACTACACAGACAATGGGCGGACTTATCTCCTGAGATGCATGGCACTTGCTCCTCTTTTCAGGGTCCCTATAGTGTAGGAAAGGACATGATGATTCCCACTGAGGTGATGCTGTATGGAGCCATACGAACCTCTTCACCAGAAGTGCTGAGGAGGACCACACTGCCCATATTATCACCTGTTACCACTGCACGGCAGCTTGCAGAAACATCCACACTGCAGTACCAGCAACTAGAGGGAAAGACACAAAATCAGTGCTCCTCGCACAGGAAAGTAAAGGCAGTGGAGCTCTGGTTCATATCTCATCCCTGACAAGGGAGACTGCAACACACTAACTGCAATCTCCTGCCCGATGGTGTGGGCCTGAGTATCAGGAAGAACAGCTTAGCATCAATGCTTTCTGTTGGTGAATATGAAATAACTTCCTAGTCATTTTTTAAGTGCTCGTTACATGGATTGTGACACATTGGGACAGCAAAACATAACTAGAGGCTGAAGAGCCACTTGGTGCCTGCATGTGAACGTACCTTAGGAAAGATCAGAACATCCTTGGGACAATGACAAATATGCAGAAACAGCTTTAAAATTACGTTTTCCACAAAACACTGAAGCAGCAGTAAAGACAAAAGCTTTGTACTGAAACATTGCACATCAAACTGTCTCAACTTCATGCTCCAGGAAACAAAGCTGAATAGAAACTTATCTGATAAAGACATAGGTCTTAACCTCAGCTCTGCTGGGAGGGGAAGGGCAGTGAGAATAAAGCTGGGATCCTTTGGGAACTTGTTGTGAAAACTTTACTTGCAAAATAAATTATTCTAAGAATTCAAGGCCATGGAAATGAACATTGTGAGCCTGAAGTCTCCAGAAAGGCCATGGGGTTAACTCAATAATCTGAGTTTTGTGGCTTTCCTACGCTACCTGAGCTGCTACAGACAAAACAGACCACTGACAACAACCCTGCTCATCTCCCATTTTATAAAGTGGAAAGCTGTCAATATCTGATACATAGGAGATGGCATCACCAGAAAGCAACACTGGGAGATGCAGGGAGCATGCTCAGCTACTGTAGAAGTGTAAGTGCCCCGTGCTGCCTTGCCTGTCATAACTCTGCAGTGCTAGGTTAGGAACAGGACCCTGTCTCCAAGATCCTTCATGGGACCAATTCATGCCAAGAGTCTCCTAACATGGACAAAGATGAAGATGTTATAGATCTCAAGAAGCAGAGCGGCATTAACCCCAAGGTATAGAGAATCAACCTTGCGGGGCCCTCTTCTCACCAAACATTATGGTGCTCATGGCCACAGTCCGGGGTACGAGAGATCACTTGCACCGCTCTACCCTCAAAGTCCTGCAGACTTAGGGTGCCATCACCTGATGCCACAAAAAGCTTCGCTGCCTCATAAGGACTGAACTTGATGTCTCCAAGAGAATCTCCTGGCCCTTTCTGAAATACACACAAAGCCAGGAGGCATCAAGGTTAGAGTGGAAGACAAAATCTTAATACAACAGTCACCTCCTGTAAGACACCTTCAGTTTCCCTATGTACAAGCAATGCTTTCAGGTAAAGAACATACATAAGAACTTCTTTTCTAACCTGTTTCCAATCTAGGCTCATACACTCTGAGCCTTTCAAGTTGACCCTCACCCCTTTGGACTTCAAACCTCATTAGCAGCATTGCTGCATCTGTTATGGGGGTAGGACTAACCTGAAGTGAACCATCTGGATTAGACCAGGCTTAGGAGATCACGAGCAAAACCAGCACCATTCCATGCGTAAACCACATAAAAATCTCATGACAGCCCAGCATCAAGCTTTTCTTATTGAGACTTTGTAACTAGTTCCCTACAGACTGCTTCCAGTGCTGTATCTGGTCTTTCTCAAGGTACCAGCAGGCAGGATGAGATTTTTGCAAAGAGAAATCTCACTGCTAGACCCAAGGCACAGGAATCTTATGTTATATCTTATGTTATATTGTTCTTTTCCCCCAGCCTGTCTACAAAGGAAACACAGAAACTCTACAAATTGACAGAAAAGAATACTAGCTGGGAGTCCCCAAACTCTCTGATACTCGAGTGCACTCCATCTGCTGCTCACAGAACTACTTAAGGTCTCACTGTAAATACCAGATTTCAAGAAACCAACGAAGATTTAAAAAAAAGGCCCACCCGTAGAGCCTGCCTGTCCTCACAGCAGTAGAAGGAGGATGGCATGCCCCTTCAAATCCAGGCACCATTGCTGTGACAGGTATCCCACTGGTATCCTCATGTCCCAGGACCCAGTTTATTTCTCCATGATCACCTGGCCAGTCATTCCAGCACTACCTGGGATCACCTTCTGCGCTATTACAAGGCTGTAGATGAACAGCCAGTGTGGAAAACAACCATGAAAGCTGCCACTAGGGAAGAATCAGGTGGGGAAAAGTAATGCAGAAAACTAACCCACATTCTCTTACTTACCTTTAAGCACTGAATGGAAGCAACTAATTTAAGAGTTTAGGCATCCTTATGAGTCCACAGAAACAGCAACAGTCTGAGAAGGTAATTCTTAGAGCGGCCTTTAACAATTCATGTCCTCTTTCCAGTCATTACTAAAGGAGCCTTTTAGTAGACTCTTAATTTTCGTATTTTAGGCAAGCACCAAAAGCTAGGTGGGATGAATTGGCATGATCCTTATGGCATGCACTGCTTGAAGTCAGTGGCATTAGGGGAGAAGCACTGACAGAACTATGAATTGTCATGTAAAAACCATCTGGCAACAAGCAGCACTGCCAGCAGGTGAAGAGGTTAGAAGGTCCCCAGGGCACAGAGCATTGGGAAGCTGTAAGAACAGACAGCTGAGAAAATCCACTGGCACCCCCACTCTCTCATCTACAGCAGAAAGTAAGCAGCATCAAAGAGTCCCTCCCCTTTGATGAAGAAAAGCTCTCTCCTACCCACTACCCCATTTCAGGGAAAACTAAAATGAATGAGCCTCCCTGAAATTTAGAGAATAGAAGACATGTATGTGGGGAAGAGAAAGCCCAGCTCTCACATATTCAAGACAAACATCTCTCTCTCTCTTTCTCTCTCTCTCTCTCTCTCTCTCTCTCCCTGTAGTGCTCCAGCCAGCAGGATACAGAGGCCCAAAGCATTACTGTATTCTTACTCCCAGTCCTCGGTGCTGGTGAAGACCCGGACAGTATTGCCATTAAAATCCTGCAGGGTGGTAGTGCCGGCAACTGATGAAGTGTACAGCTGACTAGGGTTAAAAGGGTTAAACTTCATTCCTGTGATGGCCCCTCCAGCTCCCATCTACAAGGAAGGGGATGAACAAAAGAAAAATCCACTGAGTGATGGATAAGGACAAAAGTGTGTTCTCTAAGTCTGCATTCACTGCTATGTCTTTAACAGCAACAGTGAAACACACCACAGTCCTCTAAAACAGCAAAGACAATCATGTCTCCCACATGACGGCTGTCTAGACAGCTGCCCTCCTGGAACACAAATCTGAAACTCCTTCAGACCCCAGGCAATGTATTCCCTTGCTGGCTGGCACTACACTATTTACAAAAAGAAAAACATGATTCTGGAATTTCTGAAGGACAGACCTCTGAATGTCTATCTATGTTAATTTAGAAAGGCGATAAAAGTTACAAACTCTTTGAGCCCCTGTTGGAATAGAAGGATTGAATAAAGCAACAAGGGCATATGCCAGCTGTATAAACCATTCATTCTACCTTAGTTTCTCCCTTTAGATAAAGAGAGTTTGTCTGTCCCCAAAGATGTTTCTTCATCTGACATTATAAAAAGAGAGCAGAGAAAGATTGAGACCTAAGCCAGACAAACCCTCCCTGCCTAGTTGTTTCTGGCATCCCTTTTAAAAAAACTGTTTTGCCAGTTGCTGTCTTATTTTTCCACTGAACACACACCAAGTATTGCTTCATTATAAACTTAATCACCATGCCTCAGTTCTCCCCAGTGCTAGAACAGCCTGGGACTTCAGAACAGACATGCTTTTGCATCTCAGTCCCGCCCCATAAATGGCTACTCTGAAACCCAAGACCCTTATGTGCTTCTCCCAACAGAACTCAGTTTTTATCTGCAGTATTTCATGATACTCATTTTCCCTCCCACCCATTTCACACACACAAAGGCTTACCCCCTTTATGAAGCACGTTTTAGTAAGTACTTCATAGTCCCAAAGGATGAGGTCTCCACCTTTGGAACCAACAGCTACTGTACTGGGGTGCGTTGGATGCCATTCCAGGCAAGTCACTCTCCTGTCAAAGGGACTTGCTGTTCGAAAGAGGCGGTATGAGGCAAGAGAACGTAGAAAAGGCAGCTGCAGACACTGTTAAAAAGGTAAAGAGAATTATGACTTTTGCAGGCATCTCTGAGATTCTCTGGATGAGGAGTGCTAACAATTTCTAATTGTCATTCACACAATTCTAAACCTCTCTGCACAGTGAAGAGGATATGCTGAACACAAGGAAAACAGCCTGTGACCACACAAGTCCACATCTGCCACAACACTCAGAAGGCAACAGAGAACTAAGAGATGTCGTATTTTAAATGATGTACAGGGTTAGCAGACTGCGGGCTGAGCTAAAAAGGCAGAATAATTAACAAGGGAGAGGAACATGCCTCCAAACCAGTAAAAGGCAGTTATGATTATCTATGTCTTTACTGAGCATTTAAAAATGTTACACATCATTCAGAGATACAATATTATGGTCCTCCATCCAATTTGTCTCCAGCTCAACTATACAGCATAAGAGTGAACAAAACACTTAAAATAAAGAATGAGAAACCATGACATGATTGCATTGTTATTCAGTTGAAAAATAGGTACTGCTTGGTCGAGCTTGGGGATTTATCATTTGGATACTTAAAATGCATAAATCATCAGGAAGATACTGTTAGCCTAGGTATTTCCCACCTATGGATGTTACAGAAGGAGTTCATTTTCAAATGAAAGGTGTATGGCTCTGCAAAACAGTAAAACATTACGGACTTGATGGACTATGTCTGTGAAGAGGTAAAAATCAACACTAAACCTGACAAGATTAGTAAAGCAGAGTGGATACAAGAATAGCATCACAAAACAGTCATATCAGTGTGCCAAAGTATCACTGTGCAATAACTCAGCTGGCAGACTGGGCAAGTTTAAACATGATTCAAGGAAACACTGAATTAACAGAGGATAAAATGTAGATGACAGGGCTGGGTCAACCAAGAGGGAAAGCCATTTCAGCTCTCGCATTTTACACGCTTAAGAAACGTATCAGACTTGGAGCTGCAAACTGTGTAGGGGGGAAACTTTAAGCCCCTTTAAGTTTCTCTGCTTGTGTTGAAGATTTTTTTATGCAGGGAGCTGGCATGTCCAACAGGTCATGAAGGAGACACTCCTCACCTGCCTGAGCTGTGCCCGAATGGAGCCTCCCAGCATGTTCTGGTAGACATAATGAACAATGCTGCGCTGCCGCTCCAGCTGATGGGAAATGACTCTGTTGTTTCTCACCACAGATCCACCTCCACTCCGACCTGCCACAGAGGGAAAGAGTAAAACTTACTGACAGGCAACTCATTCACTAAACAATATAAGAAGACATCTGCATTTGCTGCTACATCCATGAAAAGTTTCAGCCACAAGACAGAAGCCTCTAAGTATGTCTTAAGCTCCAGGAGGTTCACACAGACTGCCACAGCTTTGGGTATGCTTCCTCTCATTAAACCCTCCTTCTCTTTGCCAAAGATTTATCAAAGACAACGAGAGAGGTCTAAAGCAATGCCACAGGTGGGTGGTGCATCTCCTGGACAGTGTACAATTTGAATGGTTCATACCCAAACCACAATGCTGCTATCCAAAGCCCTGACAACTTGTAAATATGCCATGGGAGGTGGTAAGCCCTTGCACAGAACAAAAGAAAGGTCAAATGTGTGACCAGCAGAAACACCTGAAAATTCCCCAAGCATAGCAACGAGTTCCCACCCAGTTCCTGAAATGCCTCATTGTGAATCAGAATTTTCGATCTGCTTGTGCTGTAGCCCGTACAGTCTGCCTACAGAACTGCCAGTTTTTTGATAATAGACTTGCTGACGCCACAGTGCCTGAAAACCTTTCTGTTCAAAGTGATTTCTGCTGAGAGTACAGCCTGTTTCTATATTTTGTTCATGTTCCAAGTTTTTCTCTTCAAGGACCTTTACGTAAAAACTAGATCTGTTCAGTCCCATGTCTGTGATCTAATCAACCCCACAGCAATGGTCTGTAACACCCCAGGGGATCTAGATGTCAAATGCATTTCTTAAGAAACATAAATGATATCTTCATTTAAGGATATTTATAAAAAAAAAAGACCAGGAAACTGAAAACACCAGGATCATTCTTCTATATTATTAGAATCTAAATTAAATCTTTCTCTAATGTAGCACTGGAGCCCAGAAATGCACAAGTGTGAAACTGCACTTCTCTGTTCAAATGTCAACATATTGCCAACACCTGTCACACCTGTTGAAATAAGTATAGAAGTATTTATATTCTAATTCTTTTTTTTCACAGAAGAATTAGAATCCACAGTTCCTCCACCAGAGGTGACAAAAATTCAGGTATTTTTTCCAGATTCCATTTTACAATGAAGGATAATTTATTAAGAAACAATTTTCAGACCATTTTAGACTCTGCTAGAAGAAATCCTTCAAAAAGGTTGTTTTAATTGCAAGAAACAAAAACGAACCTATATGGTTCAGGAGAAATAAATGTTTTTTCCAAACATATAATAACTGGAACACAGAACTGAAAAGCTCAAATGCGAAGGTCTTCATCTTTTTAAAAAAGGGTTAAGGAAAAACATGATTGGCCTCATTTTTCCAAAATACTAGCTTCATCCAATTACCTCTGAATCTTACTGGAATGGCAGATGCTTACCTAATCTGAAAATCAGACCATGAAGTTACAATAAAATCATGTAGCTAAATTAACTACAGAAGATGCTTTAACTGTCCACAATTAACACACAGAATTCCCTTTGCCTACACTGTTCACTGCTCCAGCTTTGGACTTACAGGCCACACAACAGAATGTTCAAAACCATAGAACCCCTGTAGCTTTGATTGTTAAAATGCACTTCAGTAATTTCTGGTTCCTTAAAGCCAAAACTGTATAGAAGTATCTCTCCACACAAGGCAGTAGCCCTAGTGATCATCTAAACCCCTGACAGTATTAACTGTTTTATCTGAGGAAAGGAGGCTGAAGGGAGACTTTACTGCTCTCTTACAACCATCTGAAAAGAGGTGGTAGTGAGGGGGCAGTTGGTATCTTCTCTGAAGTAACAAGTGAGGACAGAGGAAAAGGTCTCTAGTTGCACCAGGGGAGATTTAGATTGGATATTAAGAAAAATTCCGGGACTGAAGGGGTTGCCAAGCATTGGAACAGGCTGCCCAGGGAAGCGGTTGAATTACCATCTCTGGAGGCAATTAAAAGACACGTAGACATGGCACTTAATGACATGGTTTAGTGGTGGGCCTGGCAGTGCTGGGTTAACAGTTGGACTCTATGATCTTAAAAGGTCTCTTCTATGAAAAGTACTTGCTGTAGGTAAACTCTAGATAACTTTCTTGATAATACAAAGCATTAAACTTTCCAGTATAATAGAAATTAATCAGCTCTCCACATTACATCAAAAGTAATAAGAGATTTTTTTACCTTAGTTACATACTAAAGGAAAAAAACGCACATAAGGAGAAATGATTAGCAGAAAATCTGTCTAATATAAACCCAGAGGGAGAAAGTATTCCTAGTTCCTGTAGTAAAACATGCAAAAATCAGGAGAAAACGCCAGTTTAGACTGCATGCTGTAGGATACCAACCCTATGACTACAAAATTGCATTAAGAATTGCATGAGAGAAAAAACAAAATATTACCAAGACTGGTCTGTCCTATGCTAAAGCAGAGATCTGCTAATACAGGAATTCCACAAAACTTAACCACCCTAAACTTAATCACCCTCAAATGAGCATCTTCAGTGAGCAAGCATTCACCAAAGAGTCTCAAAAATTAAACATGCATGCATGCACACACACTCATTAGACAGAAAATCGGATGTACTACCCCAATATATGTCCACCTACCACTTCAATATATAAGCCCATCTGAACACTCATGTCTGAACACGTTACTAGGCATTCTCCCTCTTCAACTTGTCAAAGCCTGCCATTTGCACTAAGTGTGGTAGAGAGAAAACAGTAAGGATCTGAGGAAATGTTACCAATTTTCCCTGGGGGTTTAGATGTTTTTCTCACAAACAACCTCTTTGCTAGTGTCTCATTCCCCAGTTCCTCGCAGTCCAGTTTTCTCTTCCCAGCTGATTTTGCTTCTTCTGGCCAATACTGATATGCCCTCTCATACTCCTTGTCCTTTGGCTGGTTCATTGGAGCCATTCTGTCTGACCACTGAAAGCAAACAAAGCATGGAAGGTAAGACTGTCATACACTTTTAACCAGAGGACAGAGGAAAATTGTAATGAAACATATCCCAGTGGTCTGAAAGTAGTAATTATACCTGTGCACGACACATTAACTTTTTGTTGTGCTGTGTTGAGAATGGAAACAGGTTCAACGATGGCTTCTTTGTTCACATATGGAAATTAATACATCCCAGAATATGTTTTCATAGATGTGCATCCAGCAAACCTTTAAGCCTGAAACCCACAGATCTGCATAAAGTACACCTGTGAAACCACGTATTACCCTAACTTTCTCTGCAGTAGCTCACACAGAGCTCTTTAGATCCAGCCAAGGGAAAGGTCAGGGTTTTTACGATGATGGCCCTGCAACAACCGCGCTGCGAAGGCACTTCCTGTTTAGCTCCCCTCTCACTCGCAGCCACGGGCCAGTGTTTGGCCCGTGCTCCTGCACTGGCAGCGCCGGGATGCGGCCCCTCGCCCGGCCACCACCACGCCCACAGACCCCCGAGGGAAGGCGCGGGCCTCCCATCGCCTCCCCCACGGCCCCTGCGTCACACGCAGCCCCCGGGGATCCTCCCCGCAGCGCATCCACGGAATAAACTTATTTACAATTCCCGCATGGCTGTCACGGATTAAATTCAGCTCGGCAGGCACCGCGCAAGGCTTCCCCAGACAGCGCCGGGCCCCGAGGGGCCGCCGCGCAGCCCCTGCGCCCCCGCGGCCTGGGCGGCCAGGGCCGGCCCGCTCTCACCTGCGCTCCGG
>VXAU01000120.1:23343-59829 GCA_013399695.1 Formicarius rufipectus
ACCCCCGCACCCTCATAAGCGGGCCGGGAAGGGCGGGCAGCGGCGCTCGGCCGGCCCCGAGGAGCAGAGCTGAGCGCGGCCATCGCCGCCCCGCCTGCCCCTCCGCTGCTCGGGGGCACGAGCCGGGCCGGGGCAGGGCGGAGAGGGCGCGGGGGTCGGCACGACCCGACCCGACCCAGCCCAGCCCAGCCCAGCCTCTGGCCATCACCACGAGTAGCACCCCCGGCCGCCGCCGGCGGCTGCGAGGTGTCCTGTTGTCTGCGTGTTGTTGTTTTGGAGCAGCACTTAACAATCTTACCAACCTTGTTGGTTTCCAGAGTACCAGGCTGGCTTATTAAAGCTGGTTGGTAAGGGCCCCAAATACAGCAACCAACAGCAACCGAAAAAAAAACCCCATACTATTTCAAAAACTTACACAAGTAAGCGCACCTGGTCTCAGAACTCAACGGAAAAAAATGTGCTTCAAAACCGTATAAAAGAGTCACGTCAAGAGCAGCCTGGAGAGTACCGGTTCTTACATGACGAAGCTGACAAGAATGGGGAAGGAAGAGCTCTACCAACGCAGCAGAAGGTACCAGCACTTCCCCTCCACCTGCAAAGGCACGTGTTGCTGGGGAACCTCCAGAGCAGCAGCAGCATCCCATGCTTCAGGCCTTCCAGTAGCTGTGCGGAGTAATTAAGGTCCAGTCATTCACACAGCTGGCTATGAACACAGCTCCTAGAATATCTGTACATAACCATGCTGTGGGGCTTTAAGGTTTGGATTTGAGTGTTGGTATTTTTTGTGCTATAACGATAGTTACCTGTGCATTTTCTCATATATTTGGAAATGCACAGAAAATCTACCAGAAAAAGAACAAACACATTAAGCCTCTATGCTTTTTCCATGAACTGTAACAAAGTTGTATTAGTTGCTGCCATCATGTATCAGAATGTCATACACAAAAATGATAACCACTGACAAACACTGACACTGGTTTTGAACACATATGTCAGCCCAATCAGCAAGTCTGAAGATCTTACCATGCACTTCTCTAATACACTCAATTCTTCTTATTAGTACAATTCTGTACCTATTAGCAAAGAACAGCAAGAGGAATCATTGAATATAGTCCTACTTGCCTCTGAAGCCTCAAAAGCTCAATTTCTGTGAAGAAAAACTACTACAGAAACAAAATTCTTCATATCTTGTGAGTGATCAACACTTTGTTCTATAGGTCTGCAGAAGTCTTCATCATAAGACCTCAAACGAAATTTTGACACTGTTATCCAAGTTATCTCCAGCAAAGATGTGCAGTCCTGTCCCCACTCCATTTGTCTCCCAGCAGTATTGTCCCCATGCAGAGCACAGAGTAACCTATACTCCTACATTTCCCTCTTTGAGCTATCACAGTTACCACTTTTAAGAAATAAAATGGAATAGAATAGAGTAGAATAGACTGTTTCATATGTAAGGGACCTAACAACAAATATCTAGTCCACCTACCTGACAGCTCAGGACTGATCAAGTCAAGGCCTAGTAGTAAGGATATTGTCAAAATGCCTCTTAAACACTGATAGCTTGTGGCATCAACCATCTCTCTAGGAAGCCAGTTCCATCGTTTGACCACACACTCAGTAACGAAATGCTTCCTGGTTTCCAGTCTAAACCTCCCCTGGTGCAGCTTTCAACCATTCCCATGCATCCTATCACTGGATACTTAGGAGATCAGGAACCTGTGGGGAGCCATGAGGTCAACTCCTCATCCTTCTTTTCTCCAAACTGGAACAAGCCCAACCTCTGGATACATTCAAGGACTTCAGTATTCTTAAGCTGTAGGTCCCAGAACCATACACAGTAGTAAAGGTGAGGCCACATGCTAAATACAGTATATTGACTAATGCCAAGTGCAGTTTGTCTCTAGAGAATCATCAGGTATTCTCGTAGTTTTTATTCACTAAGGACAAGAACAGCAGACAGTACACAGTCCACAGAAAAAATGCTACAGCTCAGTGTCCATATGATACTCTGAGCAAGCCAGAGAAAGACTAATTTGAGAAAATATTCTTACATGTATTTACAATCTCACATTATTTGAACTATGGGTATGCAGCAAAGTCAGAGGAGTATAATTCTGAGTGGGCAGGATATTACGCTAATTTTTATGATGGCTTCTGTCTGATGTACAGTTATGTTGAAGCTGTGCCTCAGTTACAGGTCATGGTTCTCTGCCATAGAATAATGTGTCTTATCACCAGGTCTGGTAAAGCTAAATTGTGGCTATGATCAAGTTCATGGTATTGGTAATACCATTAGGTGTTCTTCCTCCTTGTCACCATCATCTTTGTCCAAAACACGATGTTTTTGGCTACTTTAGTTTGACTACTGATGCATACCACTACAGCAACTAGAGTTTGCCATGCATGTGAAAACAAGCCTACAATCTACTGAAAAGTAGGCAAAAATATTTAATACTAAGGAGATAAAAGAGAAAGAATAAATATCATGCTATCTGACCTCCTATCCCATGACCATTGCTAAGCTGCTTGTACCAGGAAAATGAACAAAAGTATTAGTCATTACAATCTCGTTTACCTCAGCTGCCCATCTTCCCTAAGCCATTCCAGCCTTGGAGGAGAGGATTGCAGCAGCCATGCTATGGAGTACCCTCACCTTGCAATCAGTATTGACAGCGCCCAGGTCTCAAATGGACCTACCTATCTTAGATGCTCAGAATGAGGGCTATCAACAGAGAGATCAGCACAAAAACAGCAAAGGCAAACACTGGATATAGAATATTAATGTATGAGGTGTTTGCCTTTTCTGTACATCATTAACGTACATTAGTTTGATGATGGAATGAAAAACTCAGAACTTAATTGAATTAGGAACTATCTGTGCCAAAGAGTTGGGTTTGGGTATGTTTCAGGAAGCTTACATACTCAACTGTGATTAACTTCGAGGACATGATTAGCATCTTTCATCACTTTATAAAAGGATGCTTATCGTCATACTGCATCCAATGACCTGCCATGGGTGCCCATCTTCCAGGGACCACGTGCTGGTAAACGTGAACAGAGGATTTACCTCAAATTAAGTGAAATGGTTCCTAATGTCCACTTTTCAACATAGCAATGCACTGTATAGTTAATTTTCTGACTCTTATGAAACCTGGGGCAGTTGTAAAGAAAAAACATTCAAGTACTACTTCAGAGAAGTGGAAGTACAGATTTATGGCACACTCTTTCCTCTCTTCCTCCTTCAAGGCTCTCAGTCTTTGCTTTCTAGACCACTTGAATAAACATCACTGCAAACCCACAGCTGGTCCTTGGTATTGTGTCCAAAGTCACTTGGAAGCAGTCAAGAGGAGACAGGCCAGCAAGGTCTCCCAGCGCTTGTCACAGAAGCCCTTCTCCAGCATCATAGGGAAATCACACCCGGGGCCTGGAGTTAGAAATGGAAACGCTGGCAGGCAGACTCCCTGGCATTTAGAAACTGCTGGTGTCACCGGAAAGGCTCTGAGGGCTTAAAGCAGAGGTCCAGATTATTCAGATAGAGATTTTCAGAGGAAAGGGAGGGCGAACAAAAACGGGATTGGGCTGAAAGACGAATGCCAAGCCCAATCGAGGTGAAGCCACTGTTCGAGCCCAGGGAGAGTGACCCGTGCCTTGCTCACAAGCAAGAGCACAGCATTCCACTCGGGTGGGAGCTGCCTCTGAGGAATATGCTGGGCCTCCTGCTCCAGCACACCAGTCCCACTTTAAACCGACTAAAGCCCCAAAGCGAGTGGGCACCACGACCAGGATCCCAACTCCTCCGGCGGGGCAGAGCCGCCGCCTCCGCTCCCGGCGCCCACCCGGAGCGGGGGTCGGGCCGCTCGTACCTCCCTCGGCTTGCCCCCACGCCGGGTCCAGGGCCGGCCCCAGGCGCCCTCCGCCGGCCCCACCTGCCCGGACAGAGCCCGCTCCCGTTAATTGGATCAAGTGCTCGGCGGAGGGGGCGGGAGCGGCTCCGGAGCGCCCCGAGAGCGGGGCCGGGCCCGCCCCGCGGAGCCGCTGGAGGCGGGCCGGGAGCCCCCGCGTCCCGCCGCTGAAATAGGGGGAGGGCTCAGCCTGCGCTGAGCTCTGCTGCCCGCCGAGTGTCCCGCCGAGGAGCGCTGCCTGTGAGGTGAGCGGCGGGGCGATCCCTGCCGGGGCTGTGCACTCCGCTGCCCCGGGACGGGCGGCTCTCGGCCCGGGGGTCCCGGCGGCAGAGCCCGTCCCGCTCCCGCCGCCTCCTCCCCGCGGCGGGCAGCGCGGATCGGCAGGCGCTGGCAGCTGCGAGGGAAAAGTTTCCTCATGGAAAGGGGGCGGGTGGGGGAGGCGGTGCCCGGCTGGCGCTGCCTGTGGGCAGAAGGAAGGGGAGAGGGAGGCGGCGCGGTTCGGTGGAGGCGCAGCGCAGACCCCCGGTAGGTTCGGGGAGCGGCCGGGAAGGGCGTGGGGGGCTGCGCTCCCCGGCAGGTTGTTCGCGGGGGGCTGGGGGCGCTCCCAGGAGAGCTGCGGTCCCTCCTCCCCTCCTAGCTCGGCCCCCAGCGCAGCCCTCTCCGGCTGCCCCGCGGCCGGCCCGCCGCTGCCGCCGCCCCGTCGCGGGGGCTGCCGAGCCTCCTCCGCCCGCCCTCCTTTCTTCCCTCCAGAGCCCGCGCCTCCGCTCCGCCGCGGGGACAGGGGCCCCTTTGTGCCGGGTCCGCGCTCAGCCGCTTCCCACTGTGAAACAGGAGCCGTGGGGATGCAGCAGCCTCCCGGACCCTTGCGGGAAGTGGCCGCGCCGGGGCCCGGGCGCGGGGGGGCTCGCTCTCATGTCTCGGGGTCTGTGTTGCCGGTTTGTGAGCCGGACTCCAGACAGACGGATTGAGGGGCTCGGCAAGCGGGACAGTCTTGTCCTTTCTCGTTGTCTTCGCTCCTTCTGGTTGCCGACAGCTGGCGGGGCAGGGCAGGGCGGGGGAGGCACAGCGGTGCTGCCCGGCAGTGTCACCGGGCCCCTGGCAGGCTGCGGGGGTTACCGTGTCCTCTCCAGCCCAGGGCACGAAAAAGCTGATAAACACGGAGGGTGTTAGTGGGCCTGAAAATCCAGTGCTTGAGAGGACGGTCTCATTTGTCACTGTGCACGGGAGGAGGGTTCCGTCATCTCTGCAAAGCTATCGATAAGTGAAGGTAGTGTAGCCCAAACGTGTTAACCTGTTTCACCACTTTCTGTGCCAACTATGTGTTCTTTGCTTGCTTCAGTTCTTCAGGCATGCAAAAGGCTCAGAGCTTGGAGAATGAGGGTGAGATTAGCTGACCACCTCTGGACACTTGTTCCTGGCCCTTGGAAATAGACTGGCCTTTACATTCACTCTTTAGCCCTCCTTATGGAACATGGGCTTCCTGCCTTCTAAAACTGGAGATGAGCCTCTTTGCCCTTCAGATCAACTGACAGTCTAATTCACACAGGAATTTTTGATATGATGGTAACTGATTGCAGTACAGGACCCAAGCAAAGCCTCCCACTCCACCCTGGAATTGGAATGTCACTGAGAAGTCACTAAGCTTTACAGTGGGTGACTCAAGTCATTCTCAAGGCAGAATGGGAGGAGAATGCGCAACTGCAGCATGTGGGCTAAAATGACAGGGTCCAGATACTCCTTGCTCTAGGTGTGAGCTGGTCTCTGGGTGGAGTCAAAGTGGAGCTTCTTTCCATGCATTGCATAACTGGGCACATTCTTTTAGGCAAGGGTTCACCTTTCTCTGGAGTGCACAGTGTGCTTTGTGTGAGATGAAGTCAGTTCTGCTTTGACAGTGTTTTGTGTAATTAATGGTATTTCACTAGAAGTTCTCTAAAATATTTACTAGATTGTCCTTTGAGTTGGAGCTTGGAACAGAATGAATGTGCTAGCTGGATCAGCTGCCTGCCGCTTTCCCTGTTCTGTGGCTGGTCTATTGTATTGCTCTATTGTTTTGGTGTTTTTTTTTTTTTCTTCTGACCTATGAGTTTGAGCTTCTCTGGCTTGCCTGCACTTGTTGAAGTGAAGACTGCCTTCTTCTCAGGCTGTAAAATGCAGTAACTTCATTGTGTCAGCCATGTGTAGTCTGAGAACAACTGCCCACCTGGAAATCCATTAGCAAATGTCAGCAAGTGAATAGGATTGTGTGAGACTGGACTACACCAAAATGCTGCAGGTCATTGGCAGACTGTGTGTACCCAAGTCATAGAAGTTTGAAAGTCTTACGGGCCCAAATTAATTTCTTCACAAGACAGTGACTAGTGCTTTTAAGTCACTTTAGGTTTTTGTGAATGATACCAGATCTAGCCTGAATCTTCTGGGCTTTCTTTGGACAATTAAGAGTTTCCAACAAAAAAAAAAAATAGATACATACATGTATTAGTTCAGCAATACAGTCAGGTATATTTGTAATGTGACTTCTTAGGACATGCAAAGCTATGAGAGTACATCAGTCACTGCAACAGGAGTGATGTTGGCTTCCGTCAGAATTCTTGGTATCACCAAGCATGGCAAATATTGTATATTCTTTATTCTGTCCATCTTGAGGGTTGGAGATTATTTAGTTGTTGTTTGGTCTGTGTCATGGCTGCCATCCAGGGATTGAACTGGGGGCTTCCAAACCTAAAAGTATCTGCTTGTAGCCTGAGTGGAAAAAGCTATGCTCTCGATCAGTGAGCATTAATAAACTGCCTTGATTTTTGCCATCAGCTGACCAGTGATGTGTAAATTTGGGTTGCTCTTGAGAGTTCATGGGGAAATGCCTAAACAATAGGAGACCTATTTAAGCCCTTTAAGGAGCTCTTATCTTTTTAAAACAGACTCTGTGATCAGGCCAGCTATTTTATCACTAGTCACTCAGTGTGATGGGTGTAGAGGGTACTCTGACAAGCAACTGTGTCAGATAGATTAAAAGAAAAAAAAGTCCTAATATTTTAGTTTGATGCCTTAGTGGATGGGTCAGAAAACAGTGGTTACTGTATCTGGAAATTTTCATGAAGAATTGGCAGTTTTGCTCTTTGAAGAATAACAAAAGACCTTTGCATCCTTGGAGCAGTTAAGAAGCTGTTAAAGTGGTAGCTTTTTACCACTTTCTTGCACCATGGTGACCACTGTAGTATTAACATCCAAATGCACTCTGATTGTTCAGGCACAAGTTTTTCCAGCAGAACAAAGTGTAATGTAGGTGCATATAGCCTACTGCATCCTCTGCCACAATCATCCAGCTTTGTTTCAGTAAGTGGTACATGAGTTTCAAGTTCCTTCAAGCTGAAATGTGGGCTGAAGCTGGGCACTGCTATAAGGCAGGAAGTGTGACTGGCATCCTAATCGTATTGGAGCCTTCAGCCGTTTCTTGTCACTGTGAATGGCACGCTGGGAAAGAGCCGTTTAGACTTGTGATAGTCTGAATTTGTGTATTAAATCTAGTGATTGTCACTGCGCACTATAGTTTGTTGAATAGGCATGTGAGATCTCCATGGTACCGGGGGCTTGGATCCAGAGGCATCTGTGTGGGATTTTATCCTCTCTTAGAAGGTGACTGTGGTAGGACTCTTGTTTGTTGCAATGTGTCGGTAAGCTCTTCCAGACTAGAGAAGTTAAAATTGCTGCAGGCAACCCATAACAGTGTTGGCAAGTCTTCAACCTCTTCAGTCCTGTCCATACTACAAGCTTGTCCAACCTTTGTCTCTTCTGTTTGCAGGAAGGCCCTTGCCTCCTGAGCTCTTGCAGACAGTCTTTTCAGTCGCCTACAGGTGATTTTCTGCTGGCAGTAGCTTCTTCTTGTCCCTCAATACCCTTGCTGCTGAGCCAAAACTCTCCTGCTCAGAGTTCTGAGCTGCATCAGCTTCAGCACTGCTGTGCAGAGCTCTGAGAGCCTTGCTGCTTTCACTGACAAGGGCTAGAAGCATTCGTGGAGAATTGGGAGAAGATGTGGCATATTTCACTTCTTGAATGATTCAAGATACTTACTTTTGCTCCTTGGTGTTTCCAGTCATTTCTGTCTTGTGCTGGGACTGCTGACATGTGGAAACTTGTGAAAATCTGTTCTTGAGTCCAGCAGGCTTCTACCCCAATGCAAGCAAAAAATCGGGGTTTGAGCTGCTTCAGGAAGCACTGGAGGGGGGTGGAATAAAACCCACTGGATTGATCCGTTGTGCTTATGGTTTTCTTAAAAACCTTCCAGTGTTCTTTCCTTACATGTCAGGTGACTCCTGAGGACCAGAAACTGAGATCATTCCTTTGTGCAGTAGACTGACAAAGCAGATGACATTCCAGTGATGTTGAACAGTTAAAATCTATCCTGTCACGTGTGCCCTTTGGGCTTACTGTCCCATTTGCCTATGTTCTCCTGGAGTCTTTTGGATAACATCTGGGATATGAAGTAATTTATATTAATAGTCCTGTTCTTCAGCTTGAGATCAAAAAAACAAAAATCTATTTGAAGAGGCACTACTGATACCAAAGAGCAGATTCTGTGCAGATACTGTGAAAGCCAATAGAAGTTGCTCCATGACATACAGGACAACGAACTTCAAGAAGAATGTGTGAAGTATTCATGGCCTTTCATTAGAAAAATGTCAGCCTTTCGGTACTTAAAGGAAGCTTATAAAAAAGAGGAAGAGTGACTTTTTACATGAGCAGATGGAAATAGGACAAGGGGAATGGTGTTAAACTAGAGGAGAGATTTAGATTAGATGTTGATGAAATTCTTTACTTAGAGGGTGGTGAGGCACTGGAACAGGTTGCCCAGAGAATCTGTAGATGATCCATCCCTGGAGATGCTCAAGGCCAGGTTGGATGGGGGTTTAAGCAACCTGGTCTAATGGGTCCTGTCCCTGCCCATGGAGGTGGGCTTGGAACTAGGTGGTCTTTGAGGTCTTTTCCAACCCAAGCATTTCTATGATTCTATGAAGTATAAATCTCCACAGTGCAGGCCAGTTTCTAATGGCCTTCCTACTCAACTTTATTATCTGTGTGTATCTCTGGCAAATTTTTAGAAAGGTAAGAGTGTCTTTAGGAATGGAGTACTTACAAAGTGAATGATCTGCCAAACTCTTCTTGGACCAGAAGATGCTACAAAGGGAATCTAAGTTACTGAATGTTCTCTTCAGTCCACAGAGCAATTGGTGCTTTCTTTACACATGCCTGGACCCATAAAAGACTATGTGAAATAACTTAGTGTAAAAGCTGGTCTACAGTCCTTCCAGTTCATATGGTATTGAAGTCTGTCTTACAGTTGCAGTTGGGTTTTATGCTGTTTAGACTCTCCTGCAAGTAAGCAGTTGAGTAAAACTAGTTCTGGTGACAAAAAGTGAACAATGAGCCTTGCCATGAAAGTAGAGGAACTGATCACACCTGAAACAGAAGTAATGGGTGTCATGCGTTACCTCCTTCTTGTTTTTTACTGTAAGAGATGTCATAGCACTCAGGCTGAAGTTCTCAATTCAACAAGTTGGTTTTTACTCCCTTCTGCAGCCTGTTTGGGACTTGAAGCTCTTCAGGGAACTGGATGAACTTCAGAAACACCTTGATGTTGATCTTTTGTCATGTCTTTTGTCTACATTATATGAACATTTAGAAGGAAAGCATTCACATAATAAGAAGATGTATTGAATTAGCTTTTACTGTGTAAAACCAGAAATCTGTTTGATGCAACCATAGATAAAGAAATACAGTACTTTCAATTAATTGGCTCTGAAGAAATTTCTTGCCAACTCCATATCTCCCATTCCCCCTTCCTCAAAAGGCAGCCAGTGGAAAAGCCAGAAGTTGCAGAACTACAGATGGATTAAAAAAACACTGACTTCGAAATGGGAGAAAGGGGCAGAGAAGGCTGGACACATCTGACGGCTTGCAGCCTAGTGAAGCAAGAAACAAGAAGCCCAGTGTTAGAATGTTGCTGACTGGCTTGTCGCTCCTCTGAAGGTTGCTTGATTGCATTGATTGCTGTCTTCTTCCTTAAGACTTTTTAATGTATTCAAGTGAACTTGATCCCTGCTCTGGGAGTTGCAAAGTGATTCAATCACAGAAGGAGAATATTCCATTGCCATTACTGGAGTTTGCTTCCCATCCCCTGACCCTCCAACCACAGGAAACACCCTTGATCACCATTTCCCATTATTTCTACCTTCTTTACTAAGGGATGGATGATTCCAGGGCATTTTGTTCTGTTTGGATCAGTGCTGTTCACATAAAGATTGAAACAAACCAAACCTCTTCCTCCAAGTCTAGTTGGAGTGGGTGGACTGGCTCAGCCTGATGTTATGATGAATAACCTTTACTAAGTTACGGGTAACTGTGTTATAGGATGGGCTATTGATCTTGTCTTACCAGTCAGAGTGCAGAAGAAAACATTACCAGGTAAAATGTAGATTAAATGCTGGGAAAAAACTGTTTGCATTCAGAGCAGCTTGAGACTGTTGAGGATGGAGCTTTAAACACCTGCCTATCAGTGATTTAGGAAGCGTGAGCTTCCAGTTGTATGGAGTCCCTTCTGATTAAAAAGGAAGTGCTGACTGCATGTGTTTGCTGACAAGCTTCGTGTTTGCTTGCAGAGATGGATACAGCAGGTTAGGAAGTACCCTGGGAAATACCCAGTATAGAAGCAAATAAGGGAAGAGGCTCAGGGAGTGGGACAGTAGAGATTACACATTCTTGACATCTGTCTGGGTTAAAACCTTACCCTGAGAGAATGGTAAAATGGAATGAGAGTTGGAAAGGGGGTATGCTAACTGAAGTGTGGAACAAGAGCAATGCTATCCACAGAGCTAAGAAAACAGGCTGCTGTAGTGCTGTTCCTGGTAGCTTTCACGTGTGTCTCCTTTATTAAGCTGTCAGCTGTTTCTGCTTGTAGCTGCCTGTTAAATACACAGACACATCATATGTGTTTAGATTATTCCAGCAACCATTTCAAGTAAGGATGAACATGGCCTGTTACCCTGTTGGAGTATGGTACCCAATGGTCCAACACTGATTTGCTCCTTTTACTCTATTTGAGAATATAATTATTATTTTTAATAGGAAGAACAGCTGTGGAAAAACTTAACACAGACCTTGATAGCCTAGTACATCCCTTCATTAACATTGTCTCGTATTGTTAACTAGGATAGATCTGTGTTCCTGTAATACTAAAGATCTACATCACAGTGGAAAAGAAAGCAGATTTTTTTCCTTGGTAAACAATTTCTGCCTGGTAAAGCTATGTCAGTCAGGAATCTTAACCCTTAGATCAGCAGCAGTGTGTTGGAAGCCTGTCCTGCAGCTTTGGCCTCTGACAGGGAATAACTAGTAAATGTGGAAAGTATTGAATTCTGCATGAACATTTTGAAAACAACTCAGGGTGACACGTTGGGGGATGTGTGTCATCAGTACATTAGCTTGGTCTGAATGTGAAGAAGATCAGTATAAAAAACCCCTGTAGTCTCAACTAAGAGAATATAATGAAGCAGCAAGCAGTCAGTAGGTCAGTCCTTCAAGTGAAACAGCATCTTGTCTGTATTAGTATTTCGGTATAATTGTGAAGAATTTTGCTAGTGGACAGCCACATGATTTTTAGAGTCATTGTCTGGGAGGCAGGCTTCTGTTACAGGCTTGCACACAGCTGAAGTGACCTCTGTGTGTAGTTACTGTTCTGCCTCATGTTTCTCTGACCTCTCCCTGGCTGGAGAGATGAGCTGAAATCTTGCTCGAAACTGTATGAAGGCAGCCCTGGCAAGCTTCAGTCCTTAGGGAGTGGCTGGGAAACACTGGCTTAGTCCCTTTCCAAGTCAGGTGACTACTGAGGGCGTGGCTACTGCACTAAGATAAATGCCACTAAGGGAAGTTTTGTTACTTGGCATCCTCTTTAGCAGTAGAGAAGAACTGACCCCTCTTGAGAAAGGTGAGTATACCTGCAGATATCAGTCCTCCTATAATAGCAGTGGAGAGCACATTACTGGGCATCATCCTAGTTACTGGTTCAGAGCTACTGAATGTGCACTTGCAGAGATGGTGAGCTTGGAAAGGACACCCTGCCCTATGCCCCATTTAATTATCTTCATTGGGAACCTTCCTAGCTCTGCTGTACCAGCAGTGATTCAGTTTGTTACACTGCTGGAGTCATGTGGACCCTCCTGGCTCCAGGTCTCTGGTTCCATTCTGACAAGTTAACAGGAGAAAGAGTTTCATGTCCATTGCTGTGTAAGGGAAGGGGGACTGCCATCCTTTTGTTTATTTGTGTTGTTCAGATTGAAATGTCTATCTGCTCCCTATACCAGAGTGCCCTGGAGTAAATGCAATACCTTCACCACTGTCTGTTATACAGAAAAGTGATTCTGTGAATCAAACAAATTGGCTGCAGAAAGTATCACATTGCTGCCTTGTGGTGTTAGTTGTTGTCTTGGGGTGGAAATTAGTAGCAGCCAATTACTTATTAAAACTCTGGCTTAGCTTGGCTTTAACACCTATATAGAAATTAGTCCATAATAAAAGTGTCTCCACCAAAGACAGTTACTAGATAAATATAACTCAGCTTGTTCCTACAGGTGTCTACATCCAATGTTTGTTGTTGCAATTGGGAAAGGGCAGAGGAGTTGGGCAAGATGGCCTCGTCTAGTGCAGTGTACAAGCTCTGTGTGGATGAATTCCTGCAGGGCTGCATGCACTTTGAGCATTTGTAGAGTTCAGAGGCCTGATCTTGGCAAACTTAGGAAGAGAGTTGCTCACAAGGAGTCTCAGGAGGCAGGCAAGCAATGCAAAAAAGTGATGCCTTAGGCATTTGGAGGCTGGAAGTATTGGAATGTGATGTAGATGAAAGAGGATTGCTGTGGTTTTTGTGCCTTAGGGAAAGCTTTCAGTGGTGAAGAGTTATTATTACTAGTGGGTCTAGGAGTTTTCGTTGTGGATCAGGACACTGTTGCACAGATGTTATAAAAGCATGAAACAAAAAGGCACACCTTGCCATATGTAACTGGATTCACATATGCTTTCTAAAGGGAAGGTTTTATTCCAACACCTTGGTGTGAGGGCAGTAATTTGTGGTCTGAAATGTGTCCCTGAAAGGATATGAGGTGAGAGTAACAGCAGGGTTTAAAAGTACAAATAGCACAGTCATGACAAGCCCTCTGGCATTTTCTGAGTGGAGTTCACAACCAGTGAGGCAGTCATGAGCCATTTTGCCTCTCTGCAGCTAAAGAACAAGAGCCATTTTTTGATAACTTAATAGGGAGTTGATAGCAGGTGTGGCCTAATAATTATGTTTGTCCTTAAATGGTAGCAGTTATTTGGGGGAAGGAGGGAAGTACCTTTTCTAACACAGCTAGCAGAAATGGTTGTAGTTCTGCAGAAATATCATTTGCATGGTTGAGTTTGCCTGATGTTGGTGGTTGTAGTGGTGTCTGTGATGTCCTTATCCATAACCCTGAGGAGATGTGAAATGAATAGCAATGTAGACAATCTTTCCCTCTTTCTTCAGAGAGTGTGTTTGCATGAAGCTGTAGTGAAGTCTTAAGTAGCTCTAAACTGTGAGAGCTGATAGAGAAAGGTGGGAAGGTAGGGATAAACATTCCTTTGCCCTGCAAATATGATTTGCTAAATAGCCTCCTCTTGGCAAAGGTGGCAGTGGCATCAGCAGAAGTCTTGTATGTGGTACTGACCCACATAAAACTCTAGTTGACCCAATATAACTCCAGCTACATTGCTCACAGTGCACAGAGGCTGTGCCAGCCTTCTTGAACCATTTGGTGGCTCTTGCTGTATCAGGCTGTCCAGAAGGTATCTCTCTCATTTCTATTTTGCTGTAAAACAACTGCCAAGCTTTGGGACATAGGACACAAATACTTGCTTTTCCTGTCAAACTCTGGTTTTCCCTGTTCTCAAGCTCTTGGTGTCTTACAACACATGGTGTTTCAGGAATAGTTAGGCGTGAAGAGGTGCACTGCCAATCTACTTGCTCTTCTAGGGCTTAGGGTGACAGCAGCAGCTGTTCTTCAGCATCTCTGTCCAGTACTAAGTACCTTCCCTATGTCTGCATGCAGATCCAATTTGATCTGCTGACTGACATGGGCTCATGGAGTATGTAAACTCCAGAAAAAGCCTGGCTGAAAAGGGTTCTCCTTGTTCTTTGACTTTTTTTTGCTTCTACCAAGATAGGTTTTTTCCTTGACTACTGTAAAGGCTCTACAACTGCTATAAAAATAGGTTCTCAACTCCTGCAATTCAGGTCATGAAGATTAGCCTGTAGAAATATTCTGCATTTTTGGATTCTCCCACCTCGCTTCTGTGCTGATGACTACAGTAGAGCCTTTAGCTGTGGGATACTTTGCCACATGATATGGTGGATGCTGAAAACTCACGCGTTCAAAAACAGATTGAAGAAATTAATGGAAATCTGTTGAATGCTCATTCATAGGTGCCACATCCAATTCAGGAAGTTCCTGTCAGCAAATGGGTTAGAGGCTTGGAGAGCATGCAGGGAGGCATCATGTGTGCCTGCTCTGTTCTCAAAGCAAGAGAAGGCATCTGCTTTTGGCTGCTGTCTAGAGAGGCTGTGTGGCCACAATAAACCTTAGTCTGATCCAGCAGAGCTACTGCTGTATTTCAGCCTGTTGGTCTTAGCCATAGTAAATCTGGTTATTTGGGTTTGTAACTTAAGAGGAAGTAAACGGATACGGTTCAACTTCTAACATGGAAACTGCAGAAAGAATGGTTTCTGGTTTTGGGGGGGTTTTCTCCAGTTTTTTTGCCTGCCTGTCCCTCAAATGAACAAGCACTCAGAGACACACAACAGCTTTCCACATTTACCCCCACAAATGCTAATACTATGTAGTCAGCCTGAATTGGAAACCAGAGATGGAAGGCATGTTTGTGATTCATTGCTTCCTGATAAAGTGGGGATGGGGGTGTGGTGCGGAAAAAGTGATACATCTCTTCATGTGTCATGTATAATTGATCTGTGTCTTCATCAGGAGAAAGAAAAGGTCTGGGACAGTTTTAAATATACTTTTACATAACTGTTCATGAAGTTTTTTTAATCTTAGCAATTTCAGGAATGTGTAGTCTGGTTTTATTGGGGACCACTGTAAAGCCTTAGAAGGTTTCTGATGAGTTTTAGCCTGTTATCCAGTGACCTGCACTATGCAAAAGGGTCACAACTCTTATTCCCCAACTTCCAAGTTCCCTCCCCCCCCGCCTGCTGCTTCCTCACCAAAGGTCATTAGTCTGTTTGCAATAACCCAGTCTGCTTTTCTTTCCTTTCTTCCTTCTCTTTTCCCACCTTCTTTCAATTCTTCTCAAAAATGGTTTTATTGTCTGGCTAAAATTCCCACTTCCAGGTTTTGCAGTTTCTGCTCTCAGTTGCCCTAACCTTCCAGTCTCAGCTGAGTGGATGCAGGTGACTGAAAAGAAGGCATTTTTTGCTTGTAGGTTTTTGTTTGCATAAATAAACTTTTTACATTGAAGTAAATCCCCAGGGACTTAAATTTGAGATAAATAAAAATGTCTCATTCTGCCCTTGCTCTCCTTAGCCTCTGCTTCTCTTTGCTCTGTGGAAAGTTGATGGCAGTTACCTGTACCATAATGGTAAAATAAAGTATTTGGGGGAATGTGATGGGACCAGCTTTAAAAACTAAGCTCTGTAAAAGACAAAAAAACCTCTCCTGATAGAGAACCACATTGAACCAGGGCAGTGCTAGGTGCTCTGCTAGTAAAGGGACTCTAGACCAGCATATGCATTCTGGTGGGCTTTTTATTTTTTAAATGTACAATTATCAAATCCTTTGACTTGTGTATAAATCCTCTTCACCTTTAGTTAAAAGGGACAGGAGAAAATGGGGGTGTGTCCTCTTTTTCTCCCAAAGCCAGCTGTATGTACAGGTGTATGCAGTGGTGCATGAAGCCAGTGAGGTTTGCTGAATTGGACACTGTCCAGTTAGGGGGCACCAGGCCCCACATAGGGTGCCTGGGGAATGTGTTAATTTTAAGCCTTTCTGGCCCAAGCTGTTCGCCATGCTCAGCTGTTGTGATGCTACCTTTCCCGCACAGTGCTGTCATGCCGCCCCAGTGTTGCTATTTTAACTCTCTCTGGGGCTAGATCTTGTGACACAAGGATTTGGCATCTCTGCTACGTGCTGGAACATGGCATCTCGGGAGGCACAGTGGCTGGAGTTGCTATATCAGAGTGCCCCTCCTAAGTAACTGGTAGAAGGGAGACATCCCTAGGATTGCAGTGCATCAGAGCAGGCATCATCCCTCCAAAGGAGGGTCTGACTGTGCCCATCTCTGTCTTCTCCAGTTTTTTTTCACAGAGTTTGAAGAGCTTGAGACATAATTGCCGGCTTCCCGCTGCTCCCCTGCAGCATCTCGCGCTCAGGTATGTAGTTACTGGGGCCAGCAGTTGAGTTGTGTGCCCTGGAGGGACGTAAGGTGGCTATGCAGCCAGCTGACCAGCGGTGGGGAGAGAGGACAGGGACAGCTGGTCATGTGGTAGAGGTATTCATCATTTTTCAAGGTTTGTGCACCTGAATGTCACATCCCATTTAGCAATTTGCTTCAGTGACTGGAATTCAGCACTTCCAGCCTTCTGCAGAATGCCAGAGGAACAGCATTAATATATTGCTGACACACTCCATGGGATGACACCAGGCAAACAGAGCCAAATGTTGGAAATTCTGGTGGTCTCTGTTGGGGTGCTCCACTGTGTTGCTCATGACACCGAGATGTATTTGCAGGGGGTGGGAGATGTGGACTCCTGACCTGATCTTCATCTATAGGCTCTGTGGCTGGCAGAATGAGCAGATACCTCTCTGGGGTGTGTGAGGGAAGCTTTTTATAACTAGGAATGTGCAAGAGGAGAAGGGGCAGCAAAGGCCATGTATGCTGCATTAATCTAGTCTTGCCTGGAAAGGACTGGGTTTGTCAGCAAGTGACTGGGCTTGGGTCTTTTCCTGTTACTCCTGCTCTCATTCCTGCACAAGAGCAACCCTGAACCTCTCCCTAGGGAATTCATAGCATTGCACCATGTCAGGAGCAAACTGGCAGTGCAGGCTAGCACAGGGAAATGGGCAAAAGTTCTGAGGCAACAGAGAACAAGAGAAATCTTTTACCTTCCAGATTTTGAGCCTAATGCAGTAAGACTGGTGAGTTGCTTCTAGGGAAGCAGCGCTGGGTAATGGGCATGTGTACTGCGCTGACATTTGGCTGGGTATGCCCCAGCATGTTTCTGTGATTCTGCTCAAGCCCAGCTCAGCTGGTGGGCAGTTTACAGGGCTTCTCCTGATTCAAGACATGCCTGTCTCCTGGCTGCTCAGCCTTGTTTTCTTCAGTCAGTTGTTGTAATCCTGAGTCATACTGGGAAGCTGGAGTCATCTCCATTGACAGAAGACTTATTAAAGTCTTTCAAGGCAGATTTCAAATAGCTTTAGCTACTTCAGTGTCTGCTACCCTCTTGAGGACCTTGGTTAAGAAAAGAATATCTGCAGAGATACCTGGTGCTGCTGGAGAGTGTTAGATTCATGAGCATCTCCAATACCTGTACAGCTGAGGTTTGGCAAGACTGTCTTCTACAACATCCTTTTCTAATGTGTTACAGGCCAGCCAAGGAGGCCTCCTGTCTGCAGGGAGGGAAGAGACCAGTTCAGTCCTGGGCACCTCTGCTGGACCTGGCCATCTGTAGCTGGAGGGACAGTGATGCCAGTACTTGACTGTAGGGCACCAAGTTGGGATTCTCCAGCTCTGAAAGTCATTGAGAGCTGTGCTGTCCACAAAGGCTCAGTCACTGCTGTGTTTGAAATTACTTTTCTCTCTTCTCAGGTTAACTGAAATCTGCAAAAATTCTCTGCTGCAAGAAAAAGAGGGTGATGTCGTCAGAAGATGATGCTGGTGGGGAGGCTCCTGGGGGCAGTTTCTGGGAGGTAAGGAAGGATAATTAGTGTGAGGGAGGTAGGAATGTTGTACCACCCATTGGTGGAATTAGGGAGTTGGGTTCCAGGCTTACGGGTGACATGTTGCTCTTGGGGAGCCAAAGGAAGGAACTGCGGAGAGGTTCAGTACCATGCAGGGAGAATGTTACCATCTCTTCCACATATGCTGTGGAGTGAGAGTTCCCTGCTCAGCTGACACTGATCTGAGCTGTGAGAGAAGCAAGCAAAGCATCTCAGCTTCTTTCTTTCAGTGGTGTGTCTGCCTGAGAGTGCCAGAGGAGGGTCTGAACCCAGGCACAGGCTTCAGAAGGGCCTGTGCTCCCCCCCATGCAATGACTGACCTACTGCTGTCTGTTATGAAGGAACATGAAAGTCAGTGCAGTATAAACAATAATGTTTTGTGAAATTTCAGGCTGGCAACTACAAGCGAACAGTGAAGCGTGTAGATGATGGGTACCGGCTCTGCAATGACTTAGTCTCCTGCTTCCAGGAGCGAGCCAAGATAGAGAAGAACTATGCCCAGCAGCTCACAGAGTGGTCCCGTAAGTGGAGGACCAACGTGGAGAGAGGTAAAGTTGGCAGGTTGGACTGGGAGCAGAAAGGAGTCTTTGCACTGTCTTCCTTGAGTGCTATCTCTTTCTGAGGTGATGCTGTTTACATGAGGGACAGGCTTCCCTTCCCCAGGAATGGGGTGACTTTCTTGGGTATCTTTTTTGTGTGTGTGTGTGCACCTGTTTTGTAGTCAGTGTTCTGATTCACTTGGAGAGGTGTTCACTGCATTGTCATGTGTTTAGTTAAAAAAAAAATCGATTTGCTTAGTTTGGCAAGTCCTTGGGCAGTCCAAGTATTAAATCAAGTTGCAGATACTCCCTTTTGAGGATGGCTTGGTTGTGTTGTCATCTCCTCCAACCAGAGAATAACTCTTAATGCTGTGATTTAGTGTCTGTGTGCTCAAACTGATAGCTTCTCACAAAGTAGTAGGAAACAGTGGGACAGATGTCCCAAAGGACCTACTGGTCTGAGGACCATAAGTTTAGCCTCAGTCATGAACTAGTGTTACTATCTGTCAAGCTCAGATCATATCTGTGAAGAGAATTTTCTACAGAAACCTCCTCATAACAAGAACCATCCGAGACAGCTGAGGCTGCCTGAACAAAATGCCCATCTCTGCCGTCTGTAACAGCCAGTCTAGATTCTGCCTGGTGGGACTGTGGAGTATAGTCAGTGCTGACTTGTGTGATGGGGCAAAGTTAAGGAAGTGACGCTGTACTGATAGATGTATATAGGAGGCAAAAAAATCTGCATTCCTTTCTGTGGGCAGGAGGTATAAAAGCCCCTTTGGTACTTGTTCCTGCAGGTCCACAGTATGGTACCCTGGAAAAGGCCTGGCATGCCTTCCTGACAGCTGCAGACAAACTGAGTGAAATTCACTTAGATGTCCGGAACCACCTGGCTGGCGAAGACTCAGACAAGATCAAGGCCTGGCAGAAGGAGACCTACCACAAGCAGATGATTGGAGGCTTCAAGGAAACAAAGGATGCAGAGGATGGGTTCCGCAAAGCCCAGAAACCCTGGGTGAAGAAGATGAAAGATGTGAGCAAAGTGTGAATGGGGAAGAAGAGATAAGGGCATTTGAGCTGGCTGCCTGATTGCAGAGCCACTGGGTAAAGAAACTGGGTTTAGCCAAAGTAGCAGAGAATTCCAGGGAGGGAGGATCTCTTAATGGTCTCTTGCTCATGTGGGGAGACTTCAGTAACAAGTTCTATATTCCTGCACAGCAGGTGAGCACTGAAAAAGAAATGATTTGAAGGTGCCATTTCCCATTGGAGCATTGTTTGCTAAATCCCAAATTGGCACTCCTGTTAGGTGCTGCAGACTGTAACAAATGTTATTGTGCCTTTTTTGAGTATTGGAGGACCCAGTGAGGGCTGGATCATGGTTTTCTCTGCATCCTTTTTCCTACAGGTGGAGACTTCTAAGAAAAACTATCATGCAGCCCGGAAGGAGGAGAAAACAGCCCACACAAGGGAAAATCATGCCAAGGCAGACTCATCTGTCTCACAGGAACAGCTGCGCAAGTTGCAGGAGCGTGTAGAGAAGTGCACTCAAGAGGCTGAGAAGGTGTGTGTGTTGTATGGATGTGGGTCACAAGGATATGCCCCTTTCAAGGAAAAAGCACTGATGGTAATGTCACTCAGTGAATGGCTCCTGCTGAAGCCTGTAAGAAGGTGGGAGATTCTGTTGTCTGAGGTTTTAGAGAGCTGGACTGAGACCTCAGTAACTGGGGCCCCTATCTTTAGAGTTGGGTCAGATCTAATTTGTAAGTGAATTTAAAATAAGAAAGGAAAAAAGTGTAGGGGATTTGGTACAGGGGCTGAAACCTGTACAGGTGAAGACTTCACTACCAAAAGTAGCTGATTTGCCTGTCCACAAGAGTGAAAGTGTGGAAGAGAATAGCAAGGAAGAACAGGGAACTTGCAAGAATATTAGGAGAGCAATGGACTGGGATACCTACTGTGGCATTTCTTCTTTGTGTGTTTGTTCAACAATGAGGGGGGGGGGAAAATTGCCAGACCCAAGCCAGAGTAGGGGAGAGTGTTACTGCTTTGACATCAGGGGCAACACATCTCACCACTGCTGTACTCCTGGGTTGATACAGTGCAAGGATCAATATGAGAAGATGCTGGAAGAGTTGAACCGCTACAATCCCCGCTACATGGAGGACATGGAGCAAGTGTTTGAGGGTTGTCAGGAGGCAGAGCGCAAGCGATTGTCCTTCTTTAAAGAGATGCTCCTGAATCTGCACCAGCATCTCAACCTCTCCACTAGTGAAAGGTACCAGCCCTGATTCTGCCTGCCTGAAGTGTTCTGTGCTCTGGTGAGGGGTGCCAGTTCTGGTGTCTGTGAAAGGGAGCTGACTGCTTGCATCTACCAGGTTTTCTTCCTCCCCCTTTAAAGTGCATCTTAGAACAGGTATTTCGTCCCTTTAGACTGCCCAGTGCTGGTATCTCTGACTGAGGGCAGTGCTAGGCTTCCCTGAGAGGATTTTCTGCCTTTGAATCCTTCCTCTTTCACTATTGTCCAGTACTGTCCTATGGGTGTGTTCTATTTTATGAATTTTATGCATTTTATGAAATGCATCCATGTTGTTGTATGTAGTCCCAGTCTGAGGAATGCAACTCCATTGCCCTCTGATCTCTCTAGGTATTCCACTCCTTTTGCCCTGAGTAGAGACCTTTTGTGAAATAATAACCACAAGTTGCCCTTAAGTAGGGTTTACACAGGGAAAATTGGTGCAGTCAGAATTCTTCTGTGCCCCTAGATTTCTAAGGTAGAGGCAAAAAATCTGAGCCACCTCCCTGTCTATGTGCAAGAATGTGCCAGGTTCTTTCTGTGCTTACTTAATGAGCTGTGCTGAGAACTGGCACTTGTTAGCCACTGCCACACCAAACAAGCCTGTCCTGTTTGCCAGGTTGACTCTTCTGTAAAGGGTGGCTTTGTCTTCCTGGAGCTGAACAGATGCTGCTCTAGGATCCTTAATTCTGTGGGATTTAGGATGCTGTGTAATTGTGCATGAGCTTAATCACTTCCTTCCTACTTGGCTTTTGGGAAGCTGATGAGAGACTTGGTTACTGGTGGTTCTGTCTGTTGCTGGTCATAGCTTTCATGCGCTGTATCGAGATCTCCATCAAGTCATCATGGCTGCAGACAACCAGGAGGACCTGAAGTGGTGGCGCAACACTCACGGACCAGGCATGGCGATGAACTGGCCTCAGTTTGAGGTGATGCGGCATTCTAGAGTATACTATTTCCAGACAATTAGCTTCTTTACTGAAATGGGTGGATCATTAGTCTTGTGTTGTCTTTGCTCACCAGGTTCAGGATGTTAAGCTCCTCTAAAATTGTTGCTGTATTTCAAGCTGTTTGGTACCCAAAGGGGCATATGCAACCCTGCCAAACTCCAAATTCTCCAGCCATTTAGCTGCAAAGTTTAAGAATAGGAGGTGGTGCTCAGGACCTTCTGACAAGTTCCTGTGATAATTTCCTCACAGCCCCTCTTGTTGCACTTTGGCATTCAACATCAGTGAGCCTGCTATGCCAGCAAGGCTATTAGGCTGACCAACTCAGCTGCTACTGAAGTACAACCTGGTCTCCTGTCCTATATAGGGCAGAAAAGATGCACAGAGTTTTCTGTCTGAGTGGCTTGATAGTGTTACTGGCTTTCTTTGGACAGGAATGGTCCCTTGAAACACAGCGGCAAATCACCAAGAAGGAGAAGAGTGGCAAGGTGACTGATGAAGTCACACTGACCAGCATTGTGCCTACACGAGATGGTGTTGTCTCACACACCCCTCTGCAGACAAGGCAAAGGTAAAGGCAGAAGTCTGTTATACATCAGGTTAGGAAAAGTACACTCCTGCCTAGAGTCATGAATGAGTTGGATTGATAGGAGTGATCTCCTCCTTAACTTCTTGTCTCTTGCCCATGGCCTTGCCTGTCCCACTCTGGAAAAGACCAGGTAGAAAAGGTGGTTCACAGCACCTGTTTGAATTTGGGTTTGGTTTGTTGTTTTTTGGGGGGTTTTGTTTCTTTGTTTTTTTGTCAAGTATGTATGGCCTCACAAGGTGCATTCCTTGTAAAGATTTCTAGTGATCTCTGGTCTGACTTAGCCCAGTCAGACTGTTGTGTGATTCTGTCATGCCCTTCCCCGATTCTTCTTCCTCCTTCCTGACAGCATGGAAGAGTTGGGAGCTGGCAGCTTTGCCAATAATCTGTGTGGTTTCCTAAATGTGGGCATCAAGTTTTTATTGTTTTTCCCCGGCATGGTGATGAGTACTACCTGACAACTCTGGATATAGCTGCTTCATTTGCCCGGAAGCAAGGTGGAGAATAGGGAGAGGCTGAACAGGCTGCTCCTACTGTTCCAGGAGCTGCCCTGCTTTAAAAGGTGAACTCTGGCCAAAGTGAACTGAGCAGAGAAAAATATGGATATCAAGATTTCTCAAGGCCACTACAGTATTTCACAGCCTATTGAATTCAGGGGCCCTATTTGTCAATCTACAGGTTTTCCTATCAAGAGGAACAGAACAGTCTCTTCTATGACACCCTGAAGGCACCCACTCATGTGAAGTTAGTATGGAATGTAGCCTTTTCAGGGGTTTTTTGGGTCCAGGTGTCTGTTCTCTGCTGTTCTTCCCTTCTGCTCTTGTCCCTGACTTGGAAAACATAATTCCAGACATCTCTTCAGGATGGGAAACATAGCTTTTCCTCTGTCTTATTTTTGGCTGGATAACTGGATGTAGCTGGGCTCTCCATTTAGGACTGGCCTTCCCTGTGTGAAAGGATCTGTTAGAGTAGGATTGGATCATGAAAAGTCTGCATGTGTAAAAACACTTTGAGTTACTCTCCTGGCCCTCAGGGCTCTAATGCTGGGGTGCTTTCAACATAATCTGGTATCTCCTGGGAGCTCTCTTCCCTGTTCACCCTCACTTGACTGTTGGGCCTCTTGCACCCTGTTCTGTAGCAGAGCAGTCTTGGGGGCAGTCAGGGTGGTGCATGATTCAGGAGGAGGTGGGTGACAGATGAATCTGCTAACAGCCATCTTGTCCCCTCTTGCCTTCCACATACAAAGTGGAGGGAAGGAAGACATCTCTGAGTGGTCAGATGAAGACACTCCCAAGAAGTGCCTGGATGCCAATGGGCACGAGGAAGACATGAAGGTACCAGGTGTGCGGGTACGAGCGCTGTACGATTACACAGGACAGGAGGCTGATGAGCTGAGCTTTAAAGCAGGTACAGAAACACTAATCTCTTACTAACCTTTTGCTGTCCTCACTTGGGCTGACTGAATGACTCAAATACTCTGTAAGAACTGGATGTTCCCTTGAAAAATGATACTTACTCTTTTTCCCATGGTCTGATCCATTGCCAGCTCCTCTGAGGTAGATAATACACTGGGAAGTCCAACTTGTTCTAGACTAAGACAGTGAGGCCCAATGAAAAGAAGCTGTTTAGGATTTGGATATAATGTAGAGAGAACAGACCCTAAGTGATAAAACAGATTCTTGCCTTCTCTTAGGACATTTATTCTGCATTGTATCTTGACACTTCATAAAATGTACCATTGATACAAAAATTGCGTAGGTGGTCTGGAATGTCCTTTGAAGTAACCTGAAGATAGATATTTTGGGAGAAAGCTCAGCTTGCTGACATGCACTACTGAAGGCAAAGTTCAACTGGCAAAAAACAGCTATGCAAACTTGCTCAAAACGCCTATCTTCAGAATGGAGAACCTCGCTTGCTGGAGCAAACAGACTCTTCCCCTTTCCTTCCTGCAGTTAAATTAGTTTGCAGGTGCCCTCTTCTCAACTTCAAGAGGACATCTGGATCTTGACAGTGTCTCATCTCACTTCTTTTGAGTTTTACATGATGTCTCTGTACAATACCACTCCAAAATACACCTGCTTTAAAAAGACACTGAAATCCTTCAGTAGCAGGAGCTTGTGCCTGAGGCCAGTATCTGTGCTGCAGTGTTACCATAGTAGTGAATAATAGTGAATTTACTAACGCTACCCTATGGCTTTAAAATATCTTGCCGTAAGGGTGCCCTAGAACTTGACTTTGCTCTCTCTTTCCACCCAGCAGATACATTGGAGTATGACTTGTTACCTTTAGTCATCTCCTTTCTGAATCTGCTCTGAGCAACACGTACCAATAAGGATTCAGCTTAACCATGATGACTTTGAGTCTCTGCCTGTGTGGTTTGTGCCTATTGTGCACCAACATGTCCCTCTCTGGCAGAAATATGACCTCCTATTGGTGGAGAAGGGGACCTCTCTGCCCTTCTCAAAGTAGATGTGGGAAGGATAAAACCCTTTCAGGCTCATAGTCTGTGAAATTAGTTGATTCCATGCCTTGCTGGCCAAACCAGACACTCCATCACAGAACAGGTATTTTGAGTCCTACCAGCCAGACCTTAGCAACTTCTTACATTTCTTTCCCACTTGCCTATCAGAGGAGCCACTAAGAAGGAAATCCCAAAGATCCTTCTGATTGCTTGGGCTTGTAAGCATGTTCCTTGGGGGAGTAAAGCAGGCAGAACTATAGGGCACAAAAATATTTCTGATGTTGAATAGCAGAAGTGAACGTTTAAATTCCTTGGCCTAGGGGATGATATCAATCATAGATGCTGAAGAGGTTAGTAACTCTGGCTTGGATTAAACTGTGTAGTTTGATACCGGGTGTTGACAAGGGAGGAAAAGTGTGGTAATTCAGACCAATATATCTTGCTTTTTATCAAGTCTTCTGAGGTGGGTAAAAATGCCATGTTACCTTTCTCAAGGCTGCCTCCTAATGCCTGTTTTTACTTTTAGGTGAAGAACTAATGAAGATTAGTGAGGAAGATGAGCAGGGCTGGTGCAAAGGCCGGCTCCTCACTGGCCAAGTTGGACTCTATCCTGCTAATTATGTTGAGAAGGTTGGATCATGATTGCTGCTGCCCTGCCAGTGCCTCACAGCCACACCAGCAACTCCTGCAGTGGTCACTGGGTCACTCTTGGCCCCAGTAAACCTTTGCAGTATATCCAGCAGCTTCTGGACTTTCAGGGCACATACTCCATGTAATTAATGCTTCATTTTAAACACCTAGATACATAGGGATTTTCTAAAAAATAAACAAGGATGAATTAAGACTTCTCTGACTGAGCACTACAGTAGTGTAGGAGTGCAGAAAGAAATGTCTCTTTGGCTTGCACTCAGTTCAAGGAGATAATTGTTTTCATGCAGCTGTAAAACAGAAAGCACATTTCCTTGGTTTCAATGCACATACATCTATAGGGTGTTGACTTCCCTGCCCCCAGTCTTCCTGCTCAAGGAATTTTGGATGTGCAGGGTAAGAGGGAAGTTCCACTATTATTTCCCCTTTTTAGCTCAGTTGGGCTGACTGACAAAAATATATTTATTTTCCCCCATCTTTCCTAAGTCTTCAGTATCCCTAACCTGCAAGCTTGTTGGCTTCCTTGGTAATGCAGCAGGTATAAGTGATACAGCTTTAACAACCTAGATGTCCCCTTTGGCTGCCGTCATATTTCTTGGGATAACCCCAGGAATGGATGATAGTATATCTGGGGGACAGAACATCTTCCATGATGTGGCTATTCAGCCTAACAAGTGGCTAACAGAACTGTCTGGCTCCCTGAGCTACAGGGAGTGCTGAAGGCTGGTTTTAACAAAATGACATCCATGTGCCAGTGCTGTTCTGCTTAGGACCCTTACATCCACTAGTATGCGTTGGGGTTTCTAATGCAGCTAGATAATTTTGGCTACACTTCTCTTCATGAACACTCAGTGCACAGCAGAGACCCTCTTTCTTCTTCTCCTAGACCTTGACTTCCACAGGGCTAGAAGTGTACTCCCTGTTTTGCCAAAGATACCTTACACTGTGGTGAAGGTCTCCACAGTGTGGAAGCTGCCTGCTGGCTGGGACAAAGTGAGCTATAGAGAGGGTATTCCCTCTTTCTAGTCCTGAATTGCCACAGGTGCAATTATGCCCTGTTGTTAAGTGCCATTTAGCAAGAAGGATGTATCAAACATGTTTGTCTTACCTGTCTCTGCTTTTTAAAGCCCCTGAAGCTGCTGAGACAAAGGGGGATCCTCATCCTAGTGCTCTGCATATTCAGACATAAGGACTGAGAAGCCTGAGAGCTTAAGGGAATGGAAAGAAAAAAAAGGAAAAGTTCCCATTCTTGGAGAAACAAAGACGAATAAGCAGTTGTTTTAAAATAGCTTACTTAGTACATCTGCTTGAAACGGCTGATGAAATGCAGTGTGAGTTTGTAGCAGCATTCTCTAGTTACATTCTCCGTCTGTCTTAGCTTGAGTGAGTAACCTTGTTAAGTCAGACTCACAGAACTCAGTTAAGCTCACCAGCCACATGTGCACTACTTCAGAGCTGTTTGGGAAAAGGATGATACATGTAAGACAGTCTGAAGTCAGAGGTGAGCATTGGGATTAAAGACTGGTAGAATGTTAACAGCAGCCACTAAACCAAAATGGATGTTAATAAAGGGAGAAGGGAATGGACACATACAAACACTGTTAATTTAGGAGAGATTAAAGTATCACAAACATCTCATTGCCTGCCTGACAGAGACAAAATGAAACCTTATACAACACACTGAATGCCTTGAAATGTAGTCTGCCATAGACAAAGAGATCAGAGACTAATGCTATTTAGTGTTTTTGTGAGACAGCAGAAACACATCAGTTGAAAAGTTTTGAAAGTATCCCTAGCACTGTACTTCCATGAATGGGGAAGAGGGGTGCAAACCAAAAGAACAAGGCTAAGGCATTTTGTTCTGAATTTATGTCATTTCTCAAGAAAAGAGAAAATATTTCCCAAAGGCAATTAAAGATCTAACCAACAGACATTAAAAAATGCCTGCATTAAGCTGTGAATTTACCTATTATTCTAGGTTCAATGTGTGAAACCTCTAAGCTTATGCCATGTAATTAGAAGTGTTGGTGTATAAGCACTTGGATTTAAAGGTCCTGTCTCTGCTTTCAGTTCTTTGTCCCAGGTAAAGTATCATTAGTGTTGTACAGTAATTGCAAGTGTTCCACTTGCTGATCCACAACGGAATGATTTGTTGCTCCTGTGTCCTAGCACACATGAATGTGAAGAGGGCATGCCTGCCAGGCTTGTGAGATAGCTGAGACAGTCAGATATAAAATTACCTGAGATGTTCCATAGTCCACACTGAAATTTACCTGGTTAGTTCTGGGTATTTTCACACACTAGTGCTTGACTTTCATGTAAGGTCAAAAAAATTTTAGAAGTTACAAAGGATAAAATGGAAGCTTGACTTCACTCCTCTCCAGAGTTCGAGTCAGGCTGTAATTAGGGATGGAGTTAGGTGTGGCCAGTGCATGCTAGAGGACAGAAATGTCCAGCAGACAAAACTTCTGATTACAGTACAAACAACCTGAAATTCCACAGGACAAAGTCTGAACAGACTTGTTTGTCCTAGGAAAACATGATCACCTGATTATAATGGGCTGCTTGAAGGTTTCCAGAAATAGTGACATACTGCAGCTTATGTGACCAAGTCCCCTAAGGAATGTTTGCACATCAGAAATTCCTGCCAAGAGCTGAAGTAATGGACAGCAGACAACACATCAAGATTGAAGAATTGCTTGGCTGGTCTACCTCGTAAACTGGCATAGCACTTAGTCCTGTCTACCCAAAACCATCTGGATTAGTAAAAAGAGAGTCTGTGTAGTAAAGAACCAGCTGGAGGGAAGAAAAAGAAAAAAACCAGCACCACCTACCCACATCTAATGATTTTATATTAAACTAATAGCTCTGCCTGGAGACTTGGTTTTCCACAGAAACAAATGAGGCTTTGTTAACCACAAAGGCTCTAGTTGAAACTTGCTATCCATGCCATGCCAAAAGTTTTCTGTGCAGAGACATGTACACGTGAACTAATTGCTGTGCCTGAATTCCAGAAGGCCAATGAAGCCTGTTTTTTCCCCATAGTTTCTGTAAAAACATACAGATGTATCTGTGCCAGATGGGCCACACACTGAAAAATTATCTAGTCATACTTTATTTTTTAATAAAGCCACTCCTTGTGGAAAGCTCATACATCTGTGGTTAGCAGATAATTACTTTGGTTCTGGCATCCTCCTGGAAAAGAATTTTGGAAGTCTCATTCAAAGCTTGGATTTCCTGCTGCTGCTGAATCTTCCAGGAAGAGGAAGTTAAAGATTCTCTATGACAGATCACACCCATTTCCTCAAAGCAGCAGCTGAGCTTGCTCAACCCAGTGATGTTTCTGCCCTGTAGGCAAAATCTGGATGGCAGAGCCACCAGGACAGCTGTGTTCTGTGATAGCAGCTGAGAGCTGCGGTCAGCCTCCAACTGCCACAGCCCTGTGTGGAGCTTGGGGCCATTGCTGCTTCAGTTTACTTTCCATCCCACTTCCCCTGTGTCCTTGTGGCTGTTTTGCTTGGCACTAAACACTGAGGCAGGTGCAAGTATGTGGCAATCCTGCACAAAGACCCGTCAGGGCTATTACAGACTGTCCTGCACTCCCTCTGCTCCTGCCCTGTTGGCAGACCCAGTCCAAGGCTGCAGCTCTGTCCAGCTCAGCTCTGCTATCTCAGGCAGGTTCCCTCTCCCTGCCGTGCAGGCTGTGCGTCAACTGGAGCTGCCTCAGCTGCATTTCCAGAGCTGCTGGCATTATGCTTATGGTCAGCAGGCTGCAAAAATCTCTTCAGTTTGTGAAGAAAGCTGGTGCTGGAATCAAAATGGGCTTGAACACTCCACTCAGGCCAGTAGGTGATTGTTTCTAGGGTAGCTGCACTGAGACAGCTGCTGACAGGTCACAGGGTTGAGCAGGAGATAAAGCCAGTGCTACAAACTCCATCTTGACCCATGGAAATGTTGGTAAATACTTCAGGCTGGTGGGAAAGGTTGTGCAAAACAAGAACAGCAAGGCTGCATGATACAAGGCAAAGTGTCTTCAGAGGGATCTTGCCCAAAAAATAACACAGAAACAAAAACAAAACAAAACAAAACAAAACAAAACAAAACAAAACAAAAAAAAAAAAAAAAAAAAAAAAAAAAAAAAAAAAAAAAAAAAAAAAAAAAAAAAAAAAAAAAAAAAAAAAAAAAAAAAAGCTCTGCAACTATGTGTTTGTTGAACTGTGCTCAGGACCAGGCTGCAAGGATCTGAAAAACTCAGGTGCTGCAAGGGACTGAGACGGTTTACCAAGCTACCTAGGTTCTTAGATCAAAGAGGATTAATATGAGAAGATGAACAAATCCTTGCTGAAGGGGAGGGGAAGGGGGTAATGGAATAGGCTCTGTAACTGGAAAAAAAATCCATTTGTTATCTTCAGAACATCTTAACTAAGCAATATGGCTCCAATGAACTTT
Source organism: Formicarius rufipectus (assembly GCA_013399695.1). Taxonomy (NCBI): domain Eukaryota; kingdom Metazoa; phylum Chordata; class Aves; order Passeriformes; family Formicariidae; genus Formicarius; species Formicarius rufipectus. Next base: position 53,181 of record VXAU01000120.1, read on the forward strand.
TCCAAACCAAATTTCAGGCCAAATCACCTCAGCTACTTTCAGTACATCAATTTTCTGGCCATGTCCTCCTGTTTTTCATCATTCAGTAACCATCCTTGCAGAGGTTCCTGGGTTGTCAGTCTCTTGGCTTACGGCAATTACAGCTTCAGTTTGAGATTTCTCAACAGGCAGTGTAGTGATCCTCAGCACTTCTTCCCCCTTGCTGTGGGGGCCCATAATCTCTCCAGTTTCAGAGTTTTCACTGGGTCCTGCTAGTTACAGATCCCATGGTCTCTTCCTCCCTGTATTTCCTTTCTGTCCGAGCACCTAGAAGTCTTCTAGGTCCTGCACTATCCCGCTTTGACTTCACTACCTCTCCTTCCTGAGTCTGTTGTTCCTGCTTTCAACAGAAGGTTGACACCAAAACAGTCACTGCCACCAGGTGTGACCACATTAGCCCTTTCTCTCAAATTCTCCTCAGGGCTTACCCACAAGTGCGACACAGTTCCTATGGAATGCTGCATCCACAGTCCTATGGATGTTTGCTTCACCAGTGGCCCTGCATGCCCTCTGCACACTGAGGACACCTGTGGAGCTGAAGCACTGCTACCTACTTGATCCACCCAAATTCCTTGTTTGGCAGCAGTGCTTACACTCTGATAATTGTATATTTTAAAAAGAGCTTTCTCATTTTTCTTGCTTACCTTGTCTTTTTGTCAGCTCTGCCTGCCTTTCTTTCAAGGGTCATTGCCTGTTTAAGGTGTGCTCCATATTATTGTGGTAGTGGCTGTAGGCAACTAGTCCCTGTACTAGAGGGCTTTAGTTTAGACAACTTGTAAGTGGGGTGATCTGCAAAGAAGAGAGATTACACATCCACTGGAAAACCTGGAAGGATTGTGTCTGATTGGTGGACAGCCCTTCTGGTTCTGAACTCAAGCAAGTTACTGCCTGTGCTGTGGACTGCCCTTGAAAGTTGAGGTAGCTTGGGGTCTGCTCACTGCCCAGTTTCTCCACCTTGCTCCCATGTGCTGTGATGAGCATGTCTTCCATCAGTTAAGTGATTGTCTCCTGCCAAACAGCCTGCTCCTAGCAAGGACACCTGTAACATCTTCAAAGAGAGCATTATAGCAAGGTCTAAAACTTGTCCTCAGATCTAGGAAACCCCAGGGCACATCTGCCATCTCACCCCTACTCTGGAGAATCCCCAAAGCCTCCCAAGTCCAAAGCACCTGCTAGGCCAGAGGTGATACTACCAGATGTTTGCATATAAACATTTGATTATAATATTGGAAATAGAGTTACGAAAGAAAAACCTGAAGATGCACGTGTATACATACATACTCTCTCAGCTAACAGCTACTCAGGGGCAGCACACTCCTTCCCTTGCCCCACACTCCAGTTACTCTATCAAACCCCAGAGGTTTTGCCTGGCAGCCCAGCAACATTGTTTGGCACAGCTGAAAGGGACAGTCCTCTCTTCCTTTCAAAACTTCTAGCCCTTTCCTTACATATTCATCAATTGCACAAGCAGAAGATCAGCTCAGCAATGCAATGGCAATCAGCACTTGAGTGGGTCTGGGGACACTACTCAGCCCACAGCTGCCTCTTGCCAGAGCGAGTGCAAGGGACAGCATGTGCAGCAGGACCAGACTTTTGGCTGCAACACAACCCCAAACCAGAGCAAGCCAGCCATGACTCTGCTCCTCAGTATCTCTTGAGTTACCCATCCATTCTGTTCCTTAATTTATGTGTTTTGTCTACCTTTGCTGGCTTTTCTCCAAACCACAACATTTCCAAGACAGCAGTAAAACTGTGTAAGTTGTAAACCTGAACAAAATATTTCACTCTACGCATTGTCTATTAGCTCCTTATCTTAGATCTTGCTGGAAGCATTGCATGGAGTCAGTATGAGACGTGACTGCCTGCCTGGGTGCTGTACTTCTTCCTAGGGAGGCAGCTGCTAATTACCCGCAGTCCAGCACAGTGGCAGGCTGGTCGCCCATGACACTCGGCCATCTGCTTCCCTCTCATCAATCCCAGCAAATCTATGGCCTTATGGGAACGCAGGGCAGTTTGCTGACTTGACAGAAACCTAACCTAACAATATGAAACATATGATCTCTGAAACCACAGGAAACTGGGAGCATCTTCTTACACACTCTGGGAATGGACATACCTGCTGAGAACCTGTCCCCTGTTCTAGTGAGAATGATTGCTATCCAATTCACCTCTCCTTCATTCATGGCTATGCTTGCTCTTTCCACTACTAAAATGGCCCTCAAATACTGAGCAGAGCTCTCTCCCAGGGTTACAGACTATTCCCAAGGGAAATCATGTGGATTAATTCATGTCTGTAAACTGCTTAGTAAAAAAGGGGAAAAAAGGGGGGGGGAAAACTAACAGATTCATGTTACAAATTGCTTCTCTGCCTGAGGTATCACTGTAGATTCCTGGTACCCTACCACTCAACACTGTGATCCATAGGAAACTTTATCTCCCTGTTATTTTTTGGGCAGTTTACTGCATTTGTCAAATCTCATTCAGCAAAAGCATTGAGGCCCACGGATCTGAGTAGGAGAGCAGGACTCAGCCACCTCATCTCCTGCACAGTCCTTTCATCCATGTTCTTTGCTAGACAATGAGAAGAGAGCAAGGTCACTCTTTCTTTCTGCCCTGCTTTTAGCCAGACTCACAGAGAAGGACTTGCTCTTTGCTTTCTTTTGTTTTCAGACCTGAAACTGCAGGGCATGTTTGATCTGCATCATAGCACTTCACTCCTGAGTCTCTCCAACTCTTTCACACTAACCTCATGCCCTCAGATAACCAGACTTCTGTACTGCTAATGCATCCCCAGTCTTGTGGCAGAGTCCAAGAATAAGCCTAGTCACTGTCCTTTGCCTTCCTTTGCTCTCTCAGATGATGCTGGGGACTATCTTTTACTGCCAGAGGTGGGTAACAGCAAGATGATCTCTGATTAGGAGACTACATCAGGCTCAGGGTCTGGTGTCACAGCAGTCAGGAAGAAAGAGGCAGGTGTCAGATGTGATATAGATGGCCAGGAAAGCTGAGGGCCAAACAGCAGAGTGCCAGCTTGGAGCTCAGAAATTCAGCACTAAAGCATATGAGATGCAAAAGAAACAGATGCAGGAAATAGCAAGAACAGTGCAGTGACAACACACGCTCAGAGGGAACAGTCAGCAGCAGGAGGTCTTTCCTGTAGCTGGCAAAGGCAACAAAGGAAGCTGATTATTTCTGAAACCATCAGCATGCTCTTCCTGCTGCTTTTATGGAAAACTGATGGACAGGATCAACAGCTTTGCCAGGATCTGGAGCAACAAGTGTGGGCTGGAAGGCCTGCAAGAGATCCTGCTGAGGTAGAGAATTTAAGTCACCCTGCTGTAGCAAGCCTTCCTAGGTCACAGTGCAAAGAACAGAAACTACACTCTTTCCACGGAGAAGAGGAATCTGCACTGTACCTCCCCATGTCTCCTATATTAGACAGGCAGAGACAAAGTGTGACACTGACCTACTGGCCTCTGAGGCTGCCCTGCCTCCTCCTGGGCACATGCCGTTTCTCTCTGTTGTGGTTTAACACTGCAGTCAAGTACCACACAGCCACTCACTCACTCCACCCATTCACAGACCTCTGGGATGGGAAAGAGAATCGGAAAAAGGTAAAACTATAATAATAAAAGAATTAAACCCAAGAATACAAGTGATACACAATACAATTGCTCACCACCTGCTGACTGATGCCCATCCCATCTCAAAGAGCCAACCCCTCCCCACCCAAGTTCATATACTGAGCATGACATTCCATGGTATGGAAAATCCCTTTGGCCAGTTCAGGCCACCCATTCTGGCCAAGCTCACTCCTGGCTTCTTAGGAAGCTCCTCACTAGCAGAGCATAGGAAACTGAAAAGTCCTTGGCTTACAGCAACCACCACTCAGCAACAACCGAAATACCAGTTTTGTTATCAACATCATTCTCATACTAAATGCAAAACATGAGCTACCAGGAAGAAAATTAACTCTCTCCCAGTCAGAACCAGGACACTATCTCACAAGCCTCAGCCAGAGGAACATCAGCATGAACAGACTCTGTCCCTCTTAATCCCTGCATGATGTCTCCATCACACAGCCAAGCCCAGACCGCTCGAGAATAAAACTAACAGGAGGGGATAAGCACCACACAACAGATGATAAGTCAGGAGCGAGCAACTCAGGTTGAGGCAGCTCCAGATAACACAAACACTACCAATGCACATCATCCACCCTGGCACAACAGACTCCCTCTCCTGCCCTTCTGTCAGGACCCTGAATGTACTAACAGGTCTTCATTGTCCTGAGCAGCCTCACCAGGTGCTCAACACAAACACCCAACCCATAGGGTTGGATGAGGGGGTGGTTGTATTTGTACTTAAACTCAGCCCAGAACTACCAGTCCCTGTCTGAGCTAATCTGCAGGGGTAGCAATTTTTGTCTCTGCTTTGTTGACCCTGTCTTATAGGCTGGTTTACCAGCCTGACCTCAGGCTTGCCTTGTCACTACAGACATGCTTGGCAATTACTGGGCCTGATCTTGACCCAGCTTGACTGCAAACTACCTCATCACCATGAGCTTGCCTATCTATCTCAATTTTTCGTCAAATCCAGCTATACGTGATCAGGTACTGTGACAATGGGTCATGGCTGGTGAGGGCCCTGGCCTGCTGGCCTCAACAACAGCCCCAGCTCTCCTTCTCCTAGTGTGTAATGAGCCCTTACTGCACCCTGACATCAGCTCTCCTGGTATGACTGCCAGGACAGCTGCACCATGAAAAACATCAGGGAACTCAACTCATCTAAAAATAGCTGCGGGGAAACTGCTATCGGTTACTTTCACCTGAATTGCTTCCCCAACACTGTGTAATCCCAGGAATAGGCATGTAGGCACAATTAAGGTAGCAGCATAAGGGCAACAGAAACCAGGGACTACTCAAGACAAGACTGCTGCTAAGAATGAGCTCTGCCATGCTAGATTGGGCTTCACTACCCAGTTCAGAAACTCAGAGTAGCTTGAATCAGATGTGTCAGCCAGAAGCCTCTCATCTTACTGCATGTGCCTCCCATATTAGATCTCACTTGGATCATGTACTTAGAGCTTTTCTGATTCCCAGAATACAAGACCCTGCTAAACCTGCAGGGGTTTTTTTTAGTTCTGTTGTTCCTGATTGCATCTCTATGCCCCAAGAGTTTACGTATCTTCCTAAGATCATGGGTCCTGGGTTATTATTGCAATGAATTCTCTTGTCTACCTTAATATCTGTGAATAATGTGGAAATGAGTGAAAGTCTTTAAATTTAAAGTTGTCTTGTCCAAGTATTAGCACATCTGACTGTTTTATTTAGTGACAAGCTGGTGCTGCAGAACAATCTTGTTTTAGAGGTAAAGAAATCCCAATCTATTCCATCTCTTTAATACCATGCAACTGATTAGCTTTTGTTGTTGCCCTTCTGAATCTCTCATTGCTCTGCACCTTTGTTTGTTTGCTACAGCAAGAAATGGGTTATATCCTATTAAGTTCAAAGCACAACCATATTTTTTCCTGTTTTTCTTGCATTATAACTGAATGACTTTCTATTCCATACCCTCCTGCTTCCAGGCAGGTAATACAGCAGTTAAAGGCCCTGACATCACCTTTGCTCTGAAGTAACAACTTCCCTACCTTGATTATGGCTTCATGATGCCTTGATTACTGCACAGGATTGGCCAGTGCTTCCTGAGAGGTCTCTCCCTGACTAAATCAAGACTATGAAGATGGTGAAGGGCCTTGAGGGGAAGCTGTTTGAGTAGTGGCTGAGGGCCCTTGGTCTGTTCAGACTGGAGGAGACTGAGGGGAGACCTCATTGCAGTTACAACTTCCTTGTGGAGGAGGAGGAGGGGTAGGCACTGATCTCTGTGGTGACCAGTGACAGGACCCGAGGGAATGGCCTGAAGTTGTGTCAGTGGAGGTTTAGGTTGGATATTAGGAAAAGGTTCTTCACCCAGAGGGTAGTTGGGCACTGGAACAGGATCCCCAGGGAGGTGGTCACAGCACCAGCTCTGACACAGTTCAAGAAGCATTTGGATGATACTCTCGGGCACATGGTGTGACTCTTGCAGATGGTCCTGCATAGGGCCAGGAATTGGATTTTGACGATCCTTGTGGTTCCCTTCCAACCAGGAGATTCTGATGCTCTGCATCACTTCCAGCTCACAGCTCACTCGTGCCCGTGCACCAGGCCCGGTGTCCGGAGGTGGGGCTGCTGGCGCAGGTTACTGCCTCGTGGTCGCTCTTCCCGGGCAGCAGCTGCCCCACGGCAGGCATCGCCCCTCTGCTGTTCTAAAGGGCCCTTCTCGCGGCCCCAAAAGGGCGGCACAGCCAGCAGGGCCTGCCGGGCAGGGGGCTGCGGGACGGCCGTGAGAGCTCAGGGCTGACGGGGGTCTCTGCAGTGGGACGCCGCCGCCCGTGTTCAGCGGGCGGTGTGCGGAGGCGCTGCGGTGACAGCGGAGCGGCGGCAGCCGCAGAGCGCTGCCCCGGCCCGGGCGGGGCGCCCACAGCGGCGGGGCCCGGCCCAGCTCCCCCGAGTCCCGGCCCAGCGCCTCCGGGGCCCGGCCCAGCGCTCCCAGGGCTCGGCGCGCATTGGGC
>VXAU01000120.1:59878-151532 GCA_013399695.1 Formicarius rufipectus
AGAGCCATGGCCTCAGCCTGGCTGTCCCTCTGCTTTCGCTTTAGTCGTGCTTCGACTGCGGCGCCAAGAACCCGAGCTGGGCCAGCATCACATACGGGGTGTTCCTGTGCATCGACTGCTCCGGCGTGCACCGGTCCCTGGGCGTGCACCTCAGCTTCATCAGGTGAGTGCGGAGCGGAGCCCGGCCAGGGCGGCCGGCCCCTCCGGTTTGCCGGGCTTACTCACAGGAGGTTCGGTGTCAGGCAGCCCTTCCAAGACAGAGTTTCCAAAGCACCTCAGGGGGAACATCGGCATGTTACGTTCGCTGACCTTGCAGAAATGCTGCCTGGACTTTGAGTTGTAGAAGCAGCGTGGAACGTCAGTCTTGCCAGTAAAACAGCAGTATGGAAGTCTTTCTTCTGATGCTAAGCAAGGCAAACCGAGGAATATTCTTTAGTCTTTTCTGTAGCAACCCAGTGGGAAGGATGGTGTTTGATTTTTAGTCTAGTTCTTTTTAGTACTTGTTAGAGTTAGCATTTTAAGTAACAGAACTCTGATCTGTATTTGTTCAGGGAGAAATTGAGTAACTGATGAGACACACTGTGTCCCCTGGCTTTACTTGGGTGTTTTCTCAGTTGCTTTGTCATGCGTTTTGGCCTGATCTGTGGGGCGGGCTGAATATGAGTCTCTACATGTAGATCACATGTAGAACAAAAGTTGTTGGCTCTGCTTTCCTTGCTCAAGCTCTGTCCTCTAAACAAGCTGTACAAGTGAGAGATCCTCAAAATCTGGAGATTATTTGGTGTGAAACTGGGGTTTTTCTTCACTTTAAATGTTCAAAATCTTTTTTTTTATAAAGCAAAGAACTTATTAATATGTTCTTCCCCCCTTTGCCCTGTGTACTCTGGGGTAGTAGTGGGCTGTCTTACCATTCTAGGTCAGAGCTTGGTTTTGCATTTGGTATTCTTACTCTTTATTAATAGAAATAATTGGTTCTCACATAGGTCCACGGAGTTGGATTCTAACTGGAACTGGTTCCAGCTGAGGTGTATGCAAGTAGGCAGCAATGCCAATGCGGTGAGGAGCCTGTAGACATTTTGCTTGGTTTCCCTCTTGTTAATCCACATCCTCTGTTTCTTGTCCCTTTCCTTTGTGTGGTTTTCTCAGTATCAACCTCATCTATTCTTTTTCTGGATACCAAACTCATCTGAAATGTATAAGGAAGGGGAGCATTTGTCAGTTGTGATTGGAAGTCAAACTGAGACCTTGACCTTGGCATTCATTGTTTTCTGATGTGCAGATCTGTCACTTTCTTGCACCTCATTTAAATGAGGCACAGTCTTCTTAAATGGTTAGATTTAATAACACTGATCAGTTTGAAAGCTCATGCTCAGCACTGTGAATCAGAGTCACCGTTCTGTGGAGGATATGAATGGTTTCCATAAGCCTATGGGGCCTGGAGTGAGACATCTTGGAGAGAGCTGATCAGTGAATGGTTGGTTCATGCTGTGTTCTCGGTCCATCATCCCCTGTCCCCCTGTCTTTGGGAAGCTTTCTTTTTCTCTTGAGTTTATCTAATGCATGCTTGAGTATGATCTAGCACTCAGCAGACTGAATGTTCTTCTCTTTTCAGACTGCTTTCTTCCGCCAGCACGGCTGTACTACCACAGATGCCAATGCTAAATATAATAGTCGAGCTGCCCAGATGTACAGGGAGAAGATCCGGCAGCTGGCAAGTGCTGCCATGGCCAAGTATGGCACTGATGTAAGTATGAGCAGTTCAGCACTGTTAGATGTGTGGTGCTGGATGCTGAGTCTTGTAGGACACCTTCTTTTTTCCCTCTCCTCTCTTCAGCTGCTTATAGATGGACTGAGTGGAGCCCCTGGACACTCCCCTGACAAGAGTGATGCTGATTTCTTCACAGAGCACACACAGGTGAGAAGAACTGCCTAAACCAGGCAGCCTTAATAGCTCTCAAATAGCCAGTTCTTCAGTCAGGAGCAGTCCACTTAGTTTGGAAGGACTCTAAATTGTTTAATTATTCAATACTACCATGGAAGAACTAAGATTCAGTCATCTGCCTAGGCCATAGTCACAGATTTTCTTTTAACCTGGGAAGTCCTTGCAATAGCCAACTGTAAAATGATTCTGTTGTTCCTCCTGGCCTTTCATTCAGTTTAGCTTCCTTTTTTTCTTTTATTTTTGTCCCTGCTAAGGGAATGTTGACTTGTCTATATATTATCTTCAATGAAGATGTAGTCTGAAGTTTAGAGCAAATTTCCTTTGGCCTAAAATTGAATACGGGTTACTAAACCTGAAGTAAGTTCAGGATTTTTTGGTTCATTTATCTTCTTCAAATCACTGGAATGAGCATCTCCTTGCAGTCCTCCAGTACCTGGGATGTAGCAGATGCCAGCCAGAATCCTGCACAGTCTTCCTTGGAGGTGGAAAAAGCAGCAAAATCATCAGAAGGCAGTGAAATGTCGAGTGAGTTCCTTGCTGAATAACTTTTTCCAAGAACCTGCATTCATTTCTAGGAGAATACAGTTTCGTACTATGGTTGTAAGGGTTGAACTTTTCCTTTGGTTCAGGCTTGAAGGAGTGGAAGCTCTCTCCACTCTGTGATGTTTAGTTAAGTTAGTGGAAACCTGAAAAACACCTGTCTGTTTGGAATCAGTACTCTTTGTTTTTCCTGAAATGCACACAAGACTGTTTTGTGGATTAACTGCCCCATTTCCCTGTTTTCAGGTGTAATTATTTGTCTTAAACACTCTTCTGTATCCCTTGAATTCTGTGGTTCTGAAAATGACATATGAATATAGAGCAGAAAACAGTTTCTAGGGTGAATGACAAGGAAACCAAGAATCTGGGGGCATAGCTGTGATTTGAAACAGCTTTGTATATTTCCTTGCAGAGTGGTTGCTTTCTTTTACTGTGTTAAGAACGCTGCAGAGAGAATAATTTGCTCTATGGAGATGTAAAGTTACTGTGCTTGGGAAATTGTATGTTTCAGGCTGTAACTTGATTTGTTTGCAGGGACAAAGGAATGCAAAGAGATTTAGTGAACCTGTGAGCACATTGGCAAAAAGGGGGTTGAGAATCAGTCCGGTGAATGTTTTCTTCTGGTTTTGTGCCCACAGATCCCAGCCAAGGCCCATCTATTGACTTGTTGAGCACATCTCCTAAAGCTCCTCTAGGTAAGTAAGACTATTCACTGTCTCTTGGATCAGTCTTGCTCTTACACCTGCTGTTCAGTAGTAAGCTCAGTGGAGTTGGAACCAATGAGCCAATTTCCAGAACATCTAAAGAAGCTTCTCTTCCTATGGAGGCAGTACTAAGTATGTTCCTGAACCTCAAAACCAAGCCACAGTTTACTGGAGGTTTCATCCTCCTTTGGGTGATTGAGTTCAAAGCTGTTGCCTTCCCAGAAATATGTTTTCATTTTTTGAGCTTTGGGCAAAACTTGGCATTTGCTTATCTAGAATTTGGGTGATCAAGGTCACATGGCTGTGGTATTTGGTTTTTTGGTTTGTTTTCCCACAGAACATTTGTAGACAAATGAGTTTTTAGATACCAGATAATAGGGATTTGTATCTGATTCCCTGCCATTACTGTCCTGGCTGCACATGGAGCATCTAACTGGAGCTTCTTTCCTTACTGAGAGCATGCTCCTAGCCCACAGTGGGTTCATTCTGGGTGGAAAGCCTGTGTCCGCAAGTGTCTGTTCATTCCCCATGTTTTATGTCTCTTCCTCAGACATGTCCATGTATCTATCAACACAAGGGGCTGCTCCTGCCAGAGGTAACTGGCTAACTGCTGGCCTACACTGGCTGCTTGTGACAACTCTGCTTGCCCCTTCTGTGATTCTGCCTTCAATCCTAACTTTAGCTTCCTGTGCCTGGGGGGAGAGAATGAACCAAAGCTTGTATGTGTTGTATTGGGATGTAAACCAGCTGTTCCACATCTGTAAGAATGTTGTTAAATGTGCTCTGACAGTAAAAAAACCCCAACAAACTCAAACAACCTCAAATCAAATCTTAGGAGAACAGTGAGTGGAAAACAGTCTGGGGTAGTGTGAATGTTTTAACTCCTGTTATTTCCAAAATTTATGGTGAGACTAGAAAAGATACAGGAATGGCCATTAAGAATGATCTATGAGTTAACAGAAGTCGTGTGACTGCAGAAAGTAAGGAGATGCTTACATGAGGAAGAAAAGCCCAACAGGGGCGATAAAATATTTTGGAACTACCTGTAGGACGCTGGAAAAACGTCTTGGGCAGTCCCTCTCTGCTTTGTTCTTAGACTTTTCCCCAGGCATCTGCTGCTCATCTGGTTCTTATCTGGTTTTGCAAGTGTGATATGCCCTCAGAGTGACAAGTGCAAGGTGTTGGGAACCCTTGCACTTTGGGGAACCTTGTTGCTTTTACAGCTTGCTGCACATTAGGTCCATTTTGTTGGTATGTTCATGTAAACATGACTTCAGGGTTCTTCCTGCTTTGTCCCTAAGACATTGGTGAGGCACTGACCTTTATATGCCTCTAAAGCTGCATTTTCTTGAATTTGTGTATGCAGTAAATTTAGTCTTTCTGCAACTACTCTGAATCCCTACTGGGTGGGGTCACCTATTGTGTAACACTGAGGAGCTATCCACAGTTCTTAAATTCACTTACAAGTTCCTTAAGCATTGGACATGCTTCTTTAGGCCACCAGCCTGCAGTTGTGGAGCTTCTAAGTGCATCTTTCTTAGCTGGGTGAAGTCACCCAGGCTTCTGATGTAAAGCTGCATGGTGTGTCCTGGATGCAATAGCAGCTGGACTGTGGTGGATGTTCATGTGGGTTGCTGTCTAATTTTGGTTTCTTAAATTAATTCACTTCTGCTTATTTGCTGCTTCCCACCTCTTGCAGAACTTAAGTCCTCCCTCATTGGAAAGAAGAAGCCAGGAGCTGCCAAGAAAGGGGTATGTTTGAGCTCTAGTTTTATGTAGAGGCATGTCTCATATTACTGCTGTCCTTCCCCTTGCTTTCTGCCCTTAACAGAGCTGCGCACTGAGAGATCTGTTTGGGGAAGGGAGGCCTTTGACAGCTTGTATATTAATGCACAAAAACCTCTAGGTTTTGGATCATTAGTGGTTACAGTCTGAAGTGTGTGTGGCTGATTGTCTTAGTGCTGGCCACTATTGGGTTAGCTCTTGGGTGTTCTTCCATACTGTGTGCAAGCTCTTTTGGATCTGAAGGTTGCAACTACACAGGGAGACTGAAGGCCTGCTTGGTGCAGCAAGTAGTAGGATTCAGGTTTTCTTCTATAGTGAATAATCTGTAGTGAAGAAATCGCAATTTTTTGGTTTTGTTTTTCAAGTTGGGTGCAAAAAAAGGTCTTGGAGCCCAGAAAGTAAGCAGCCAGAGCTTCAGTGAGATTGAGCGACAAGCCCAGGTGGCAGAGCAGCTGAGGGAGCAGCAGGCAGCGGAATCCAGGAAACAAGCTGAAGAGTCCATGTAAGTGTCCTGCCTGGGATGAGTACCTTGCATACCTAAGGCAGAGGTAATACGAGGTTAATGCTGTTTATCCTGGGACCACTTAGTGTGCGTACAGAACACATTGCATGACAGGATAAGCCAGGAAGGCCCTTGCAGCAGCGCACAAGTTACACTGCCATATTTTATTCAAATTAGCATCCCTGGAACTGTTTAGGAAGCAGATATGCAGGTATTTTGTGTTTCTATTCACCATTAGACAGGACTGAAAAAGGCAAAGGCTGATCTGGATGGGTCATTCTGGTGGGGAGTGGGAAGAGGGGAAGACAGACACTACAATGCTTACAGTAACGAAGTCATGGTTAGCCAAAAAAAGAGTTGAATCTTGAACCTCAAGGGAGGTGAGATGGGAAAACAAGCAGTAGCATTTGTGCAAGGATTTTTAGCAGAGCAATTGTTTAAGTGGCTGTTTGATGGGTTGTTAGGGTTGCCCCTTGCTCCTTCACAGTAGGGGCAGTGAGGGAGGGTAATGAGCTGCTACCTCCCATACCTCTTTCCCTCAGAGTCACCTCAATGCGGCTGGCTTATCAGGAACTGCAGCTTGATCGGAAGAAGGAAGAGAAGAAGCTTCAGAACCTTGAAGGGAAGAAGCGTGAACAAGCAGAGAGGCTGGGCATGGGCTTAGTGTCCAGAAGGTACTTGGCTGTGGATGGCATAGGACAGACAGGTGTCTTGGAAGCACCCTGCTCTGAAAAAGTTTCTTGAAGGCAGTAGCTTGTTCTTGTAACAGATAAGGAGATTATTTAAAGAGCTCATATGCTGGTCTATGTCTAAAAATGCTTCAGGCACTGGAAGGAATGGGCACTTTGTTCAAAAGTTCTAGTTCTTGTTTGAACTTTTCCCCAGATATGTGTGGCCTGTCAGTGTCTAGCCCTAGAGCCCTGCTGCTTGACAGGTGTCCCCCTGCAGGATCCTTCCTTTCAGAAGGAAGCTGAAGAATTCTGAAGGAGCATAAATAAGTGGTGAAGGGGGATGACAAGCCCACAGCTCTCCCTCAAGACTTGTGGCACCTGCCCTGCCTGCGAAGGCTTGATTCAGTTTTGAGGCAAACTGGTTGCAGGGACTCAATACTGTCAGACCCTTTGGCCCTGACTACCTGTTTGTTGTGCTAGTTCTGTTTCACACTCTGTGATGGCTGAGATGCAAGTAATTGAACAGGAGACACCGCTGGTAGCAAAATCTTCCCGCTCCCAACTGGACTTGTTTGAAGATGGTGGAAGCTTCACATCTGGACCTCCCAAGTAAGGCTTAGCTTCAGTGTAGACTTTGGCTGATTCCTGAATTTCGTGTCTGACCTCAATTACCTGTTTTTGGTACCTAGGTACAAATACAGTCCCTTCTCATTTGAAGATTCATTTGGCTCACGATGGGAAACAGACTCTTCATGGGGTATGGACAAAGAGGAAGAACCTGAGGTGACTGTTTCTAGTATTCGGCCGATTTCAGAGAGGTAAAGTGCTTGTCACTGCTACTGTACTGTGTGCTTGTGTGTGGGACAAAGGGATAAGTCTGAGAGCTGTGGGAGAGATACTGCTGTGTTACGGCAGGAGCTTTGTGTTACAAAAGCTAACTTGTACAGACAAGTCCAGGAAACAGGGCCTTGAATGAAAGGGCTTTAGGCACTTCTTTGCCTGTCATACCCCCAAGTTTGATACAACTTGTATGGTCATCAAGTGCTGGCTGTCTTGAGGTGGGGAGAGATTTCTTGCTTTCCTTTGATCAGATGGGGTCTGAGACAGAAGTCTCATTCTTTACTGTGTTGCTGAGCTTAAGCTGACATGTCTCCTCTTGTTTCCTCAGACCCACCAGCAGGCGGGAGACTGAGAACAGGCCATCCATTGTAGAATCCAATGAAGCTCGACAGAAGTTTGCAGGGGCTAAAGCCATCTCTTCAGATATGTTTTTTGGGCGGGAAGCAGATGCTGAGGTAGATGCATAGTGCAGTGCTTATGCTGGTGCAGCTCTGGCTTTACCTCCTCCTATTTGCACAGGCTCTACTTCATTCCCTTCTTTTATAACCTTTTTTGTTTGTTTGTTTTCTGCTGCAGTATGAAGCCAGATCCCGATTGCAGCAGCTCTCAGGCAGCAGTGCCATCAGCTCTGCAGACCTATTTGGAGAGGCTGACAGTGTACACTCAGGTTTGTAAGCACTCAGCAGGTTGAGGAAGGGGGTCAGGGGTGCTCCCTGGAGCTAAGGGACTCCAGGCTAACTCCTGCTGGTTCTCATAGGTGGTGTGTCTATTGGAAATGTCCTGCCTGCGGCTGACATTGCACAGTTCAAGCAAGGAGTGAAATCAGTTGCTGGCAAGATGGCTGTCCTAGCCAATGGGGTGATGAACTCCCTCCAGGTGAGGTTACATTTTGGCATCTTCAGACAGGCTATTGTCATGCTCAGGGACTTTCACTATATCCTGGCTTCCACTGGAATTACCAGTGTCTTCTCATATTATGTGGAAAGTCTCAAAGACCATTTTTTTTATAGCTGACGACTACAGAACAATAGCTGAGCAATTCCAGGTGGCCAGTGAACTTTACTTGGCCTCTCCTATTGGACAGATACGTCTTTTTCCACAAATTCCAAGCAGAACGTAAAAAACATTAAGGTTGTTTTATCTTCTACCTTGGTATGGTGTCCTGTCTAGGTAACCTCACACTGCATTCAAATGCCAGACACCCCAATTCCTTGTTATCTGTCTCTGGATTTTGCATGAATGTGTTGTAGCATGGTGTCTTGGTGTGTTTCCTCCTCAGGATCGTTACGGCTCATATTGATGACCCAGGGACCGCAACTCAAAGGGAAGCAATCAAGAGGCACTGCTGCCACCTTTGTCTGGAGTAAACTCCACAGGATTGTCTTATTACCTGGGTTGGGTGGGGAGGGGAGGAGGTAAGCGGAGGGGGTCAGGACATGGCTGTGCCCAGGATGCTTTCTGAATATCTCTGGATTCCACTCTATTAAAATGCAATCTGCCATCATACCCACTGCTATCTGCTAGCCAGTGGAGATGGGCCTTCTTACAGGGTTAACCTCATTGCTGTAAAAGATATGACAGGAACTCCTGGGCTGCCCTCATCAGTGCTCCTGTCCTTCTTGGCCCATACCTTAGCTCACCAAATGACAGAGGAAAGGGGAATGCTGTTTTTCTGAATATCATATGACATGACTGTTTTTTGTTCTGCTCAGTGCTCCCAGTCCATGGTGATGTGGAGTCCTCTGTATTTGCAGGGTCAGACTTTTACCATGATGCAGTCCTTTTTACTGTCTTCTAAACCAGCCTATATGAATGCAGGAGTTAAAAAAAAAACAAAGCAAAGGTTATTTTTGTAGCTTCTAATTACATCATCAGCAAGAAAGGCCCAGGTAAAGAAGTAAAGATGTTTACTGGATCTCTGGTTATTTTGTTGTCCAGGTTTGGATGGAGGTCAAAGTACTGAGGCTCTGACTTCACCATGAGGTGCAGCAGTGAGTGAGGACTATTGTTTTAGTCCTGTTCAACTTGGTCTCTGCTTCTGACTCTGTTTTTTAATAAGAGTATGTTTTTCTCTTCCTTGGACTATGGTGTGGAGGACTAGGTAGTAAGAAAAAGGGGGGAAAGGGCTAGTTACACACTGAGTAAAAGAAGAGAGACTGGGGCTTCTGAAGCCTTGTCTGTGGGACTGGGAAGGTGCTTGCATGAGCTTCACGTCTCTTGTCCTGTTGAGGGGCTGTGGTAGCTGCGGGTGGGAGGGAATCATTACTCGGCCGCTCTGCACTGATGTTTTGCCACCCAGAGCCACTGTGATGTGGCAGGAGGGGGGTTAAGCGTCGGGTCTTTTGTGGCTTTGCCACTCATGCCCCAGCACGGCCGTACTGTCACAGTGCCCACAGAGGGGCTGGGACTCTGGGGAGCGGCAGTGCTGCCGCAGGGTGAGGGTGGCAGTCGGGCACGGCTGTAGGTGCTGCCCCAGTGCTCGGGGTGATGCTCCCCCAGGGCCGTGCCCCAGCAGCACCCAGAGCAGGGGCCGGGGCAGCCCAGGAGACCCAGATGCAGCAGAGACCTGACAGAGCGTGCTTTATTGCCGGGCTGTCACAGCCACTCACCGAGCTGGGACAGAATGCACAGATCATAAATAACATAACTTACAATAAATAAATAACCCCTCCCACTACCTCCACAGCTGGGGCTGTCATACAGACTCACCAGTAGTTATTGGATTAGTTTTAAAACAGCTCCAGCATATGTTGAATCCACAACAATCCCATTTAGTACAAGCTTTGGGTTACCAGGTCCTGGTGGCCCATGTAGCAGCACTTTATGACCAGGAGGAGCAAGGCTCCCACAGAAGCAGGAGAAAGAGAAGTTCCCCAGGAAATAACTAGTCTGTGCGAGCTGGTCTAGATAAAGTGTTCAAGTCTGTTGAAGTCAAACTGCAGTTAGGTACCATTAATGCAGTGCTATGCTGCTTATTTCTGTAGTTGCAAGGGCTATGCTATGCTGCTACAACAATGCCAATATTTACAAAAAACTCCAATTGGATCTCATTTGAGAACTGCTCCTTCTCCCTTAGTGCTTCTGCCCACCCAGCCCCAGCAGGTGCTCTATATACTTGGAAGCCCCACCACTTGTGGCCAAGGAATTTAAAGACGCCCTCTCCCTCTGAAATTCACCATTTCAAATGACCTTAACATGCCATTTGAGGCAATGAGAGACCTCAGAGAAGGGAATTCAGCACAGCAGCAGAGCCAGAGTGCATCATGCAGTACCTACTGCAGTCTAGCTTATTTGCTGTATTTGCTTTGGCCAGTCTTGGACACATGGAGGAAAAAGCACAGAGCATGGCAATAGCTAAGCCACACTTTTCTAGGAACTTCAGAAATTCGTCTACTTTTGATTATATGCAGGTGCAGCTTTACTGGGAATAATTACAATGGAACACAAGTGCAGAGCTGCTGCTGGCGATTTAATCACTCTGTTGTCTGGGCCAAATACACAGAACAGAGCTACACAACAAAACACTGGCAAGAGGCCTGCACTAGTGCTCCCAATGCTTCAGCACCTCCTGAACCATGAGGGAGAACTCTGTGAGCGCATACACAGCTGTTTCCAAGGGGCAGCATAGGTGGCATCTGCTGGCCTTGTTTGCCAGCAGAGGGAAGCATAACTCTGCAGCTGTTAATGGCTTCTGCAAAGGAGCTATTCCTGCACGAATTTGGAGCTAGGAAAAATGTGAGCTCTTCCTGGAAAGAGATGAGTGAACCTGATATTGGGGACTAGCACAGCCACACACACACTGCTGATGGCAGACAGAAACCTCCATCTGAACAGATGCTCTGAGAAGAATTACTGTTCCTCCAGTGGGTTCTGGAGAAACCCAAGATGGGAATAGTGCCCACCCTCAGAACCTTCAGTTTTCTGAGGAGTCAGTCTCTTCATTGGAGCCTTCGCTCTCAGCATCCATTTTTCGCCGATGGTGTAGAGGTTTCCAGGGTGAGTTAATCCTGGGTGAGTTACGGACAGGCATATTAGCTGTGTCTCCACTGGAGCTGGGAGGACCAGACAGGGAAAGCCCTGAAATTTGAGCTACTCTGAAAGAGAAAAGACAAATGCTAGGCAGCCAGACTTGTCATCTCCAACTTTACCGTAGCACTTTTGGAGTGAACCTGGATGGAGGACTTAAAACTAGCAAACAGAGGGAAAGATGTTCACATCATGGAGGGGGGGAAACACCTTGCACTGATGTATCCGAGACTTACTGTGTGAATCTTCTGCTACCTAAACATATCTTCTGGGCTTAGCCTGTGCCCTCCAACACTCGTAGTTTTCACTATCCAAAAAAAAATTCCTGTTCATTAGACTATTGCTTCCTGTAGGTCCCTCTTTGAGTCACACTCTTCCCCTCTGTTTCTGGACACTTTTCTAAGGACTTTGCTAGCTGCACCAAAGCACCCCAAAGAAATAAACCCTCCCTGCTCAGGCTGCTCTTTTATCCCCTTTATTGTTTTATAGTAGAGCAGAGGAATAGGGACAGTACTTGACTACGCTCTTCCAGAGCATGCTATTTTTAATCCATTGCTTTACCTCCTAGTTTAGGCAATTCCACTTACAATTTCTCAAGTTCCTGATCCATGACAGGGTCCAGAAACAAGTCTTCTTTATCTGGTAAAGCTCCTGGGGAAAGAAAATCAACCAAAGAAACTATCAGAACAGTATAGCAGTCACAGGAGAGTGTCATCAGCCAGCACAGAAATGATAGGGATTGCCTATCAGAGCCTGGATAGTTCCACTACACACCAGGACCAAAAAAACCCTTTTGGTAATCTGTACTAACAGTGCAGTGAGGAATGCTCTTGTTTTTCAGAAGACATGGGTGCTACACTCAATACCTATGGGAAGGGGCTTTGTACTCCCTGTGGGGACACACATCTGTTTTCTGGCCCTGACACTTTTTCCTTGAAGGAGAGGCTGGAGAGGAACCCTAGAAACTGTCATCAGAAATGTAGCAATGAGTGCCCAAAAACCAAAACCAATTTAGACCACAACCAACTCCCCCTTTTCTTCCATTTCTGGTCTTCCCCTCCTGCAAATGAACAGGAAAGCCTGGCACTGTAACACAGTGTCAGGAGGTCCAGACCAGTGTCCCAGGCCCCTCCCTTTCATGGGTTCAATTAAAAGAATAAGCAACAAAAACTTGTTTCTGTATTTGCTGAATGCACAGTGAGGTCTCTAAGGCACAAGAATTACTTGGGAGTCAGTAAATAGCACTTAGGGAATTCTCAAATCAACACTGACATTGGAGTTACACTGCAGTTTCCAATCTGCCTGGCAAACTCATCGGCACTGCCACAGCCTGAACAAGTTGCTTTAATCCCTAGCCCTGTTCCTCTGGACGGCTGCTGGCTTTATGAGAGCAAAGAGAAGGCAGGCAACCTCACTGAAACCTCCTCTGCTTGCAATTGCTCTCGCTGAAGGGGTTTGGGGAGCTTGTGATCCCCTATAGACCAAAGACTATTGAAATCACCCTTCAGGAGAGATTAAAAGACTCCAAGAGAAGAATCCTCCTTTCCTTGCCAAAATGCTAGCACCTGTCCTCTGAGAGAGCCCTCAGCAAGAGGCTGCCCCAGGGCCAGGGGACAGGCACAGGAGGCTGTGGGCAGGTTGTTATTTTTTCTTTTCATGTTTTCTTTGTACTCCTCTAGAAGTGGATTTCATAGGGCAAAGGAAAACAAAGATTTTGCTTGCTGCCATCCAGGCATCATCTCCTTCCCAGTGAATACACTGCTTCCTAAGCCTGTTTGCAGAGGGGATTGCAGGGCTGTATTCATGCACGCTTGATACATAATCTCCATGTTGCTGTGTAAGCAGCCCTGCCCCAGAGGACCATTAGCAGCTTAAATGATTTTCTGTAAGAAGGGGCTCAGCTAGGGAAGGCACACTCCTACTGTACTTATGACACACACCTGTGCAAAAGAAGCACCCCTCAGTCAAGGTACACCTTTCCATTGAGTTTTGTCTTTGTAATATAGGACCTGGTAGATACTCAGGTCTAGAAGCAGAGGAAGAGGATACTTAGTCAAAAACAGAGGGAGGCTACTCTTGATGGTTAGATGATTTGCTGAGTGGGCATGAGTGAAGATGAGTATTTGGGAACACACCCAGCCCCCACCCCAGCTCTCCCCATTTAAACTTATCTCCTGGATACAGCCATGTCAAACACAAAAAGCCATTTCCGTTCCCCTTTGCAAGAGAAGGAAATAAACAAGGCACATGGGGGACATATGGAACTGTGAGTCTGAATTGTGTATGGATTACATACTCCCTTTTGCACTGGCAAAGGAGACTTTGCACTGCTCCCTTAGTCTGAACCTGCACAACATGAAAACAGGCAGTGAGATGCTGCTTGGTAATCCCTGTGGTTCCCACAGCAATCTGGTACAGATTTTTGTAGCAGTTTGTGTTTTATGATACCACTGGATTTTCAGCAGGCCATAGATGGCTACTAGTAAGATCACACTGTCTTGAGGGAAGATGGGGAAGAGCTGGGAAAGACTGGGCTTTGAGCCTTTGAACCAAGGAGGTAGCAGTGGCTCTTTCTCCTTTTCTTGTAGATGAGAGCAGCCATTTAAAATCTGTGGAAGCACAAATGGCTAAAATATAGGATGGGACCTCAGTTCAGGATGGCTGAGAGCAGCCAGACACCTTACTTGTCCCCTGACCACCTTGGCCCAGTTTTTATAGCCAAATATGTTAAAAGAACAGTTCTGCTAAAATTATCAGTTATTCAATAGACAAAACATTACCATCTTAGAGCAGCATTTCCTATATAATTTTTCCTTGAAGAAGCTCCACAGCTTCAAGGAGACAGTAAGATACAGTGTTATGTTTTTAAAGCAGAAAAGCCTTCCTCACTGTCTTCCTGACAGTGTAAAATGTGGGACATAATTACAGAGGAAATTCCACAGAAATGCAGAATGACTGAAAATATAGAGTTGAATCACTCGCAGAAGTCTTACCTAGGGCTTGATTGATCCCCTGATCCTTTGAAAGTGCCACAAGGAATCCATAAAAGGTCATTCTCTGTGCATTAGTCAACATTTCCTTTACAAGAGCAGAAGGTGGACAGCTAGGAAAAAAGAGACAAAGAGGTCATCTTGTCTTTTAAATTATACTAATTTTTTCTAAGATTCAGCTCAAACTGGAGAAATAAACCCTTTTATCTGTTCTAACACTGTCATGTTACCCTGACTCAGTTTAAAGCAAATAGACATCAGTTTGTTTATTGAGCATTGTGTCTGCTCCCCATCTTAGCTAAGCAAGATCTTTGAGCTGGGGTATATCCCTAGGAGCAGTCTTACCTGTCTCCATTCCAAGGATAGGGAGAAAAGCCTAGATTCACTCAGAGGCAAGCACATCCCAACTCTTAGCATGTTCTTTCAAAAACTGTCTGGAAATACTTCCCTTTAGAAGTCAATAAACTTTCATAGAATCATGGAACTGTTAAGGTTGGAAAAGACCTCTAAGATCACTGAGTCCAGTGGTTAACCCAGCACTACCCTATTCACCACTAAACCATGTCCCTAACTGCCAAATCTACGTATTTTTTGAGCACTTTCAGGGATGCTGTTAGCACCCTTTTATCAGTGATAGTCATCTAAGGGGCAGGAAAACCTCTCCAATGATAGCCTAAATATGCCAGAAAACAATATATAGTTGAGGATTAAATTGACATGTTCCCTTCTTCTACACACACTTTAACCCCTGGCTCTGACTTCTAAGAAATATCTTCATAGTGATTCTTGCTCTTGCCCAATTCTCCTTAAAGGATCTCATGCAAAATCACACTGCCTCCCAAAGAGGAAGTGTTGAACCGTCAGTGGTGTAGTGGCACCCCTGGGAGATGTGGGTGTGGGCTTGTGATCCCTTAGGCAAAGGTGGTTACCAAAGCCTGGCTGAGTATTGAGCTACTGGATGAAAGGCTGAGAATGGCTCCCCTCACAGTGCTGTGCCAAACCTGACTTGCCAGATGGGCTCATAGGACCCTGCCCATCTGAAGTTCTCTGGACATACAGGGAATTCCATGTTTCATTTGGTTAAAGCAGTTCAGCTATGATGTTTCCCTTCGTACTTCTCCAATGAGATCCAGATGGGAGTTACAGCTTGTTCAAAGTCCTGAACTGCTTCACAGTTCCATCCTAACCAAGGGTTTCCAGAGACAGAAACTTGAAATTTGTGGTTTATACTCCATTCATACCTGTATTTTGATCTGTCACACAAGGACTCCAGGCACTGGTAGAAGAGAGATGCCTCTACCCCTTCAAGTGGGTTGCAGTCATTTGGAGGTTGGCGCTGCCGATGTTGTGCAGAGGATGATGTTGGCACAATCACAGTATTTGGATTCTTACCAGCCAGTAGATCTTGATAAATGACAGCCACACTTTCCAGGAACTCTGAAAGAACAGAAAATTACTTAAAACTCGGGCCTATAACCAGCAAAGCATCCTCCTGACCTACTAGTTTGGATTAAACTGTTGTTCTGTGTTGCATATGGCTCCAACTGGAAATAAGCACAACTTCAGAGTATCCTGTATATTCAGGTCAGATATTATGCAGACCCAAACAGCCATTTCAATAGATATTGATGGCCTTCTGTCAGGATGATTATGACAGGCCACTCTGTTGAACAAGATTCTTCTCAAAGGAACAAAGGCTAGATAGCACATGGGTAGAACAGTGGAGCAAGAAAGCTCATGTCAAACACAACTAGTTTGCAAATTCTAAAATGTTTTCCTTCTCCATCTTTTGCCACTTATCATTTAAGAACTCATTCAAGTTGGGAGCAAACTACACTGAACTGCACCAGGAGGAAAGGGAGCAAGTTTGTTGGGGCTCCATGCTGTATCCCAGCTTGCCTCTGTGCTGCTCCAAAGTAAATACAATTCAGGATCTAGAGGAAGGGCCAGGGCAGGTCAGGGCTAGAGTTGGCAGAAAGCCTCTCCCCAGGCTCCTCATACTACCCACTGTTTAATGCGGGAGTCTAATTTTAAACAAGTTTGTTTATGGATGTGGTCAGCAGTTTACACATCTAGATTCCATTTGGAGTGGTTTGCCTGTGTGTGGGTCGGTGGGAGAGCGTATGACAGGCTGAGTGCATGCACCCTGCCTGGGTGAACAGGACGGGGATGGGATCTTGGAGTGTGTGTACACAAGAACAAGCTTGCAAGGACACCAGTGGCATTTCAGTCCCAAGTGAATGAAGTGTAATGCTGTGTATGATGTCAGCAGGCCCTGAGGCTGTTGCTGAGGTTCTGCAGTTCAGTGGAAATATTTCTTATATCAGAGAAAAACTTTCCAAACACATTTTCTGTCCTTGGCTAATGGCATTAAAAGCTTGATTCTACCCAATCCAAAATCAAAATTTTCAACTGCTTTTCTATGATGAGTTGTCATGGAAAAAGTTGTGATATGCACAAGGGAAGTATACACAGACAAGTACTGAGAAAAAGAGATTTTTGCATTAGGAATAGCAACTAAGTCTTAATTGCTGGAAAGATGTGGGAACTGACAGGTTGGATCAGATCAGAAGATCACCCAAGTTTACCCTCTGACCACAAACTATGCTCACCACAACTTCTAGCCAGTGTCTCCCACTATCCAGATCTGGTCCGTTTTGCCTGGTCGAGGCCAATTGTGAGCCACGTCCATCAGAGGGAGCTGTTTCAGTGGGAGCGCACAGACATCCACGAGCCTTATGTTGGGAAGTGCCAGGAGATGCGAAAGTGGCACACCAGCAGTCCCCAGCAGTTTGGAGCACATCTAACTTTGATAAAGGAAATGCTCAACCAGATTTCTCCACTTTGTCTTCTGAACTTCAGTTTAAAAACATCTGGTGAGTTTTAGAGATGTGTGTGTGTGAGGGTGAGCATATGTAAATATGCACACACAAACCAATATTATTTGATTTGTACTTTTCTTGTAAAAAATTTTAGAAGTATCCCATCTAGTTAAAATGCCAACTAGGGGGAGAGGGGTAGAATATAACAAATGACCAACAATATGAAGAATGTTCATATGGATTATCTGTTCATTTTCTTTTTCAGCTAGGGGCTCTCAAGTCAAACAAGAGAGGTGGTTCTTCATGGGACAAGTGTTAAACCGGTGCAGCTCTTTGTCAAAAGGTTGTTGTGGAGGTTAAAATTTTATATGATTTCAAAGGGAGGCTGGAGAAGCTCTAAAACCCATGGTGGGGGTTCCTAAACCCATGGAAACTATATCCAGTTCAGACTCTATCTGAGCTGAAATCACCTCATAGCTGGACAAGTATTGAGGGAGAAAATTGTATCAATTTGTCCAGATCCTGTTCCTTTCAAGGCACCAGCTGATGGCTTTTCCCATCCTGTCTCCAGCAGGGTTGAGTAATTTCCTTAAAAAAAGGGGGGAAAAGGTTCCTAGTAAAAGTTGTTGGGTGTTAACATAGTCTAGATAAAGCTGGAAATTTATGTCTCAAGGATAAGACAAATACATGCATAAGACATTACAGTTACAGGCACCTTGCTGTTCACAAAAATTTGGAACCTCCTCATGAATCCTCCTAGTCTCTTGGCATCAGTGATGCCTTTCATCAGTAGATTCCATTATCTATATATTTTCTGTGAAAAACCATATCCTTTCAAGTTTCAAAAAAAGTGCAAGGATTGGGAAGCTGTAAAGCTGCAATGCTATACTAGTGGGTGAAGTCAGCAGCTTCCTGGCATTTACCTGAATAGTAGAACTGGATCTGGAAAGCAAAGAGGAAATCAGAAAAAGACATCAGGCAATCCATTGCATCATCCATCAGCACAATCCTATGACAAGATGAGAGAAACAGTTTAGCATTTACAAAAGAACTGAAGTCTGCAATCAGGAACCCCAAATCTAGAGAAAGTGCAGCCAAGGAACTGTGCTCAACTCAGGATTGCTAGTGGCCCAGTGTAAGAAGTTAGGAGAGAGGAATAGGAACACCTACTGCTGCAGGATATGGATGCCCTAATATCAAATGAAGGCAGGGTAAGAACCTGAAGCAAGGAGAAGATCCTGAATGTCAATG
The DNA here is from genome assembly GCA_013399695.1 of Formicarius rufipectus. Taxonomy (NCBI): domain Eukaryota; kingdom Metazoa; phylum Chordata; class Aves; order Passeriformes; family Formicariidae; genus Formicarius; species Formicarius rufipectus. Next base: position 77,952 of record VXAU01000120.1, read on the forward strand.
TATCACACACTTCAGCAACAGTGTGAACAGAGCAGTGTGACATGGATGGCAAGCATTCCAAGCTTGGTGGACATAATGGAACAAATGCTGGCATAAAACCTGCAAGGCTGGTTCACATGGCTACATAGAATCACAAAATATCCTGAGTTGGAAGGGACCCACAGGGATCATTGAAGTCCAACTCCTGACTGTGACTACAGACAGGAGAGTTATACAAGTAGTAAACTGGTGTAAGCAGAACAAGGCTTATGCTATTCCTCTGTATACTAGAATTCATCAAACTGGGATATTTTTCAGATTCATAAAGATAACTATAGCTGCTAATTCACAATCTACGTTCAAACAAACTCTGCTTGACTACAGAGGAAATAACATTGCACCATCAGCTTTCTAACTGCACACTGTGAACATCCTATCCTCCCTTTCTGATAAATGAATCTTTCATATCAGGTCTATCATTTGACTATCGGGTAAAATTTCATGGCAACCGGACTTCTTGGACAAGTCAGAATGTCTTCTTTCTCCCTGCTAAGCCCCATGTGCATGTAGGGAGCTTCCTACTATGCATCCCTATTTTGAAGCATACTTCTTGAATATGGAAAATATCAGCCACAGGCTGTAAAGATAAAATAAAAGTGATAGCAAAGTGCAACTCCTTCAGGAAAAAAACCCTGTAGATTTCAGAAGTAAGTTAGAGCAAAACCATTCATAAAATTAAAATTAAACCAAGGTTCTGGTCACTGCCACTACATAAAGATGAAAAGGTAAGTCTCTGAAGTGGGGAACAATCAAACTTGTCTGATCAATGACACCTTAGACTGTAAAACAGAAGAGAATACTCCACGGTATTCAGCCAATGCTAAAGAAAGGCATTTGGTACTTCTTGTACTTCTTTTCAACTGTGTGTAGGTCTACTGAATCTATTCAGTCAGTATCTGACATATTGTGTCACATGAGAAGAATTGTTAGTTCATTATAGTCAAAGTATGGGTCATTTAGTAGGATCCTTTTGAACACAGGGCCAAATGCAATCTACAAACCAATTCTGCAGCATCAGTTGTCTAAACACATTGCTGGGGAAACACTGCTCTGGCTCATATAAAAGACTCCAGGGAGCTGTGTGGGAGGCTGACCTAGAAGAATATAAGATCTTGCAAGACTTCCCTGCCACTCAGACCAGTTCTGTTCACTGTGGCAAAATCAAACATGTAAAGCAGCTTGAATTAATTATCTCCAAGAAGAAAGACTGGGGCTAAGAGGGTCCCCAGGAGAAAAGCCAGTATTTAAAACAAAACCCTTTGAAGATGTCAAAGTGCTTCTGATTTATTTATTACATTCCAGAAGCCTCATCTCCTCCTGTCTAAAGAAGCAGTAGCTTCAGTTCTTAATTCTCACTAATAAGCATGTTACTGAGATTGTCAGTGGCCACATCAAGGAAACGGATTTGAAGCTGGCAGGCAGAGCATCCTCATCTCTCAGGCAATACTGCTCAGCCACTGACATTTCCAACCACTATTTAAGCACTGGAAATGGGAATGGCCACATCACGGATGAGCTCCACTCCCTCCTTTGAAATGACGGTCTGTCTGCAGATACCCTTAAAGCACCAAAGCTTTTGCCAGGGCATTTCTCCATCTTGAAGATGCAGGAGAACAACGGTAGAGAGTGTTTTTATGTATTTGTTATGCAGAGACACATTACATCACCTTCATAACAATCAACTACTTTCACTTGTTAAATCTAAAACTATGGTCAGTGGCTGTGTTCTGCATCACCAGTTCCCAGTCTCTTACTTAGAGGAGGGAAGGAGGAAGTAAGTAGAAGTTCAAGAATTCGCTGGGCGTTTTTTGCTGTTAAAGACAGCAAAGAGGCTCTAAGGAAGACTACAGCACATATGTGATGGAGGAGCATCTAAATAGAAGCAGGTGCACTCTGGTGCTGGGTTACTGACTTCACTTGGCCGAAGAGTTTGCATGCCGGAAATGTTGAGAAATTTTTAAATCCAATACAATCATTTATGAGGAGATTGACTGCAGCTGGCTATTTCCCCACATAGCCAGCTGAAAGAGTTCTCGAGGAAGCTGGGAAAGCATCATATGCAACATAACTGTGTTTCTCCCCTGAAATATCTGGCAAGGCGATAATCCTAGCTTAGGACTGTAACCTAGACAGCAGGACCAAAATTGAGGACAAAGTTTGAAAGTCTGAAGTGCAACTCAAGAGAGTTCACCAGGTATCTCATATTTCAAGGGAATTTTTTTTTCATTCTTTTTTGTCCAATTTAGACTTTAAGGCCTCAGGGCACAGATATATTTACAAAGTTAATAAAGTAAGTTAGTTGGCATTCAGTGAATAATGAAAATCAAGGAGGAACTTTAGAAAGGACTGAAGAAAAATGCCTACACTTGAGGGACTCTGGTAAAGGGCGCAGAGGTCTTTCAGGGTTCAAGTGGGTTTGACTGGCAGGAAACCCTTGCTATTGTACCAGTGGGGAACTTTATGGTCTACTGATTGTGGTTACAATCTCAGAAATCCAGACAAGACAGGATGTCCTGAGGAAAAACTCTAGGCCAGGCAAGTTGAAAGGACTTTCACCATTTTCTGCTACCATTAAAGGCTAACCACCACAATTTTTCTTAAGGCCAGGCTGGCTCAAACGAGTCTTCAGGAACTTGGTTTATTTACTGATACATGGAGGCAAAAATAAGAAAAACATACAGAAAGGGCAAGATCTGCACTCTCAGGCAATCTTTTAACAATAGGGGTACTGAATTGCAAGCCCTGGTTCCATTAGCACTGATCAGTGCAACATGAGCTCCCACACCACATAAAACAGCATAGGAGTCACGAACTACGCTGGTGCCGCTACTCAAATGTGGGCAGTGAGTTCCTTGTGTTTCTCTTACAAGAAAAAAGTCAGTGCTCAGGTACAGATCTTGAAATCATGGCACCAAACCAGAAAAATCCCTTCATTTTTTCATTCCTTCTACAATTTCAAGATTCAGAAAGCCAAAAGGTGTCTCTGAAGATCAAAGGTATCTCTGTAGATTAAAATCTTTAATTTGCTAATGGCTATAACCCTTTGAAGAAAAAGACATCCAAGAAATCTCACAGACACAGATAAGCCTGGTTCTTTTTTTGGGCATGACTTCTGCATTTGTGTAGCACCAGAAAGAGAAAAATGGAGCTCTCTGGTGTCACGTTAATAAAACCTATATTGTTGTAGCCTCTGTTCTTATGTTCTGATGTTTCCTGATCTTAGTCCCAGTGTTTGTTATCAATGTTTAGCAACAGCTCGTGGACAAGAGGACTGCACCATGCTGTGAGATCATCTCAGTCATGCAGCACAGAGACTACAACTATGACTGCCCTCTCTCTTCCCAAGAGCACCAGTAATTACACAGGTCCCGGCTGTATCAGTGAATGCTGTGGCTGCTCCGCTGCTACTTGATTTAATTCCTTTCCCAAGAAAATTAGCAATAAAACCATCGGGGGTGTGCAGACTGAAGGAGGAACTTTGTCAGTAGGTTTGCATGTAACACATGCTTTGCAAGGACTCAATCAACTGCTGCTGTAAGACAGCCTACAGAGTTCACCCTTCTAATTGGCAGGGACCAAGGAGAACAATGGGAACTCTAGACCAGAAAAAGGACAAGAGAGTGAGCAACAGTTGTAAGCAAAGAGAAAGAGGGTTTAGAAATATGTCAAGCTTTATTCAAATTGTTCATATAGATTAGCTTGTAACAGAATAATAGCAATGTATAAGTAAATCTTTAGCCAGCCAAAAGCAGGAGTGAGGTCATCCCCACCTGAGCCTGGGTGCCTCTGACAGAGATCTCATTTCTCTCCAACACCTGCTCCCAAAGCCAACTTGTCTGTCTCTATGGCACATGCACAACAGTGCAGCAGGCCCCTGAATGGGGCCTCTAGTTTACAACGGCCTTGTGGATTAAATTCCTTGACACAAACACCAGAACATGTGTAGATATGCTGAAGTCTCCTTCACCGCACGCACCATCAAAATTCCTGCTCAGCTCAGCTGGAGCCCTATGAAATACACACCAACACATGGGACTGGTGCTTGTGTACCTCCATGAAAGGAAGGAGCAGATATATCCCTGCTACAGGGTTAGCATTCTTTTGTAGTTTGGCACTGGGGGCCAAGCAACTGAACTCCAAAGGCCCACTGATGAGCTGGAGGGAAAAAGTGATGCTCAATCTTCAGTTTAATTGAACCAACACAGCTTAAACTGCAGTTCACTTTGGATAGCAACACACAGGAATCAGGGAAGAATTCAGAGAATTAGATTAGTCGACTCACTAGCAGATGGATAACACTTCTCTCTTACACTGTCCTTTCTTGTAATTTTCATGGCATTTGATGCTAAAGAAAGATTACAGAATGACAGATAGAAAAATAGGACCTTTTCATTATTTAGGCTATGAATAACATAGACAGCAGATAATATCCTGATCACATGTCTGGACTCTATTTCTAGCTGTCATATTTAGGACCATGAAAAAGTGAAACTTCCATGCCCCCTCTACTGAGATAGGTAGGAATGAGAACGCTTATTCAGTAACCTTGCTGTGATCATATATGGATGCGTGAGTGCACACACTCCTACTGAGATGTGAACCAACCCCTCAACACACAACAGATGTGTACCTTATTACATTTTCACTACCAGATAGTCAATAATCAAATGCCTGGCCTGGACTGGAACCAAAAAGCACAATCAGTAAAAAATTCCATATCACATTATCAGTGCCTGAGCCAACTACCTGCTTTTTGCCCTGTCTAGATTAAAATAAAATTTCAGACAGATTAGCTACCATGTTCTTACCAAATGTACTTTAAAACACTGGCAATCCTTCAGAGCTTAGTACTGTTTAAATGTGATCAACCACATGAAGGTGGAGCAAGGGGGTACACATTTTAAGAATGGTAAACAGTATTTGAAATAGAGTTTAAAAATCATGTCAGTTAAAAACAAATTGGCTAACATTCTTTTATCACCATTCTGCAGTGATATTTCTGTCACTGTATATCTTAAATATATAGTCTTTTGCATTGTTAGAAAAATACCCTGTTCTTTACCTCAAAACATGGTCTTTTTTCCCCAAAACCTTAAAAGCTGAAGGTTTCTGTTCATAACTTTACCCACAGATGTAGTTCTTCAGTCCCTTCATGTAGGATTAATCTTGCCTTTAAAGAGAGGATGAGGACCCACCTTGCTGCTTTCTGAGTGAGTTCCATTGGGAAGTCAGGGCAAAGCAGCTGCAGCAGGCAGTGGTATTCCTGTGCTGTCAGCAAATCTGCAGGAAAAAAGAGGTGAGAACATTGTAATTCTTTTACAAGCTGTTCCCTCCCCTTGCTTTCTCTCTAGGAAAAAACTCTCATATTCCCTTTACTCTCAATTCAAGTAATCTGGGTACTAATGATAATATAGCTGCTCCCTTGTCTCTCAGAGTCGGGGTCTTCAGATGGAGTTTCCTGCAAAGACAATCCAAAAGTGGCCTGATGAAGGGTAAATCCTACTGAAGAGGCTCCTGCAGAGAAAATGGTAACAGGTCGTGATTCAGTGTGAAAAAGAGGTAATCAAAACAGGGCAGTTTCGAGTGAGAACACAGTTTGGCTTGACTTGACTATGTGGAAAAAGAAATAATTTCAAAGCTGCTTAAATTTGCTGAAATTCACTGGCATGGTGACATTCCCCACAATATGCTTGAAAATCATCCACAGAACATCTGGCAGCAGTAACAAAGACAAACAAGGTTTCTGGGTTGTGTATGGAAGGCTACAGAGTATAAACCACAGACGTTATTACTTCGGCATTCAGTAAGGCAGCTGGATGGTCTCTTGGAATAACGTGTACAAATCTGGTCAGTGTATTATAGGAAGCACAGAACGAAGATCCAAAAAACACAAAAAAACCCAATCAAATGATTCCTGTTTTATGAAGCAGCTTTGTGAAAGACTGGTCAAGAAGGGCCTCTGTGATTCAGTACATAGAGTTTAAAAGAAGTGACTCTTAGGGAAGCTTATAGGATCCCAAGGGAATGGAAACATACTGATGTCAAAAAGCCCTACATGATTGTATGTTCATAGTCCAAAAGACTGTGGACTGGAGTTAAGGAGAAGACTAGCTGAACAGCAGCAATTTTGCAGTACTTCTATATACAGAAGAATGCAAAGTATGGAAGAAAGAGCCAGAGGTGGAAGCAGAGCCAAGCAGTAGTCAGGCAGGGGATTGCAAGGGCATACACATTAGGAATGAGGTACAGAGCATGAGTTCTTTTGCCACAAACACATCTTAGTCTTCATTAGGTTCTCTTTCAAATAATCAGCTTTGTTCCAGATGACAGCCACAACTGAAAATCATAGAATCATTAAGGCTGGAAAAGACCCTTAAGATTATCAGGTCCAAACATTAACCCAAAACTGCCAAGTCCACCATTAAACGATGTCCCTAAGCACCACATCTACATATTTTTTGAAGACTTCCAGGGATGGTGATTCCACTACTTCTATGGGCAGCCCGTTCCAATGCTTGACAACCCTTTCAGTGAAGAAAGGTTCCCTAATATCCAATCTAAAACTTCCCTCATGCAACTTGATCCTATCACTCTGTCACTTGTTACGAGGAAGAAGAGACTGACATTTACCTCACTACAATCTCTCTTCAGGTAGTTGAAGAGAGCAATAAGGTCTCCCCTGAGCCTCTTCTTCTCTAGGATAACCACCCCCAGCTCCCTCAGCCACTTGTCCTAAGACTTGTGCTACAGACCCTTCACCAGCTCCATTACCCTTCTCTGGATACACTCCAGCACCTCCATGTTCTTCTTGTAGTGAGGGGCCCAGAACGAGACACAGGATTTGAGATGCAGAAGAAAAGATAACTGAGGGAGCACCTCATCAGTGTCTATCAGTATCTGCAGGGAGGATGTCAAGAGGATGGATCCAGGTTCTTCTCGGTGGTGGAGAGAAATGGGACAAGAGACAACAGGCAGAGAATGAAACACAGGAAGTTCGATCTGAACATGAGGAACAGTAACAGATTGCCCAGAGAGGTTGTGGAGATATTCAAGAACCAACTCAATACAATCCTGTGCAATGTGCTCTGAGATGACCGTGCTTGAGCAGGGAAGTTGTACCAGATGACCCACTGTGGTCCCTTCCAGCCAGACCCATTCTGTGCTTCTGTGAACTTCCACAAGCTCAGCATAGGAATCAGGTTACAGGAAAAGAGAGAACTCAGGCAGAAAAAAAGCTCCTTTGGAAATAGACACTTTCTCATAACTGAAAAGGACAGTACGGATCTTTTACTCTTCAAGGCTTTCTAAATCTCACTGTGAATAATGCTGGGCATTAAACTTCTGAACTTGGCTGAAAAGGTCTAAAAATGTTGGTCTGAAGAAGTCATACCATGTGGAAGCTTTGAGCAAGTCTCAATTTCCATTTCTTTTTTTGCCTAAGTTCAACTTCCTATTCATGTATCCTTATAGCTCTTGCTCTTTATTATTTTTACTTTCATTTGTCAACAGATCATTATAAACCTTTCTCCATACTGTATTTTATTCAATCTACTTAATGAGTAACTACATTTATGTAAAGTTAAATCTGTTTACCTCACCCTCTACGTCCTTCCAAACCTAGCCCAGTCATGTCTGTTGGTCTGCTTTGATCCCCTTTAGTTTTTCACACTGTGGTGTCCAGCAGTGTACAAAGCATCCTTCATGCATTTTGAAGAGACAAGCTCTAGGACGATAATCTGCCCACTTTAATCAGCAAACCCCCTTTTTATTATTTTTGGTTTTTAGTCTCTTCTCCCCTCAAAGGGTTGGGTTTTTTTAAGGACCAGATTTACAGAGAAAGGAGCACTTTGTTCTCGGTCTCTATGTGGTTGATAGACAAAAGTAGCTTGAGAAGGCAATAGGCCCTAAGCAAGCTTTAATTTTGAAGCATAAATAGAGATTTCTCATTTACTGGAAATAACATGCTTTTAAAACTTATAATTATTTATGCTTTTCCTTCTCTCTCTTCATATCAAGTCACAGCATCATCCTTACTCCTCTATCACAAAACAACACAGAAAAAAAGTAGAAGTCTGCTCAAAAAGACTTTGGGAAAGGGTGGCAGAGATCCTCTGCAACCAGCACATTAGAGAATTAAGGTTGTTATCAATAAAAGTGGAATTAATTACAGTTTCGGTCTTTGAGCAAATGGTCTATTTAGATGGGAACTGCACATAAAGCCGAAGCAGTGCAGAGAAGTTCCTTCTCTAAAGAAAGAAGCCCTTTTCTTCCTACGCCTGAGGAAATGGCACCAAGTTATTCACTGAAGAACACAGGCAGCCTCTTTTAGGCCATAACACAGCTCAGCCTGTAGACACCCCAGGCGCCTGACCAACAAATTGTATCAATTTCTCAGACCATAGTTGAGTACCTATTACACAGGAAGTGGAATCACCACAGACCTTATGAGGTGTCTACAGTTTGCTGTGATGACTGTTTTCCTATTCCCTACAGCAAGGTCAGTGAAGACTATGCCGAAAATTACATTTACCCATGCACCACATTGTCTGCCAAGAGCTGCTTGGAATAAACAAGGGTAGTTTTGGTGCATGACCACGTTGCTCCTTCCTGTCTCCAGGCCACAGCTGAGTAAATAGTGTTCAATGTTGCATGATGAAGAAAGAAAGAAAGAAAAGAAGGAAGGTACCAGTCAGAATGAGTGAAAACTGGAATCCACAACTGCTACTTTGGTTGCTACCACAAATTACTGCATCTCATATTCCAGTAACAAATGAAGCAAATCACGGAGTGTTTAAATCTGACCCCACAGCACAGGGCAATGAGCTATACACACTCTACCATGCCCTTGCAGCAGAACAAACTTGGTCATACCATGTGCTTAAGAAAGGAGATTGCAGTCTTCATGTTAATCATGTTCATTTACAGCTGAACTAACACTTTGCTCTTCCACTGCAAAGCAGTTAATAAAAAATTCCAAAGTAATTTCAAAACAACAGCTCACTAAGAAGAAGCTGCGAGGCTTAAGAGGAAGTACTTTTGACTGCTCAGCATAATTTTTGCTGTGAGGGTCTTCAAACACTTGCCCAGCCTGTACCGCTGCTGCTGCTATCATACCACTAGCAAAATCCTAACCCTTTCCTACAGATCTAATTGTCCTGTGAGTAGTGAATTGTCTTTTAGTGCCTGAGGTAGACTCTTTCTCATGTTTCAGTGGTACAGTGGAAAAAGAAGTTTGCCCATGTGGTACAGCCTTAGAAGGTACCATTTCTGGATAGAAATGACCTACCTTTGAGAAACACGAAGGCAGCTGCTTCGTATTTCCCTGGCTTTTAAATCTGGTTTTTATGCTTTGTTTCTGGTTTGTATTTGGCTGACAGATGGCACCTGACCCAAAGGGATGCAAACTCCAGGAATGCTAAATTATATGTTTATGTTGCTGTCAGTGTGTGTATGAAGTGTAGACACACCTGAGCTATCTTAAAACTAGTTATATTTCATAGTGACAGCAGCCTAGCCACAGACACTGGAGCTCAGTGAAGGCTGCAAAATGTACCCAGGAAGCCAATAAATATTTAGGATTTAGCCTACATTGCTGCAAGTATCTAGGCTGCTTTCAGCACAAGAAATAGCTATCTACAATGTTGTCACAACACTGTGACAGCTATAAAAATGCCCAGAGCAGTGGGAGAATATTTACTGCAGCTGATGTACGAAATCCACCCCAAAAAGTCACATTAGTAACTCTGCAGAAACACAAAGATTGCCTTGATGAATATACATTAACGCTCCCTATTCCCATCATTTTTTATGTACAAGCAGTATCCAAGCAGGCTGGAGCCCTGGGCAGTGTAGCTATCCCCTTTGAATTATGGTAGGACACACAATTTCCACAGGTTGCTTTTCTACCACAGGCATGAAGTCATTCAGGAGTCATAAAGTCATAGAGCTGTAAATGAGTCTCCTGGAAATATAACAGAGAACAGCCTCATTTATTTTTCTTTAAATGTTGGAAGAGTCTTTACTGGCCTTTAGTTTTTTAGTGTTTCTGATAGAAGTATCACATCCTTAGGATTCTCTCCATATCTCTGTAAGATCACAACCTTGTAGAAAATAGAAAAAAAAAAAACAAAAAAACAAAAAAACAAAAGCCCCTCAAAATAAAACTACGTGTGTTCTTTTGCTGTCTACAGGAGCTACAATTTTACCAAAAACTGAACAAAGACATGAGTATTGATAATACTGCAACTTCACAACGAATATCTGGCTAGTAGGCGAAGGTCTGCGTGTGCCTTGTTCACAAGATACCTATAGCCCAATTTCCTCCATACATCTAGTACTTATAGCAAACAGAAAGCCAAGAATTCTAGGAAAATTAATCCGTAAGTAGAACCTAAACAGCAATATACAACTGTGTACACCTCCCATTTTTTTATCATAGAACTTTCTACTCTAAAAATAAAAATAATTCCTTTCAATTAATCATTCATAAAATTTTGCACTGGGAGATTGTATGTCCTATCATGAATATCTGTTCCTGAGAGAATGGTTGTTTAAATAAGAATTTGAAACAAAATAAAAACATTCAAGGGTTGTTTCTCTTACTAATTCACTTTTTTTTCAGCTGACAAGAAGAGATCTAAATAGAAATCAGACTCAGAATGTACATTTGTCTAATTTTAAAGATTTATTTTCCTTATTTTTTTTTAAAAACCCAAAAAGCTAAAGAGCAGGTCTCATAATTATCCTCACAGTCTGAGATGGAAGCACAAATAAAGTTAAACGATGCAAAAAAGAATAAGTAGTCGCACACTTTCTTCTTACGTTGTATAAGCATATTCATGTAAGATGTGTACAGCAGGATTTATTCTGCTCTTGAAGTGTACAGACAGTTTCCACAGTCTTTAAATCATAGTCCTAAGAGCATAGGAAAATCAGATGAAAACTGAGTGAGACTCATTTACCACTTTTAAGCTGTAGGAAAATGCTCTAGAAGCCAACGACTGCTACCAGGGTAAACTCTTTAAAGGACTATTTTCTAGCGAATAGCTTAAAGAGGATAATGGTAAAGTCAGTTTCATGAATCAGAAGGCCTCTTGCTGACAAAATTCAGCCTTTTCCCTGAGCCAGTGAATTGGACTGACTCTCAGAAATATCTGATGAAAGCTCATGCAAAGCAATCTCCGGAAGAGCAGAGTCAGGTGCAGGGAAGAGGGAAGGATGTGGACAGCAGAATCTCCCCTCCTCAGCAGAGAAAACCTGTTAGATAGGCTTAAGTAGTTCTCTGCTTAAGATGTTTTAATCCTTAAAGTCTAGGATATATGCAAGGCAATGTCATAGGATTAAGGATCCTCCTAATTAAAAGCAGGTTCAGCTTTATTGGTTGTACTTGCACCATACCTGCTATGATGGTTTGTGAACACTGGTATCACACACACTTCAGACAAAACTTTTGGCATCCTCACTATCCAAGAAGGCAGATGAGTTCATGTTATTCACAAACCTGCTCTTTACATTGCTACCGTGTCAGTCTTCCCAGAAGGAATCCCAGGACATCCTCAGAAAAGGACCCCAGAAGCCTTTGTGTCTGACATGATATGACAGCAAAAGCAGACAGGGTACCTGAGGAATGCACAATTACTACAGTTTGCCTCAGGATGGAGGGGAGGCGGGATTCATGTGTGGAATGCAGAAGGGTACCCACAGCACTGGATGCACCCTGGATTGCCTCTCCTGACCCAGGAGAATACTAGCAAAATCCTGCCAGATGTCAGGGTCTGCTGCAGGTAAGTTGTCTTCACAAAACAAGATGTTTTGCACTCTACAAAAGGAGCATGGCTGCAAACTACAGACTTAGATAGGTGACTACTGTTGATAATAGGTAGAAGGGCACAGCTTATGATGTGGAAAAAACAAAGAGTGTGAGAGATTTTGTGAGATTTGCCAGGAACAATCTGTGTCAGACTCAGGACAAATATAGTGGAGAGCTAAGCAGACTGACCTAAAAAGATTTGGTGGGGGAGTGCTGCAAGAGAGAACAGGGAGAGGGGATTAGCACTGTGGTTGAGCAGAAAGCTAGTTTTGAGGCACTCAGGTAAGAAGGAAAAGATTCATCTGCAGCTGATTTGAAGAATGAACTCATTTGTTCTGAGGGTAGTCTGAATCATTCATATGAACAGTGAATTCACTGAGAAATGGATCTATTATTGACAAAGCTCATAGCACCCTACTCTGAGTGAGCTAAAGGTTTTTCAGAGAGTAAAAATCTTCTAGATGGCATGGTTGTTTTTCTGCACTTTGATCTTGAACCTTTCTGTCAATAAACCACTTACCAGATAAATAAAAAAAAAATTATACAGAACTGATCTGATTCTATCTCCAAAATCCAGAATTGTTTATACAAATGTTAATCATCCTCTCTTTCAGATTCCCCATAATTATCCTTGAGCATGAAGTGTTTCATGTGGCAGCATTACTTCAGCTTTGAGTGAACGTTACTCAGGGCACCATGAGCTGTGCCAAAGGTACAATCCAAGGCTATCATTTGGTGTGCTTATGTGGCTAACATGGCACATCCACAAACTGAAAAATCTAAACTTTCATTAGAAACATAGAAGTTTTCAGCCCTCAGGGTTGTAAAGAAAACATTCCAATATTGGAAGAGTTAAACTGATGAAGTGTGATATTCCTGATTACACAGACAGTCTGAAACAAGATGCAAGTTTGAACCTTCCACTTACTTTGAGAACCTTAACACTATACCTAATGCAACACTAAAGATGTTAAGTTTATAATTTCTTTTTTTAATTCTAGCATAGGACTTTGAATGAAGTCGGGGCATAAAGAATTCAGAGTTCCTGAAGTGTAAGGACAGCAAACAATAAGAAAGGAGAAGCAGCCACGACTTCAGTCAGTATTTTCAGATGTAGAAAAAGAAGACAGAAGATGACAAACAAAAGAGCCTGGTTTAAATTTTCCAGTACACTGTTGACTACAGCAACCAGATGGTGGTTTAAATGGACACCCAATTTGCTCCATGCAGCTTTCTTTAACATCTACAAAGATAATTCCATGCATATTCCACAGCACACATAATCCTAAAGATATGTTCAGCTCATTGAATATGACCCAAAAGGACACTTAGCATTTTCCATAGGACACAGGCCAGAAGCAGAGAGGCTAGTTTTGTGGAGTACACTATGAGAATGTATGACTATCCATCACATTTCAGAAGCATAGCAAACCCAAACCAAAACAACACAAGACTGACTTTCAAGACAAATAAACTGGAAGACTAGAAATAAGTTACCATTTCAGAGTGAGAGTAATGTATAACTGAAATGTTGTAACATTTGACAATTTTTGTATGCATCCACTATGAAATTATTTTTTCCTTTCACTGTTGTTACCAAAGATGTAACTAGCAGATCTCCCCAGCAATAGGTGATTTAGACTGCTTTTATGTTGTTCAACACTTGACTTTTACTTACTTTGATGAGTTTTCAGTAACTCATTGAGAAAATAATCAATCCAATGCCAGAGTTAACTGGTCTTGTAAACAATAAGCAGAAAACATTCCTGTTGGAGCCCTGGCCATCTGGGGGGCAGACTGCTCAACCACTTGAAACAGGACCCACAGCACTCTTAATAGTGAAGTACAGGAATGCCAGCAACACTTCACCAAAGGGGACCATCAACATTTCCCCCAAGCTCTCAAACAGCAGCAGTAATCTTTAGACAAGATGTGGATCAGCCCTCTATTCAAGAAAACAAATTGTCATTAAGCTTAAGATCTTCAAAACAATTGAAGAATTCATAGCTACACATCACGAGATGGGCAGAGTAAACGGGCAGGTGGTATGCAGCTGTTTCTCATTCAACGAAGGACCTTACGTACAACCCCTCCTCCCACAGATATGTACTAGGTCTAGTGACAATATGGGACTATGGCCAGTCTTCAATTGCTGTTTGGTATTTCCTTTCTGCTTTCAGAGCTCCAAGAAACACAGTTAGCTGGCAGACAGATCATCTGTGTTTGCACACAGGATCAGGGAGCAGAAGAAATCTATGACACTGATCTAAAAAGAAGAGGAGGTAGAGGATAAGGAGGACACACAGTGAACTATGGAAATGCTGCAGGTTGCTGTAGCAATCTCAGATCAAAGATCTCTTTGACTTTCAGTTTCTTTCTAGTTTACTTTTCCAGGAAACACCAGTGAAAGGTGCCAGAGAACCAGTTCCAGTAGAATCAAGTATTTTCAAATACCCTGAACCTCTGATGTGTTCATATGGCACAACATACCATGTAAAAGCACAAGGTGTAACAGTCAACAATTTTCTTATGACAATGAATAAACTAGAGATGTTCTGGACTTTCCTCTTTGAACATCTGTTTTGGAAGAAGCATTCAAAGCATAGTGCAGCTGCTATAAGCACACAACGGAAAAGAGGCAAATCATTTTAGCATAATTATAACATGATCAGGGATCCCCTTGTGTGTCTTCCCATGTCCCTGCTCCACACCAACTCTTAACTAATCCACTGCAAAGTTTTGAACAGTTAACTGCACCTTCACCAACAGCTGTCATCACAGCAGCCAGGCTGATACTGCTTCTCTGAAACACGTTCATCATGGGCCCAGCTGTGAAAGAGCCAAGTTCAGGCACGTGAGGAATGGAGAATCCCCCATGCCACCAAAGTAACACCAATGTGCAATTACACAAAGCAGTCAACTGTGGTTGAATCTCAATCTAGTTGTCATCCACAGAGCACTGAAGGTCTAGCACACCTTTCTCTGCGCTTGTGTACACCTGGAACAATTTGACTACCTGACTTAAAAGTGAATCTTCCAAGAACTGAAAGTTATTCATAGTCCTGGTCGTTATTTGACTTTACTGCACAGTATATTTATGTATAAGTTCCTGTACAGGCTATGAAGTATAATCCCAAGTACCCAGACTGCCGGCTACTGTTCTCCAATTTTCTTTCACAAATTATAATGCCTAGAAAAACTGTCTGAAAGGAAAGGGCATAGTTTTTAGGAGACTCTGAGTCAACAGTTAAAGCCTCTATTCATAAAAATAAGATATTTGGACCTCTACTTGGGCAGTGTTGTTCAGTCATGCAAAATGCTCTTAAAAACACGAGTTTAGAATCTGTTTTATGAGTACGAAAATTTAAAAAGAAAATGAACCTCAAACCAAACAAATCAATGAGAGAACAGGCTAGAAAAAAGTAATCTGGTTAATGACAAGACTGAAGAAGTCATCATTAGTTATTTAGAAGGAAATGCAGTGGAGCATGTAACCTCCACAGAGAATGTTTGGAGCCCATTACAATATCAATGAGCTAGATTAATGATTATAAATGACCACCACTACAGAACTGGTCTGAATGGAGAACAGAATGAATGCACTATGAGAAACCTGAAACAACAAGGCATCCAACTGCCCCTTTTAAAGGGTAGGTATTTGGCTAAGGTTCTGTAACGTCTCTTGATTTTAACTCTTACAATACTCTAGTGAACAGTGTGTCCTAAAAAATAATTAAAAAAAGAAAAAAGATTGAGAAGGAAATAAGTTTGTCTTCTCTGTATTTCAAATGGAGAAACATATTTAATAAGAATTTAACACAGATATTAATTTATAAGAAAATGAAACAACTTTTTAATTTTCTTAATATTTCTTTAAGCAAGTTATAAACTCTTCCATTAATCCTGAAAGTTTTTCATGGACATCATGCATCCTTAACTTAAATGCCACCTATTCAACAGCTAAATGCACTTCTATGGACCATGTATCATGAAGCACAAGTTAAGAATATTTTGCTGGAAGAAAGTTCAGGCAAACGCCCTAAATATTCCAGCGTTATGCCCTAACACTGATGCTATGCATGTATTATGGTAATCAGGGAAGTGTAAGAAACTAGACAAAAGAGTAAGTTGTTATAGAAAGAAAAAAGGACACTTTCTTGTTGCTGTACAGTGCTTTCTAATGGGGAGTAAAAGGCCATTACTGGAGAACAAATGTAGAGATGAATCCATATTGAAATCCTGTCTTGCAAAACTGAAAACAGAGTTCAGTTGCATAATTCTTTTCAGTCTCAAAATGGGGTCAGGCTTTTCAAGATCTTTGTAAGGATCTTCATGGCAGGAACAATAAAAAGGAATATCACTTAACTGGTTAGTTATAGGATGATAGCTTAGTTTAGTGAGAAAATAAATGTGAAAGATATGATGTGCAAGCAATTTCTCCTAAAGGAAACATGATCAGTATTCTGTGGAAACTCCTGGATGAATTGCTGCTGCAATGCAGGCTACTGAGAAGACAACACAAGAAGAAACAAAACACAACCTCTAAAAGATGTAGGACCATCCTTACTTGGAACAGAAGATGGTAGGAGTCCTAAATCCCTAAATACACTTACCGATGACTAACCCATTTAATGAAACCAGTGAGAAGGGCTATCCACGGTGAGTAACACTGTATTAATCTCTACTCATAGCTGGGGCCTCGGCTACATTGTTCTAACACAACTGTACTCTTCGTGGTTTCACTTATAGTTTGTCATCTCCTATGCAACAATATCCTGACTGTTCAGCAAAAATTGATCATGGAAATGCCAGTATGATAAACCCCCAGAGTAGGAGTCAAGATGAAAGCTGCTCTTTAAGCATCCCTAGCCATTGAAGACTTAGAAAACACATGTTCCTTTTATTGGCTGCAACATTTGTCCTATTCCCATTCAATATTGAGACTTATGGAGCAAGTCTGAAAATCAGATGGTGCAAATCATACAGCAATATAGCTTTAAGAAGTACTTAAATGTAACATATTCCAGCATATGTTCCTGACTCAAAGGAAATGTGCTGCATCTTTCAAAGCAAAGCATAAAAGCTGAGGACCTATTTGCTCCATGCAATTAGAAATGTTTCTTAATCCTGCTCTGATGAGAAAAAAATTGCTTCCTGGTGTTTCTGGCAAAAACTGTGTCTAAGTTCACTACATCAGATGTAGCTGCATTCTAGGAGTACTTTATGTGAAGTGGATGGTAAAAAGGGGGATGCTATATGAATGTATTAATTCATACCCCTCTCACTTTCATGCCACATTTAAAGGTAGCATCCATCCTTGCAGTTCTCTTTCACATGAGTTATCATCTGTCTGGATCTGTTTCAGGCTTTGCTGTGCCAAGTCCCCACCTACATGCAAGTATTAAGCACTCCAAAACTAGCAGCGCTAGCTCTTCAGAGATTCAAGATTACATGAAATTATTAACATACAGGGGATCCCAAAGGAAAGCAAAAAATATCTCCAAGAATGCTCTGAGATGTTCAGCAGATAAATGCAAGCAACAGCTCCTCCATTATTAGAAAAATACAGAAAGTAACTCTCTAGACTTGAGAACATGGGTACACATGCCAAAACAAGACTTTACTTAGCAGCTCCTGGAACTGGAAACAGGAGAAATAGGGACCTTGAGGATTCATGCATGAGGACAACAAACAATGCTGAAGTTCAAGGTTTCTAAATAGTGCCCACGAAACGGGATGTTTGGAAAGTCACTTTGCATGACATGTTTATCAAGGGAAAAAAACCCCAAATCTTCCCATTATTTACTTTTGCCCTTTCCTTTTAGGAGAATGTTTTCTGGGGTTTGGTAAAGAACATGGAGATGAGTGCTGCAAAGCGAAATAGACTAAGAGCTTTTACGTGTATATCTCATTTTCATTTGCAGCTTTGTATACACAGCTGTGATCAGAACAGTCTTTTGCTGAAAGAAGGACACACAGTTCTGCAGCCACTGTCACAGCAAAAGGAAGATGATAATTGATTGCTTTGCACTTAATGTTTGAAATAACAAATCAGTGAATTACTTGGAAATATAAGGAGCTTTTCTTCTGATTTCCTTTTCTTTTTGAATTGCTGTCTGTACCACTCTAAAGTCTTTCCATGAATACAGTGTTTATTTGAAAGCTTTGCAGTGGTAGACAGATTAGATTCTAATTTCAATGTCTGAGTAAAAACATTAACTATTCTAGATGTTAAAAGGAAGCACTGAAAATACTTTCTATTTCACCTATTAGGAAATAAAAAGAAAACTATACAACTACTAGAAGTGTCTTGTATAGCAGGAATATGTGGAGATGCCAGAGTGGAGTTTGTGGCTACAACAATGTGCCTTCAGATGCTAAACAGAAGAGTTTTGACTTGATAGAACTTATGTTCCATAAAACAAGTCTCATTCTTTATCTTTTCAGTATTTTAGTATTTGTAAGTATGAATACTGCTGGTCACAAACAGGAATAAGGTCAGTGATAATGATATATCACTAAACAGCCAGATCTGATTCAAAAAGGTAGCTGTAAGAAAAAAAAATCATTGAATTAAGGAGTAAATTTAAACATGTGAAATAGTATTTAGAACGATTAAGCAGAAAGATAGAAAATATTTACTATTTTCTCCAAGAAGTGACAATGTTCAGCTATATGACTGTCAGATCTGTCACAGATCAAACAGCACTAGCTGCACAGAGGATGTCTGGGATTCAGTCACAATTCCTCCCCTGCTTAGGAAAACAAGAGAAGAATACAGTGGTCTAATTATTCATGTGTGAGACATTTTACTGCAGATTGAAAGTTGATATGTAACATTATAAATAGAGATCTCTAATTTTTTTATGAACTTGGCTTTCATATGCCTGTAAGCATTAACAGGAATAGAAAACACGGCATGAACAGTCTAGAGAATTGAAGCGTTATAGAAAGACTAAAACTGACACTGTCCCCAGAAGTATGGTATACCTGTTACAAGACACTAGTACATTTGCATGTTTCAGGTAGAAAAGATACACTGCTTTTCCATGAAAAGATGGAAAACAAACAAAATCCTAAAAACCAAAGCACTGGCACTCATTTCCGCAGAAAAGGTTAAGATCCCTTGGAGAATGAAAATGATTACTGCCTGGCAGGGAAAACCCAGTGATCTGTGATACAGAGGCAAACTAACATAGAGAAGTGCAATATGGAAGTGGCTGGAGGCATTCTACAGGATCCTCAGGTGGAAAATTACAGTATACCTTGTAAAGAAGCCTACATATACGGTTTTCTTTAAACATTTTTCTCTAGGAGCCCTGGAGAACTTAGCACTGGTACCTCAGAGAGAACGCAATTGCAGGAACTACATTTCAGTCAGCCCAACAAGAGGGTTCTAATTCAGGCAAAGGGACTGCAAAATCAGGAGCACAAAATGCAATGAGAAGAACTAGAATTATTCCATCCTGCATCAGGTCTGAGACTGAAGAATACCTGCTGTTACATAAGGAAAGTTCAGGGGTTCAGCCAGTTCAGTAACTGTGACACTGCTTACTTCCCTGCTTACTTCCCACTGTGCACCTGGCAATGCTGGTGTGTTGCACACAATAGAGGTCTTGCCATTTCTTAAGATAATGAATGTAATTTTGAATATACAGTTTTTCTTTCTCTGAATGTTAGCTAGAGTTGAAGTAGAACTATAAGATAAAGCAACTTGTTTCCTACTATTTACCTAAGACAGGCGCAATCTCATCCACTTCTCTTAAATTACATCCCCTAGACTTTTCACTTTAAAGGCAGAAGACCTTGCAGCAAGAGAGACTCTTCCGACACAGAATGGAAAAGGAATTAGAGTACCTAATGTTATTAGAGACTCAGAGATACACTACTGCCCATTCAGGACAGAACATCCATGGGACAGAGTCATGCAATTATTCAGCTTCCCAAACTAGCCAGATCCTTCAGTAACAGTAGCTAGATCTTTCAGTTATGTGTCTGGTCTCAAAATAATACTGAAAATTTTCCTTATTAATTTGGCTGGGTAGATCATTGCTGAAAGCCTAAACAAGGCATTATTGCTAACTGAGCAGATGAGAAACAACTGAAGAGAACCATCAATTAAAAGATCACTGCAAAGCAGTCACTGGTGTTTTGAACAATACCTCTCTTTACTAAACTGGTTAATAATTTTTAAAATACAAGGACACATGTGTTTCTATTTCTAGGGTTTTCCTTGTCTGTTTCAAGACTGATCATCCTGTGAAATTGGAGCCCAACATTAGCCGTATAGAAGGAAGGTCTTTAAGTGATAGTACATGATACAACATTTAACAGGGTTCCTGTGCCAATCTGCATAATGAGTAGAGGATGAAAAGCAATCGTTTTTCTTCATGTACAGCTCAGTGAGGACAGTTCCAAGCCTGCCACACAAAACTGCTTTAATAATGCAATCCAGTGCCTTTGATTTGAGGAACACGCAAAAGAATAAACAACCTATTAATCTAAATTTTCTCATTTTCCTGAAAGTACAAAGCGGCAATGAACAAACCTCTTGGTTACATTAAGTGTACTGAAATGCAAAACTGCTTCTTTTCTCACCCTACAGTTACTCAGGAGAAAGGAGGAGGGAGAATAGGGAAGAAGAGAACAGGGGAGGGAAGCAGAAATGGTTTTGATACAAACTGGTCGGTTAAAACACAGAGCACAACAAATTCTAAAGGAGGCTTTCAAGTATGGTCACATGAAGGCACTTTAATACAAGTGGATATGCTCAGGAGATGAGTGCAAGAGATAGCATTACTTAGCAAAGAGAAAGAATCCTTAGGCTAACTAGGTCTGAATTGAGCTGGTACAGTCAAGACGAAGGAAGCACTGGTAATAGCCTGACTAATGTTTTCTGTGGTTTTGTTTGTTTTGGGAAGCTTCAATACAAAATATAGGCAAACAGCTTGATTAATGTTAGTCTCCTGACTGTCTGCATTGGTGTGTTTTGCCCTGTTATTCTAATGTACTTGCAGTCAGCAGAAGTGCTTTCATTATCCATCCACTAATTTTAACATCTTAAACAGAATGAATTATTCTAGAAGGACTGTCAGTCTGACTCAGCCTGGGTCTGCTGTGCCCAAGCATTATGAGCGTGGTTGGAGGATATGTTTAGGCATTTGGCTAAACAGTTTTGGCAGACGTTCTTGGTTCCCCTACAGCCTTTTTCACAGTTTGAGAAGGGCAGAGATACATTAAAGTTGCTTGTCAAAGCAACTTCACTACCATCTATGATTTAAGTAAAACATGCATAAGTCTTCTTCAAACTCTTTTCGGTATGTATAGCAAATTGTGATGTACAGGAGAAAGTCAGGAAAAAGAAAAAAGCTACTTCATTGGCTGTAATATCAGTTGGCTTTTGGAAAAAAAAAATAGAAAAAATATTCTGACAGCTTTGGAATGAACAGAAGACCAATAAACGGAGAAAAAGTTAGGAGTTACACCATCGAGGAATGAATATCTGTCATGTTAAGCATCCATATCACTTTTTGTAAAGGTTCAGGAAGACAGTAGAAACACCTGCAGCCAGGGTGTTTTCAGTAAAATTGTATTTGAGCCAATATACTAGTCATCTTTCTGCTTTGACTCCCACTCTTTACCATGCAGTTCAAGCCAGACAAGTCAAATTTAGCAAGCTGTTGATAGCTTATGCTACAGTTGTAAACAAGAGATCTGAAGTTATATATATATTGTTTTCTGAGTAACAGAAGTTATGGTTTTAAAAGCAAGTTTGGCCTGCTAGGCCCTTTATACCACCATCAGGCAATGCTGTAATACAAATATAAATTTCATAGAGTCATGTACTGAAAAGGGCAGTCCCATTCTCCTCCTTACCTTTCATTCCCATCTTCTCAATTATTCCAGGATGGCTGTGTGTACAGCTCCATTGTGAACATGACAAGAAACTAATTAAACTAAAAAGTAATTTTTTTTTTCCGGTTTATTTTTTGTTTGGATCAGCTCTGTGCTGTCTTCTCTACACAGCCAACTGTTCTCCCACAAAGAAAGGGAAGAAAACCAGGAACAGGAAGGAAGGCAAAAACTACTCCTTTCCCTCACCAGTGCCAACCTAAAAGTCCTTACCTTGCCACAGGCTCAACTGCCTTCCTTGAGAAGAAGCAGTTTCTTTGCATGCCCCTTTGTAGAACAGCCAGGCACAGGACTCCCAGGAAAACTCCTTCTACAACATCATCACCTTCCTCAGACTGCAGTCCACAAAATTTCCCTACCTCCACAGCACACAAGAGAGAGTGACAGACAATAAATTATAGTACTTGTGATTAGAAAATGCGACTGAAATCCATAATACGTCCATTAAAAAAAGAGTCAATGCTAGTGTAAAAGCAGGAAATTATTCTCTTGAAGAGTAAGCTTAACTATCTCCTGCATCACAAAATTCTAAATCATTAAGGAAATAGCTAATGGTTATTAAAGTTAGAGCATTTAAGGGATAAATCATTCTGAATTTATCCACTGAAGAATCACAAGAGTAAAATCCTCTACTCAAGTTAGTGAACAAGTGCCAGGTGCCTACAATTATATCCTCCAGTACCCACCATCTGAAGAAATTTAGGGTCATCTTAATTAAGGACAAATGAATCTTTAACCAGTCACTTTAGCACTCAGCAATGGTGTATGAGCCTCTGTTTTGTAGCATTCAGAGGGTGCATTTTATTAAACAACACTGGAACATCACTTGCTCTGGGCAAAAAGTCATTAGATGCAACTAGATCCACCCTCTCTTATGTGTTTGTATTTTCACTTGGAAAGGTACATCTCCTTCAAAAGTGCCATATCTGCCTTAAGGTATTACAGGCAAGTCAATTTTCTTTCCTTCTTTCCTGTAATGGGAGTACATACCCTTTTCAAGTTTTGGGGTTTGTTGGTTTGGGGGTTGTTTTTCTTTTAAAGAGTTACGCATGACTATCTGGTGGTTGAAAGTGTGATCATTAATTTTTAAATTACCAGATTAGATTTCTCTACAGAGAGCAGGTTATTAATAGCTAAAGAGTTAAAAATTCTGAAAATCCACCCACAGTTGGATTGACACACCAATCTAAGGTGTATTTTGCCTTTGCTGTCAGTTTCTGTTGCTATTTAGAAGACTTACTCAACATTATGAACAGCAAACAGCATTACAGAAAACCACTCTAACTTGAGTAAATTGAAAGACCTGCCTTTGGATCTTCACAGTTTAAAAATCTACTTTTCCATTCAATAGAGTAAAATATGGATGAGCAGAGATAAATTCATTTATGGAAAGAAACCTTTTTAGAAACTTTATAGTGCTGCCTAAGCACTGAAATTTTCATCCTGTGTTATAATTTCCTGTTTCGCAAACTGAAATTTTTCCTTGTTTATGCCTTCAAATGTTTTGGAAGTCATGCAAAGAATATAATGAGGCTTTGTCCAAGCCTTTACCTAATTTCATGTACAAATTATAAAATGAACAAAGAAGAACTGCTATGGAATTTGTTTAGTACATGGAATAGGAAAGAAGTTACTATTAATCAATTATTTCAGTAGTGCAAGAACTTGTTTTCTCAAAAAAACTCAAGGAAAAACCATTTAAAAACTTGACAGAAATGTAGTATTATAAATGTCATAAAATGTTATGTGCAGAAAAGTCCCTCAAGTCTGTATAAATTACATCCTCACTTCCTCCATTTTGTAAAGACTATTCTGAAGCATTATGCTATTATTGAGTGTTTCCTAGTTTCTTCATAACCCTTCTCATTCTTGCATACTTCATACAAATTTCATTGTCACAGTGCTGACAAACATATTTACTGACACATTTGTCTATTACACTTCATTTGGATGAAATATCACATATATTCCTTTCCAAAAGGCACACAGCCTACCCAAGATGAAATTTGGAAAACAGGAAAGATTAAGTTCTCTACCAAACACTGACAATATTTAAACTACCCTTCTGATATATTTCAACTGGAAGATTCAAGTAAAACTCATCTAGTGTTAGCACAGATACCTTTCACAGACTCCTAAGCAGTATAAAAATAAAAATACAATGTGAAAAAAACCTGCTGACAGCAGAGAATAATACTGAGAAGCCAGGAATTTGCAGAAAACTGGGAAGAGAAACAAAATGAAGCTGATAAAAAAAAAAAAAGTCAGGGGACAAAAAGGCAAAGATAATGATAGGCATATCAGGACAAACTGTAGTAATGTTAGTCCCCTTGACATTTTGCTTCATGGGAGGAAAATAAAGTAGTGCTCAGAAAAAGTGTGCAGCGTATTTAATCTGATACACGTCATCCTTCTTTTTCTGCATGATCCAAAACATTTTCCATTTCAATGATAACTTGCAAAGATGTCAGTACTGGAGTGGTACTTAACATTAAAAAATTAAAAGCAGATGTTCACAATTTCTAAGAGAGTTTTGAAGAGGGTTGACTGACAAGCTCTTAGCACTACTGAGAAGTGATTTTCAAAGCCTGAAACACCTGGGAAATTTTATAGGTGTAGAAAAAAGCTGAAGTCACTTTAGCACTTAAAAACTGTAAGACTGGGGCTTACATTGCCTCAAGTGCCTATCTAACAACAGCACACAGTATACCGAGGAGTGCAAGGATGGGGTCAAAATAAGGCTTAAAGTGCTGCCACTGGTTGAGATAACCTAGGCACCTCTACCATAGCCACTTTGACAGTACCCCCAAACAAAATACACAAACAGAAAATACTGCATTTTATCTGTTAATTGCTAATGGCTACTAAACATGAAATAAGTTTCTTGGTGAATTAAGTAATCTTTTCAAAGGCAAACAGAAGTCTAAATGTAAAAAAGTGTCAGATCACAGTTGGACATTGAGAGATATTATAATTTATACTGAACAGTGCTGTGATTAAAAAAAAGTGAATTACTCAAAACATCATCATCGTGACTAGACTCTGCAAATGAAGATTTGGGAGGGTTTCAGCAATGCCTGCTGCAAGCACGCTGATGGCTGATAAGGTCAATGCGAGAGAGGCAAGTCCAGTTGCAAAAGGCCCAGCAGAAAGTCTCCATAGGTGGCACTGTCAAGGCACGGTTCTTTCAGTGTTGTCTTTTCCCCTCCAGGCTGATTCTGTGTGCTGTTTCAAAGGAGACTGCAGTGTTATAGATTGTGTGTCTCCATGTCTCCCAGTTGGAGGCCAGAGTGGACCACTGATGGTGGTCAATATGGCCAAGGCTGAAGTGTTGTTTCAGGCAGTCCTTTTGTCTCCTCTTTAGGACTCCTCTCTTGTGGCAGCCAGTGGCGAGTTCACCATAGAGCACAATCTTAGGAAGGCGGTGATCCTCCATCCTGGAGACGTGCCCTGCCCAGTACAGCTGCGTTCTCAGCAGCATGGCCTCGATACTGGTGACCTCTGCCTGTTCCAGAACGGACACATCAGTCACATAATCAGACCAGTGGATGTTTAGGATTGTACGGAGGCAGCGCCGGTGGAAGCGTTCGAGGAGTCACAGGTGGTGGCAGTAGATGACCCAAGATTCAGACCCATAGAGAAGAGTAGACAGTACGATGGCTCTGTAGACACTGATCTTTGTACTTTTCTTCAGGTGTTTATTGCACCAGACTCTTTTATGGAGTTTTCCAAAAGCTCCGTATGCCTTTGCTAACCTGTTGTCAATCTCTTCGTCAATCTTACCATCCAAGGAAATGATGCTTCCCAGATAAGTGAACTGCTGGACTGACTTAAGCTCNCAACCTTGTTTCACACCACTGGTTATTGGAAAGGGCTCAGAGAGAGCATGGCCATATCTGACTTGGTCTTGCTGATCCTCATGTAACAAGATGATAATTTTGAGGAATTTTGGAGGACGTCCTCATCGTTCCAAGATCTGCCACAGGCCTTTTCTGCTCACAGTGTCAAAGGCTTTGGTGAGGTCAATGAAAGTTATGTAGAGTCCTTTGTTCTGTTCCCTACACTTCTCTTGCAGTTGTCTGAGAACAAATACCATGTCTGCCGTACTCCTATTGGCTCTGAAACCACACTGACTTTCGAGTAGAAGTTCTTCTGCAATAGCGGGTACTAATCTGTTCAAGAGTATTCTTGCAAGGATTTTACCAGCAATGGAGAGCAAAGTAATACCTCAGTAGTTTGAGCAGTCTGATTTTTCTCCTTTCTTCTTGTACATGGTGATGATGATTGCATCACGGAGATCTGGTGGCAGTACACCTTGTTCCCAGCAATGCACAATGAGCTTGTGAAATTTAGCATGGAGTGCTTGGCCTCCATGGTTCCAGACTTTGGGTGGAATTCCATCAACTCCAGCTGCCTTGCCAGTTTTCACCTGCTGTATGGCCTTCAGAGTTTCTCTCGTGGTAGGAGCTATATCCAATTCATTTTTCACCAGTTGTGTGATGTGCTGAATTGCTGAGTCTTGGACTACATGGTTGGCGCTGAAGAGAGTCTGAAAATGTTCAAACCATCGATTCAGGATGGAGGTTTTATCTGTGAGAAGCACTCAAAACAACTACTAAACACATTAGCAGCCTGTTAAGTCTCAAAATCAGGATGAAGAATCACTACTTAGGAGATTTATTTCTCTTGGGATCCCTAAGAGTATTCCCCCTAGTTCTACATTTGAAAGTAATTTTTCAATTAATGGCCAAGAAGAGAAAAAGAATTAAGTATAGCTCATTTGTGAGCCACATACAAATACAGGAAACACTAAAAATTTAAAAGGAATGAGTAGTAATATGGTAAAACCTCATTGGCATAGTTGGCTCACAAGTATGGCTTAGAGTACCCTCATATGTGAAACACTTGTCTATGTCTAGAAACAGAAAAAAGCAGAGGGCTCCATCTGGGTAAATAGCTTCTACAAAGACTAGTAGAGAAGAAGGTGACCACAAACGCTCAGAAAAATGTTATCAGGGGAATAATATGGCCTGGAGTAAACACAGCAATGTCAAATAGAGAGGCTCAGTTACCAGCACTTGACCAATCTGAAATACCCAGAATTTTGGAATGACAGTGAAAATTGAAAAAGAGTCAGAAGTGCTGCAGGAATGATCATGTGCTTACAAAATATGTCTCACAGAGAGAGGCTCAAGGTGATAAATTCCTTACTCCTTATCAAAAAAAATAAGAAATTGACTTAAACATATGAAACACGTAAAAGAACATAATTTCAAAACATAGTTTTAAGAAACACTTTCTTTAAGGTGAAGAAAATCACACTGTTAAAGACTGCCCCAAGTTGAGTTTGTAGTAGTATACTCAGGATTCTGATTTTACTAGCCCCTAATGATACATATCAGTTCAAAAGTAAGTCTTGTTAAATTCTGCTCTCCAACAAAACAGAAAAAAACCAAAGTTATCAACAAACAACCTTAGTCCCTGTCAGGACAATTCCTTTCTCACTTGGCCCTTCTATCATCACAAGCACCCTCCACAGTCAACTGTTCTGTCAGCAGCAGCAGTGTGGAGCGTGCACAAGGGCCACCCTACTGCAAGGCTGCCTACACATGGATCAGACTTCCTGAGGAAGGTGTCTGAGACCAGGCTATTTGCAGAAGCCCTCCTTCCCATAAAGACTCAGTACTTCATGGGGACCGGGCTGCAGGCCAGCCTAATTGCTCTGGCAGCTCCTGCAGCTGACTGCTTCCTCCTGCTATTTTTCCCAGGGGCCCTTCGGCCCCTTCAGGCTCACATGACTTAATCAAACCTGAATGCCCTTCTGGAAGATATGCAAATTATATTTCAGTCAGACAAAAGTGTTTTGGCTCAATACTGGTGTTACTAAGTGAAGTTTAATGATGTGCTACACAGGTCAGACTTCATGGTCTAATGGTACTTTCTGGCTATAAACTGTACAAGTGTATTGCTCTATAAAAGGGGTTTCAAAGAAAAATATTAGTATATTCACTGCATTACCTAATTAGACTGGGCCAAGTATCAATACAAAACAGTATGACCTGTATTTTAAGGCCAGGTTATCAACACTGGGATTTTTCCACTTAGGAACTGTTGATGATTTGAGTTTGGCCATGGTTGCAGAATACTATACTCTGCGTTGCACCTCTCCTGTGACCTTGTACTGGCACATTTCAATGTGCTATGCAGGGAGAAAACTAACTCAAGCAGCAGAAATACTGAATAATTTGCTGCCAGTTTAGCACGCTGAGACAGATCAGCACGAGATTGAACAAGTGCTGCAATAAGAAGGATGCAAGAAGGCAGTACCTCACTAGCCAGCAATTAGATCAGGTTATGCTGACAAGATACTGTGGATGTAATTAAGGTATTAGTAAAGTCTCAGATGCGTTCAATTTAGAGAAGACGACAGCCTCAGTTTCCAATTTATCTTAGCTGTATGACTAGAATATGTCTCTTTCCTGTCTAACTCTTACCACAAGAAACTGAATCACTAGGATATCTTTCTCTTAAATCCTGAGCTGAAGCTTTTTACACGGCAAAGTAGAATAAATGAACTATAAATGTTTCATAGCCACATGAAGCATGGTGGTTTGGTTTCAAAGCCATTTAAAATACAATTGGGAAGAAAGAAAAATTATACTGTTTTCAAAGTAATGAAAGTACAATTTCTAAAAGAACAGGTTTCAGCTTGCAATATTCATGGGAAACCCATTTGAACTATGTGGTGGAACATAGTCTTGTATATTCCCTTTATTTATATTAAAGATACAATATGGGATCATAAAATGCATTATAGGCAATAGTGTTTAACTAAATACTGGACAAATCAACAGGGCACACACATGTACTTTCCTGGTTCTCTTTCTCCTGGTAAGATCAACTGAAAAAACGAAGGACACTAGAGGCAACACTAAGATAAAGGTTGTTACAATAAGGCGTCTGGGATAAACTGCCAGGCATTTAACTGGGTGTAGGGATCAGTTCTTGCTAAACAATAATGGTACATCCATATATCCAGTTAACCACCTGTCCTTGTACATGTTACCAGAATTAATACTACACAAAACTCAACATAATTTGTTGCTTATTTACAATCACTCTTCTCACATATTAATGAGTGACACTAGTTCTTCAGAGGCAGAATTTGCTCTTCTTGCCAATGCATCTTTGGCAGACCCTGCCCTTGAAAGAGAAGATTTCAGGGAGAGACTGCAGGCAACAAGAGGGAATGCAAGGAAGGATAGTGTGAGATGAGAAGAATGCCTGCAGTTTTACAGGGAGAAGACCCACCTGCCAGTTATTCAGATGTTTGAACTTGGACACAAATATTACGCTGTTCCATCAACAAAAGGTATACGCTTAGATGCTCGGTGTCCAGAAAATGCCAGGGAGCAGATGCTCCTCTGTGCTCCAATCTGCTTACATACTTATAATTGCAGATGGCTGCATTAGAAAATAACGGAACATACTGTATTTCTCTCCACTCCTTCAAAACATGGAAAACATCTCTACCACAATACTTTCAGCTCCATGTTACACAAAGTAGTTTACTGGGCAGCTTCTTCAAACTCACCTGTGACTCAAGTAAAACATTCTGGGATTGGGATTTTCCTTCTCAACATGCAAAAATCTAAAATCCTTTAGAATTTTGAAACTCCTTCTAAACCAGTGAAATAATTTTCTTCTCTTTTGTTGTCTTCCAAGCTCCTGCCATGGTGCTTTTCACCTATTCCAAATCACTTGATATTACTTGGAAGCAAAGGGATTGCATGCTGTAGCTTTATCACAGTATGTCTATTCAGTAAACCTAAAGCTTGCAACAAGGTGCATGCACAAAGCAATTGAACTACCACAATGTTTTAGTGATCCCTAGATGTCGCCTGGCACTCAAGCATGGAAGTCACATGCTAAAACTGTAGAAGAAAACCAAAGGACATTATGTAGAAGGAGCATCTAGACCAGGCTAAACCTGCAGAAGACAGAATCCTTTCACGATCTTACCTGTATGCTAACATGACTGGAAAAAAACTATACAGTTACACATGAAGAAATAGGAAGACAAACTGCAACAACTTTCAAAGATACAACTCTAGTAGAAACAGAAATAGCTCACTTAAAGCCAGAACTGAATTCTGTGAAGTCACCCAACTGATTTCCAACTCATCCTACTGAGTCTGATCCACTGTCAAAATTTCAGAGAAGTATGTGTATGCACTGCTCATCTTCTGGTGGTTTTAGGACAGGGAGTGGGGGGAAAAGAAAAAAGTTTGTTCATAATGATAGCCCACCCAAAATCCTGCTCTATCCTGTGAAGCACCACACAACAGTCTTCCTCTTCCCCTATTTAACTAATTTTCATTTCAGACCTATAAATTAGTCAATAACATTTACTGCCACCTCTTCCCAAACTTCCCCAGTTTCTGCTAGACTCATCATAATAATGAAGCAGCTAATTATATTTGAAACCTCCATCAAAAGCTACTTAACCAAGTCTGGTAGGTAGTTTTAATTTATAACTATCATGGCACGGAGAGGTAAAATAATGTTGGTTACAATAATTTAATGATGTTTTCTTAAGTTATCCATTAGAATCACTTCTGTATTTTGCTGCCCACTTTTATATTAGGGTATACAGTTATCAAGACTAGAAACAGATAAAAAATTTCACACAAATAGATTTTTTTGTTTAACAAAATTTAGCCAAGAATTGAAAGTGATGATGTTTATAGTTCCAAGAAGAACGAGCTGAAACACATATAGTATTCAGTAGAGCAAAAATGTGCATATTTCATCAGGTAGTGTTCAATTTGTACACTGAAGCTGGAATATCAGTATATATTTCTTCAGTAGCAAACTCGACAATTTCTCACCTCCATCTAGTCCATCACAGTTCACAGATCTTTCAGTTTGTAAAACTGATTTTCTGAGTAACCATGTTAAAAATCTAAATACAAAAGTGATCTGAGATAAAAATAAGCTTTAAAAAAATTCAGTGCAAGTAGTGAAATGATGCAAGAACCCCATACTGAGTATATATGACAACCCCTCATATATTAGCAAAGGGGAAATAAATACTCGTGAAGAAAAATTAGCAGCCTCCATGCCACCCTGATTGCATTCAAGGCCAAAGAAGTTCTGTGTTGCACTTCTCTTAACAGCAGATGGGAGCCAGTCTCAAAGGCTTCACTGAAGATTTATTCTGTGAGATGCTTTCACTTACAATTATTTCTCAGTGTTATCACTTTTGCTTATTTGGTATTGTTTCTCCTCAAAATCTTCAAAGACAACAAATAGAAGATATTTTTGCTTTAAGTTTCAAAGATAATAATATCTGTCAGATCTGCATTTAACTTGAAACCATTTCAAATTCAAAGTGATCTGAAAACATTCCTGAGGAATAGAACAGTCACTCTTGGATACCTCCATACCTTAAAACCACAGTATTTTGAAGAAAACTCTCTTGATACTTTCTTTAAATCATCTCTTCTGCAGAGATATTTTCGCTTGTATTTCCTCAAAAAGCTACTACAGTCTGAAAGCAAAATTTTAGAATAATTTCTGGCTCTAACTTGAACAATGACATTCTATGTCATAAGGATATGTTTGATGATACATCCCTGATGATTCAGGCTCCTCAAAGATCAATTACTACTACATTCCAGCTTAAAATCGATCATTATTGTATCACTTGAGGAATTAAGTAAATTCCTTTTGCTACTAATCTTACAAATCTAATAAATTAATTTCTAGGAAGAGTTAACTTAGTAGCAAGCAAATATCCAGTGTTTTGAGGCTGCTTAAAATATTAGATTAACTTAACACCTAAGCTGCTTCTGAAAACACCTTAGAACCATTCTTTAGAATTGACTTAATAGTGAGGTCTGTGCCCTGCAGAGTAGTTGTGAGTAAAAAGTAAAATTCTTCTCTACCTCTATACCCACTGCATTAAAAATGCTCAAAAAAGAAAAGGCAATTTAGAAGACCAATTTGTTTGTATGATGTCACTTTCATAATCTGAGTTTTTACAATTTTTACATGCTTATTTTGTACCAATTAGAAACAGAATCACACAAATACCCACAAATTAAGTATCAGACGTGTGACCAACATCTACATTTTTATCAAACACTTGGCAAATGCTCACATATAAAGAGACTAAGAAAAGGGCCCAGGCAACCCAATAAATTTTAACAATCTGGCTAAAATGAACGGTCCACCTCACACTCTGCTGAAACTATGCCAGGTCTGAAAGACTTAAAGATGACTGTGTACACTCTGTGACAATCCTCTGCAACCAAACCACAACAAACAGAGCTGCCACTTTCATATTTGCTCTCTGCAGGTTTGGTTAGTTTTCACATGAATAGATATTACTCTTGAAATCCAGTTCTATCTATCATAAAATCTTTGCTTTCTTCTTCCAGCACTGATTTTAATATCATCCAAAGAACTGTTAAAAGGCAGAAAAATTCCCATAGGAAAAAACTTCTGAGTTTGAATTGGGGAAGGGGGTGGGGAGGGAAGAAGAGAAGAAAGACTGATATTATGGGCTTTCTTATGTTAACATTTTAAAATATCAAATGCTTATCCAGTTTTACTCTTTTTTTCTGTATTTAAAGAAGAGTTAAATTATTTTAATGGAAAGAAGCTGAGAGTTTACATGCCTCAGTCTAAAATTAACTGTTTATCACTAACAAAGAAGTGAGAGTTCATTAAGGCCTTGACTCCATCAAATTTGATCAATACAGAGAGCTAAGTACTTTCAGTTTTATCTATCCAGTCAAAACTTGTATGTCCAAAGATTACTTAATTTAAACCAACGGGTGGAACTCCAGGTTATAAATAGAAAAATGAAGGTACACTAAGCTTAAGTGATTTGCCAAAAATACGGATTAACAGGATTAGGATTCAGGAGTTGCCAGTTTGAATTTCTCTGCTCGTCCCACATTTGCTCCAGCAAATCAAGTACAACAAGAGTAGCAGAGAAGAGAGGCAAATGCTTACATCTTCCAATGGGCATCAACTAAAACCTCCAAATCTCTATTCAGTATCAGCTGTTTGCCTACAGATGCCCTTTACAAACACCTAAGGCATGCTTATTATCAGAATTAGTATTTTAAGTACACAAGAACTAATCTAATTTATTTTAAATTAGCATAAAACCTTGTAAAACAAAGTTCCAGACTCTGTATGTGCAGGACGTTGCAGATACATTAATCTAACAGAAACTCAAAAGAAATAATGAACAAAATTTTCAGTGGCTGTACTACATCTTAAAAAACTGCTTCCTTAATGTTTAATTGCTACATCTGTTTATTGGATTTGTGGGGCAAGGTTTTGGTAGCAGGGGCAGCTGCAGGGGGCATTTGTGTGAGAAGTCTGAAGCTTCTCCCCCATGTTCAATGGAGCCAGTGCCAGTCAGCTCCAAGAGGAACCCACTGCTTGCCAAGTTCATTAGTGATGGTGGTAGCACCTCTGGGATAAGATTTAAGAAGGTGTAAAAAAACCTCTAAAACAGCTACAGCTGGAGAGGCAAGTGAGACTATGTGAAAGAAACAGCTTTGCAGATGCCAAGGTCAGTGCAGAAGGAAGGGTAGGAGGCGCTCCAGGCACTGGAGTGGAGATGCACCTGGTGGGGGAAGAAGGCAGAGAAATCAGGAGTGAGGTTGAGCCCAAGAAGAAAGAAGGGCTGGGTGGAAGGTGTTTTTACAATTTGGTTTTTTTATTATCCTACTTTTGATTTCATTGGTAATAAAGTCAATTTCCCCAAGTTGTGTCAGTTTTGCCCATGACAGCAACTGGTGGAGTGATCTGTCCCCATCCTTATCTTGGCCTACAAGCACTTAGTTATCTGTCAATTGTCCAGTGACAGTGAGGGGGAGTGACAGTGCAGCTTTGGTGGGCACCTGGTGTCCAGTCAAGGTCAACCCAACACAATCTGTTAAAGTTGGCAGAATTCACTTTCTGAGAAACAGATGAATAACAATTTACTAGACCTTTTTTCTTTAATATTAATTCTACAAGATGTCTCAGCTGGGATTCAAAGGAAATACTTCAAGAGATTATAAATTTGATTTCAGTGACCATTGATTAGTTTCTTAGCTCCTCTAGTCTAGTAAGATTTAATATGGTACTCTTTCCTTTGCTTTGCTTAGGGGATACTTGAGATACAAAAACTGGGAAAGATTTATAAGAGAGGAAAAACATCATGGAATCAAAAACTTTCCTAAAAGTTTTATTCATGAGCATTGCAGAACAGTGACTGCCAGAATAAAATAACACAGCATCATTAGAAAGACACATTTTTCTAAGGGTTTAAGATACTAATCCGGAAAACAGCAAATGTTTGAAATGCAGAGTAAAAGGATTATGTTTATGCTGCTTAACTTTAAGCACTGATGACTTAGGTCCTCAATGAAAAGGTTGCTCTACCTAAACTCCTAATGTGATCAATGGAGACAAATATTACAAGATAGTGACTCATGGCAAGAAGCCCATCTGAACTGTTCAAAACTACCCTGGATCAGACACTCCCTGCTGACTGCCAAAGAAGTGCATTACATTTCTAGTTTGAGCATCAAACTTGAATATTCACAGGGTAAGACGTGATGGACACAAACTGCAACAAAGGACAATCTCCAGCAGGTACTCTTTA
The DNA here is from genome assembly GCA_013399695.1 of Formicarius rufipectus. Lineage (NCBI taxonomy): Eukaryota > Metazoa > Chordata > Aves > Passeriformes > Formicariidae > Formicarius > Formicarius rufipectus. Next base: position 112,388 of record VXAU01000120.1, read on the forward strand.
TTTTTGGTTTTAGCTACACCAGTGCACATACTCAATTTTCCTGTGCAGCAGCCTCTTTAAAACAAACACCAAAATCCCACTTTACTGGGCTTGAGATCCAAAGCTCAACTTAAGCCTGTTTTTCCAGATAAACAGCAAGGCATAGCATAGCCAGATCAGGTTCTAAGCCTCTCTGTTTTATTGTTTAAATAAAAGAACTTAGGAGATGGTCCTTCACAGAACAGTCATGCTTCAGAAGTTTTTCACCAGACACTATATGCAACTCACCTAGCAGACTGGACCTAAGGGGAAAGAACAGTCTCCTATTTTAAAAGGTGGTCACTTGAAGAAGAACATGCTTGAACAAGACTCAGCTCATTAGTACTTTGAAGCTATGGAAAAACAACAAAAGACTGCAAACTTTATGTAAAAGGAAAATAGTCTGAATTTACAATGAGGGAAAGATGAAAAAATAAGATACTTCAGCATATAAAGTAGTGTCTATTTTGAGCCCTTTCAAAAGGGAAAACTCTTGCCAATTTTACTTTAGAAGCTATCATCTTCTGATTGGCTTTCTAAGTGATACAGTTACCAGCTAAGTACTAAACTGCTATTGAGCAAGGCACTTTCAGACAGGGTACACATCACTACTGCACACACATGAAATAACCTGCCCCTTCCGAAGGGGGAAGAATGGTCAGGAAAATGATACTGAGCAGGTGGTTCTACAGTAGAGATTACAAACTTCATGACGTGTTAATTAAACTGATTTCTTACTTGCTTTAAAGACTTTGTTGAGAAAAGCATGTAGCAAATAAGGCTATAAGGTCAAACTTGAACACAACTACAAATACATCCTACATCATCCTGTGCAGGTCACACTCGGGGGTCTGTGACCCTGAGTAAGGCAATGAGTACTCTCAAAACCTGTAAAAAAACCAAAAAGATGACAGATTCTTATACACAATTTATTTAAACTATACTACTTTATACTAATACAAATGTGTTTTCCTACTTGTCTCGCAGTAAACCAATCCTGCATTTGTAAGAAAAAGACAACTTTAGCATATAAAATTGGAGTAATAATATCAAAAGGCCAGACATCCTGATTTTACTTCTGACTATGCAAACTTCAGCTAGTTACTTCATTTCCCTGTCTTACTTTCTGGAACTGTGAAGTGAAAATAGTCAAGAATTTGGGTTTCATTCCTTAATGTCTGTAAAATACCTGGAGATCCAGACACAGTACCAGGAAGTGACATCATTAATCATCATTCTGAAATCAAGACATCACATTTGAGGTTCTGTTCAGCACAGAAGAAAGCCATGAAACACCTCTCAATATCTTAAGGAGAATTACACTTGCTCAGGCATTTCAAGGGTTTGTAAAAGAAATTTCCAATCAGAGTAGACAGAAAATTTTAATTTTTTTCGGGAAAAAGCTGCAATTTTAACTGTTCAGTATCCCAATCATGTTAACTAGCATTTGCTTTGCATTGTAATTTGCACAGCAAGGCTACCCCTCTGCCAGCAGAAATTAAAAAAATATCTATTAGCAGCATGGGGAGTGGGATGAGAAAGAGGAAACAGAGAAAAAGCTTTGTTTCTGACATCAAATAGTGATTCAGAGACAGGCTTACACCAAAAGTTTGACTTGCTTTCAGATAATGTGTAAGTTTTTCTGGGAATTATATAAAGAAAATTTGACTGAAGGGTAGAGGAGAACTTTGAATATGCAAAACCTTAACTCCAGCATAAGGTGGAGGGAGAAAAGTAGTAAGAGATAAACAGATACCATAGCTGGAAGGAAACAAATATTTGAGAAACAGATGATCAAAACAAACAGATTAATAAAAAAATGGGTCGGTAAAGTGCTGACTAGAGGAGGAGGGGGTGCATAATGTTCATAAAGCATTTGTCCTACAATACAAAGGAACTAACGGAGGAGGGTTGAAATTCTATTCAGGACAAGACTGCCTTTCCTGACATCCCTCCTCACTCTATGAAAATGAACACTAGCAACATTTTGGAACATGACATTAGTTCTATTATGTATTCCATGTACTCTCCAGCCCACCTTGCTGCTCTGGCTTCTTCTATTGAGAAATCCTATTACAAATATTACACAAGTTCTACTGGAGAATCAATATAGTTTATTAAATTAGCTGATGTAAATTTTGTCTGCTTCTGGGTCGAGACCTTAATGCAGGAAAACCTCAGAGGAGACAAGACTTGACAAGTACCTCTGTGAGCATTAGAATTAGCTAAGCTTTTATCCCACAGATTTTTTGGGTTTGGCTAACTAACACTGAAGTCTAGGAAAGTATGAACTTTTATGGAAGCCTTTCTTGTGCCTGAAGCATTTTTAAGGTCATTTTCTTTATACCTGAAAAACCATTTCATGAAGGTTTCAGAAGTGTATGTCTGGCAATAAGAAGGACCACAGCCCTGGATTTCAGGAGAGCAGACTTTAATGACTTCAGAGATCTCCTTAGTAGAATCCTATGGGATATGGCTCTAGAGAGAAAAAGGGGTCAAAAAGAGCTCATTGATATTTAAGTATGTTCTCTTCCAAGGTAAAGAAGTGCCCATTTTTCCCACAGAGGTTGTGAGACTCACACTTAATAGGAGCACAGAATGCAAACCACTCTCAGATCAGCTTATGAAGGAAGATAAAAAGCTGTACATTACCAGAATCACATCCTATGACAAATTCAAAATGGATCAAGCTTAATTTATAAATACTACTGCCTACATTTTATAATTCACTTGCAGATTACAGGTTTTCCATAGTACTACCTTATCCCCATTCACAAAGCAGTAGTAGCATATCAAAGTACTAATCAAGCATGCAGATCACTTCTACTGATACTCATCTAGGATCCTTCAAAGTGGCATAACAGAGTATAAGCCAACAATCCTTTTCAACATACATAACAACTTTATACAGGATTAAACTGATTTAAACCAGACTTAGAGAGGTTTATTGAGGTAAGGCAACTTTAAAGTGCTGTAAGAACTTCAACACCTAAGCATGACTGTAGTAGTAAGCATGAGTTAGTTTGGCTAAACGAACTCAACACCATACTTTACTCAAACAAGGACACTGAATGGAACCAAGGCCTCAAAACAAAGTGCAAAGTAAGGACTTCCTGAGAGGCTATGAATTTCTAGGAACCAATTATCTTGCCTAACAAGAAAAGATTTGCTGCAAGAGTTCAGATACTTACAGAAACAGAAATTCAGCTCATGTCAATTCTTTAAACACAATAGGGACAAATCAGTTCCTCAAAAGAAATAAATGGCAACCCCAAGCTTATTTTATCAGAATAACGGAATTAAAAATTTTTGTGAGTACAATAGATGAAGTAGAAGAACTGGGTGTTACAGATTGTAGGGGTCCAAATTCACAATGAAAAAACAGGAAAAAACCTACTAGATATAGGTCAGGACTGCTCAACCCAATAAGAGACACAGACTGTAGAGTCAGAAGCACAACATATAAACCAATTGGATTAATTTAGGAAAGCTAGGAAGTGAATTTGCAATCATGGAAACTATGAATAAGAAGAACACAAGAGAGAAAAGCTGTAGAAGGCAGCTGGGATTATAAAGACACAAAAGTTACTGGTTCAGAGATTTTCTGTGCAACTGGACAACAATACTTAAAAAGATAGTTCTCACTTCACTTATCCTAGTACCAAGGCTACATCAAAGACTTAATTGTATATATGTAAAGGAGGGTCTTTTCTCTTCATACTGAACCAAAACACATATTCCTTCTTCATAGTGCTCTTCCTCAGATCGCATCTACACTGCTCACAGCAGCTCAACACAGAGATGCCAGAGTTTATTCCATAGAAACAAGTGTAGACACACCATAACAACACTCTATACATCAGCTGATCTGCTGAGGCAGATCAACTAGTCTCAGGCTGCCATCAAAGCAATATAGCTCTGCAACTTCCAGGTCCCAAGCTAGTATCTCAATAGTCCTGAATTGTACCATATGGAAATAGAAACCCTGAGCTCAGATTGCCTATATAAACATTGCATTACACAGCACAAACATGCACTTGAAGCCAATAGCATGGGGAGAAGTATGTTTTATGATTCACTGAGAAGGGATGAAGATAATCGTTTCCTCAGAACAGGCACTTTCACAGCTCAGGGCAGGTTGAGAGCCAACAGTGGGCTGAAAGCAGATGTGGGTTTCACAGAGACTCTTCTTACAACCTCTTTTCAGAAAGCCACAGTACAAGGAATCAAGAGAAAACAAGATTTTCATCTCCCTTTTCAACCTCTCTCCCTCCTTTTCAGCATCTCTGCCGCTGAAGAGTAGATCAGAAATACCAAAAAACATACTAGTTAATGAAACTAAGGCTTCATAGACTTCTACTGGATGACTGCCTATGCACATGTAGTGTGCAGATCATCTCTCAAGACTTGTCACAAGCAAGAGAAGAGATAGACCAAGTTAATTTAATATAAGAAACATAGACCATTCAGAATCCCAGACCAGACCCAACCTAGAACTAAATTTCTTCCAGGGAACTTCCCTATGATTTTGAATACTAACTATTCAGGCTCATATTGGAAAAGTCTTAATTGAAACATCCATTTCAGTTGGTATGAATAAGAATGTTGTCATAGGGATGGTAAGCTTGCCAAAAGACTGCAAAGCAAATAGTAATAATAATTACCAGTTGAATTTTGGATAATTGCTTAGCAGAATGCAACAATGATCACTGCTTACTTAAATGTTTCACTCAACTGGGACAAAAAGTAAAGGACATATTAATTTAATTTGCCAGTGAAGCAACCAGTGAAGAACTGTCAAAAGACACAAAATAGTCAGAAAACATTAGAAAAGAAACAGCAAAGTTAATTGGTTTTCCAAAAAAGTACATCTAGAGTATTATAACTCTGGAATATAAAACTGAAAGGGGAAAAAAAAAAAAAAAAGAACATTTTGACATTAAGAAGAACTGGTATATGTTCAGAGATAGTTGAAAAGGGAATGTAATACTGGGGGAAAAAGCAAAATCCAAATCAGATTAGACAAGGAGGATTTTCAGTGTACTACATTTAATTCCACAAACAGCATTGACAGAATAGTATGAATTTAATTCAAGGAGAGACTGGTTGAAGACTGAATCACTGATCCATTTCTACAAATGATTACTGCAATGCATTTTAGATCTATGCAATGCAGATGTTTTTACTTACAATGCTTTTAGATATACCTCAGCATCTCTAAAATGTAATTCTCCACTTATTTCTCCCCAGCTTCAGGAATCCATTGTCCTGATACTCCAGAGTAATCAGTGGTTCCAGGCAGAGCTATGTTGATAAATCCTAAATAGCAACAGCTATAGCTGTAGGGCAAAGGAACTGTGAAGTGAATAAGGTTGAAAATCAGTTATTTGAGCCAAGGCTATTTCACTGCAGAATGAGTTTCCAGAGAACACTTTGTTAAAATTCACAGCTTAATTATCTTTAGGACATACTATGAGATCTTATTGACTCATAAAAAATTTCCTACAATAATATGGTATAAAAATCTGATTTGGTTTTAATAACAAAAGGGAAAGGAAAGAAGAGTTGACATTGGCTGTGATTATCATACTATTATTCTATGCATCTCACTGGACAGAGATTGGCTAAGCTAACAATGGAGCAACATTGTAAGCAAGAGCTTACAACGGAGGGAGTAAAAAAAAGACAGGAATTTAACAGAGAGTTACATGTGGAAACATCAGAACAACACTAGCAAAGGAAGGGATTTTGTAACCTCAGGAAAGCAATCTTGTCAGCAAAATGCATTAAAACAGCATCTTTCAAAATTCAGATGGGAGAACAATGGACCATTTAGCTCTACTCAATCTCCAGGTTACATTACTTATATGGATAGGAAAATTCTTTAATTTTTTATAAGGAATCTAGCCTTTCTGGCAAACTCAAGAAAAGCTAGTCAGACCACTGTTCTCATTTCATGACAGATCCTGCATGTTTGGTTGTGCTAAGCCTCCCTTTCTACAAGCTCCAGAGGCAGTTAGACTTCCAGTTTCCTAATTCAAGTGTGCAGAAGCAAAGAGGTAGCCATGACACCATGTGATAAATGTGAAGGAAACACGGTAATTTTATAAGATTTTATTGCAATATGAGCAGTAATAGTACTTTTTGTCTGAAGGGGAGGCAAGTCTGCAAAAAGGATTCATAACCAATATAGTCCAGCATACTTTCTGCAGCAGTTTTATGTTTGGGTGCTATATCTAAGATATCAAACTACAGCTATTTTCACTGGAAGCAGTTCTAAATTGGGAGGGGGAGGGTGGAGCAAAGAAAGAAAAAAGAGAAAAGCTTTTGAAAAGCACAAAGAAGGCTGAGGCTCTAGAAAAAAGTGCCAATGGTTCTGACTGAGCTTTCTGTTCGCGTCTCAATACATCAGGCCTGGAACAAGTTTCTCAGTGCAAAATTTCTCTAATTGGCTGGAAAGCATTTAAGGAAAAATCTTTTTAATTAAAAACAGAGAACCAACAAGACATGAAAGCATGGGGGTTGGGAGAGGCATATGTTGACCTTATGAAGCTTCACAGCAGAACTCTGCAGGGGCTGGTTAAACTGAGAAAGCACAGTTTTAATTAAAGAGTCCTGAGGAACAGACAATTCAAAAGAGCGGGTCAGCTAGACTCCAAGAGGTCAATTTAAGCGTAAGCAGAGGGAAAACAAGACTTCTGGCCATTCTGCCTTCCTCTGGGAGAAATCTGTTGCTAACTGATCATTATGCTCTCTGCTTCTCAAGACAAACACTAGCTGTCCTCTAACCACCTCTATGGGTGTTGCATACCATTGTACATGTTAAAGGAGCGCACCATGGGTTATAGTGAATGAGGTTACATCAGGCTGGCATCTAGTCACTAGTGAGGTTCCACAAGACTCCATCCTCCGCCCAGTTCTCTTCAACATCTTCATTAATGACCTGAACACAGAATTCAAAGGAATACTTTTAGTTTACTGACAACACTAAGTTGGGAGGACCTGTCAACTCCCTTGAGGGCAGAGAAATCCTGCAGAGAGATCTCAACAAATTAAAGATGGGTAATCAACAACCATATGAAGTCGAACAAGGGCAAGTGCCGGATTCTGCATGTGGGACAGGGCAACCCTTATTGTGTGTATAGACAAAGGAATGAGAGGCTGAAGAGCAGCACTGAGAAAAGGGACCTGGGGGTCTTGGTGGATGGTGAGTTGAATACGACTCAGCAGTGCCCTGGCAATCACAAGGGCCAACAGCCTCGCCAGCCAGTCGAGGGAGGGGATTGTCCTGCTCTGCTTTGCACTGAGACAGTCTCATTTAGAATATTGTGTGATGTTTTGGATGCCACAATATAAAAACAACATAAAGCTATCAGAGAGTGGTCAAAGGAGGGCCATGAGGATGGTGAAGGGTCTGCAGGGGAAACAGCATGAGGAGCAGCTGAGGGCACTGGAGGAGACTGATGGGAGACTTCACTGCAGTTATAACTTCCTTGTGAAGGTAAGAGTAGGGGCAGGCACTGATCTCTGCTCTGTGGTGACCAGGGACAGGACCCGAGGGAGTGGCCTAAAATTGCGTCAGGGGAACTTTAGGTTGGATATTAGAAAAAGGTTCTTCACTCAGAGGGTGGTTGGGCACTGGAACAGGCTCCCCAGGGAAGTGGTCACAGCACCAAGCCTGACGGACTTCAAGAAGCATTTAGTCAATACTCTCAGGCACATGGTGCAATTCTTGAGGTGTCCCGTGCAGGGCCATGAGTTGGACTTGATGATCCTGATGGGTCGCTTCCAGCTTTGCATATACTATGATTGTATGATAAGAAATTTTTCACAAAGAAACTTCAATTTCTTGAAAGTGGATCACATTCATCTGTTTGTCAAATATGCGGTTCCTTCTAGTCCTGGTATCACATTCCCAATGCATGGAATCCCAGATATGCTTATGCACACTTGAAAATGGAACTCTGCATTTTGCTAAGCTTCTAAAGCTGGTGGAAAATCCTGTAAAATAGATCCAGCATACCATCAAACAGGAAAAAAAAACAAAGCAAACCAATCAAAAAAACCCCAAACAATAAACTTCTCTTTACTTTTTGAAGTGTCTCTATCACGTTTAGTGAAGCTAGTAATTTTTTCTATTCAAAGGGAAAAATGAACCTCCAAAAATAAAGTCTCCAAACAGAGATACAGGCAGGGCAGTGTAACTAGAACCTATTAAGTAGCAGAGGTAACATAGAAAAATGAAAACTAAAAGCTGCCTCATCTCTCCATAAAGAACTACTTTCCAGTAATTCAAAAGGATAAGGAATCAAGCAGAAAAGTAACATCTACAGCAATTTTCCCAGAGAAATGGTAATATCAGTGCATTTCTATTAGTATATACATAGTTCTGCATAAACAGATTGTTACATTTAAGTATTTCTTGTGTTCAGACAGATTTCTCTCTTATCAGTACTTTTGAGAACTCATGGCTAGATGCATCTGCTTAGAAGAATGACACGCAAATTCCAAGTCAAAGCATGGCTATTTCAAGACCAACAGACAAAGCAGTAAATTTTCTTGCATCAAGGAAGAGCAACTAGCAGCAGATTAAGAAATCACTTCACTAGTTTGTGAGATTTTGTCCACTTTTCTAAAATCCCAACTAAACACTCAAAAGTGGAAAGGTGTGAGATTTTTTCGTTTGGGTTTTTGTGAGCTTATATAAGCTTGAAAATTGCATAGTCTTACATCTTTAATATTCTCCCTTGATTCCCTCCAGCCAGGCTACAAGCTTTGATGCAAGCTATTTATTATGTTCACCTACATCCTCACAGGTCTAGCATTTATGTAGTTTATCAGGGATACCCTCGAAGGATGGGGAAAACTAAGAAAAAACCACCACTTGCTCCTAAAATGTGAAATTCAAATCTGGAATGAAATTCAAAGTAAATGAGAGAGGGAAAAACAGTTGTAAAGGACCAATGAAACCCAAGAACATCCTAGAAGACATGGCAATTAGTGAACATAATATTTTTGATAAAGGAAGACAAAATATGCCTTCATAGTTCTTCAAGGACATAAATCAATGACAATAACAAGAAATAGAGCAACTGCTGCCCAGAAACAAAACCAGGAGAGAAAACTGGGGCAGAGCATAATCTTGCTGTAGAAAACAGGGGTTTATTTTCATCTTTTCTGCACACAGAAATTCCACTGACATAAAACAGCATTTGATGAATAACACTCCTTATACCTGACACAGGGCATCAAATGCAGAAATTCCAGTTCAGATCTCAAAAGCAGTATACCAATGTCAACCTGAGTTATATTGCTTCTAATTTCAGAAACAGCAGGTTATTTACTCCCTAATCTTCTGCATAGTATATGATAACCATAAGCAGAATTTCTTACCAGGACTCTATAACTGTAGCTACCTCCTTGTGGTGGTTTGACTCTGGCTGGACACCAAGTGCCCACCTGTAGCTACCTCAAACCAAGCATGAGAACAAGAAAGAAAATCAGGCAGTGTGAGAAATGCTGAGATGACCTTGTATTGTTTTACCTAAAACCTGGATTTACTGACCAGAATGGAGACAGGCTCTGGGATTACAGCTTATTGTGCCTGGGGTGTGAGTGGGGCAGCTTGAAACTCCAAGGTGGGTGTGTGTGTGGTAAGTGTGTGGTGGTTATCCGTGTGTGTGGTGAATGTGTGACCACAGCTGGATTCTGCCTTGACTGCTTAGCCACTCCCAGCCAAAGCTACACTTTATAACCTTGGATAATTAGGATTAAAGCAATTTCTGTCAATCACAACAGGAGTCTGTGACTCATTTTGCCACACTCACCAAAGCTATTCTGTCATTCCTCTTCCTCAACTGGACAGTCAAGAAAAAACATGATTAAAAGCTTGTGGGTTGAGATAAGGACAGGGAGAGATCACTCACTGATTACAGTCATAGGCAAAACAGACTCAACTTGGGGAAATGAACTTGAATTTATTACCAATGCAATCAGAGTAGGATAGTGAGAAAAAAAAAACAAATCTTAAAGACATCTTCCACCCAGCCCTCCCTTCTTCCTGGGCTTAACCTCAATCTTAGTTTCTCTATCTTCTTCCTGCCCCCAAGTGGCACAGGGAGACCAGCAATGGGGGACTGCAGTCAGTTCATCACATATTGTCTCTGCCACTCCTTTCTCCTTGCTCTCTTCCCCTGCTCCTACACCAGATCCCAGCCACAGGGGACAGTCCTCCACAAACTTCTCTAGCATGGCACCCTCCCAAGGCAAGGGGACACACACTGCTCTAGTGTGTGTCCCCTCCACGGGTTGCAGTCCTTCAGGAATGCAGTGCTCCAGCTTGGAGCATGGAGCTCCCCAATGGAGTCACAAATTCTGTCAGCAAAGAGGCTCCACAATGGGCTCCACAGGTCCACAAGTCCTTCCAGGAGCCTGCTCCAGCTTAGGTTTCCCATGCAGTCAAGAAATCCAGGTCTAGTCTATGCCTGAGTGTGGTAATGACCATATTTCACCCACCTTGTTGCACAGGTTCAGCTTCTTAGTAAATGAGTTTAGTTCTGAAGTGGTCATGAATGTTATAAGTGCCCCTACATAGAAGTATAGCAGAAAAAAACCCCACAGCAAATAAACTGAAATGAAAAAAAAACAAAACAAAACAAAACAAAAAAAAAAAAAAAAAAAAAAAAAAAAAAAAAAAAAAAAAAAAAAAAAAAAAAAAAAGAAAAAAAATTCAAAGTTATCAAGGTTCTAGTCCATAATAACTGCTGGAGAACCAGAGAAACTGGACTAAGTGGATGCAAATATTGACAGCAAGGTCGTTCCTGTCTCTAGCTAATGTAAAAAGAAAATGTATATAAATGTATAAATATACGGTTGAATATGCCATATTTGTTTGGAGCTTAGTAACCTCCACCTGAGCTTTAGCTCCTGTGCTCACCCTTTCTTTTCCAAATATCTTGGTGATTGCATTTTCTTACTTACATAAAACGAGTAAAAGAGAAGGGAGATCTTACATAGCTAAAACTTTTCAGTTCTTTTCAACAAATGCTGGTGCTCTTCATCTGGCTGAGCTCAGATGCCAGATAAGTGGAGTCCAATAAACTTGCACTGAAACTACTGCAGGGGGTACTTTCCATCAGATAGTTTCTTCTCAATATGTCAATAAGGTTTACCACTAACAGCTGCAGTTCTGGTGGATGACTTCCTCACTCTCATCTTTAACTCTCCTATGGAAATATGTTCAAGCAGTCTATACTTTATGTTTCCTGACTGTGACCTGATGTCAAGTCACATTTGTCATCTCTGTATACTGGTTAAATTAGTATCATACAATTAGTCTGAAATCTTTAAAATATTATTTCTGAACTAAAGTAAATGATCTACAACATAACAAAGTAGCTATCACTGGGAAGAAGGTGTGATATATAGTCAATTAATTCAGTAGCTAACTACAGATTTTGTCATGTTCAATTACGACCATTTAATTTTCAAAGATCTAAATTAGTCAAATTAGTCTTTATTCACAGTCTTGCAAACTCTGCTCATGAGAAGTGCTGCAAAGCCTACTCAGAGGTGAGGTTTTATCTATAATTAAGAGATGGGTCTAGTCTTCCCGACAAGAAGAAATAAAGCTGAATAGCCTACAAAAAGTTCTACAGCAACTTTCAGTGCATTTGCTTGAAATACTAAATTAAAAAGTGAAACAAAACATAATTTTAGTTTCATGTCATTACATGAGTTCATTTTGAACTCTGGCCAGTTCTGTAATACCTAATATACTGAGTGTAAGAATAGCTAGACATGATAGTACAGTGCTGAATAGTCATTTTGGCATTGAAGCTTTTTCCTTGTGGGTAGGGTCAGGGAAGAGGTCACACAGTCATCAACAGTCCCCCTTCCACAGCCATCGGGATTCTGCACCATCATCTCGGAGCCGTGACAAGGCTAGTTCAGGTGCAGCTCAAGAGGCAGCACTCACTGCCCCACAGCCCAACAGCACTACAGCCAACCTCTGGCAGGGCTCCTAATTAAAGCACTCAGTTACCCCAGCTGCCTAATAATGTCAGCATCTCCTTCCCTGATGCTTCACACAAGATATTCTAACCATTTCTGGGTTCAATATGCCAATCCCCAGCACATATTTTTTCCTATCCATCCCAATGCACAGGCCCATAGATGTCCTCTCTCTGATCCATCGTTGTTTGACCTGCTGTTCTCTAACAGAATTAACACTGGCAACAAGGTGCTTTTAACACTATTTTATTCCGGGAGCATTTTTAAACCATTCCACACGGAACTGTGATGGTCTCTCCCTACTGACAATGTCAGAATGTTAGAACATTGGAACACAGTGTGAAGTTTCAGTATTTGTACTGCAATAATAGCCTAGCTAGTGACATTAATGTTAAGGTAACAGGACACCAGCAGATGCTGGAATACTTGCCTCCGTTTTTCCCCACTGTTCGGAAACACCTCCAGAAGGTCCGAAGAAAAGATGCCCTGTTATGAGGGGTGGCTTGAACAAAGCTGAACTCACGGAACAAGATGTGCGTTCCCTGTCGCACACTGTTAAAACTGTGGAGATAAAGTCGAGACAAGAACATTAGAAAGTTGAACCAACATGAATGTTCGGGGAACAGCTAGAACAGTAGCAAGAAAACCACCAGCCATTACATTTTGTGAAACCAGATCTCTGAAGCTTATACCCATCTTTTCTCTAGAGAGAAGACTATTTGCAAAAACCACACATTGGAATTCAATTATAGGAATTAGAGGTTTGTGAAAGTAAAATTTATTCTAAAGAATCCCAGCAAGGGGTGTCCAAGAGCCACTTATTTGAAAACAATCCATTGGAAAATGGCTGGCCAAGAGTAACTGTTGTTTATCTGACCAGAAGATGCTCTTTCTTTTAGTACCATTTGAACTTCACTGTTTTTCTCATTACAGTTTTCTGTAAAGTCACACACACAAAAAAATCCTCTTTAACAGAAGCCTCAAGATTTCATTTCAGGGTTACTGAAACTTGACTGTATTGGATATATAAAATTACTGCAGTTGTCATGAAGAGATGATTGACACATCTTAAGCAACACTTTACACTAGTGCATTTTGAAAAGAGTAGTTGGTCATTATGATGGATAGTCAATTCAATATTCACATTTTTGTATTTTTGCATAAATTTCTAAAATATGAGCAATAAGCACTTTAGACTAACTTATTACAGCAAACATTTGACTTACAAAGGGTTCTCTGAAGTACAAGAACTTCTCCTTTGGGCATGGTAAAGCTCAAGATGCAAGAACAAAAGAAATGCAAATGCAAACATTATATACCAAAAGGTATAATGACAGGGTTGCCTCAAAGACAGATTTTGTTCATTCTGCTCTGCATCATGCTAGTGGGACAAAGCTTTGAAACACTCCAGAGAGATCATTAAAAACATTCACTTGGGACAGCAGCTTAACTCCCCCGTACAGGAGAGAATTAATACAAAGATACAAGTTTACTTTCATCACAGCAAATCCTCTCCATAGGTAGCATCTCCACAACAGAAAAAATCTGGTGGTCAGTGAACCTGCTCAGTTTGCAATTTTAAAAACACCTCTTTAAATATAAGTAGTTTAAATCACTTTATCCTTCATAGTAGAAATGGGTCTCAGACTTGAAAGAGAATTATACCAGAGTAGAGAAAAATTTTAAAAGTCATGTAACTGGGGTTGTCTGTGTGTATGTGGAGAGAATCCAATTCAGTTTTTACAAAAGGAATCACAATTTCTCATTTTTAATGTCCTAGTTCTCAAACATGTGCGAGCAAATGGAATTTTTTTGTCAGGTGTTGAAAAGTAGTACAGAACACAGTTTCTAGCCCACCTATCCAGAAGGAAATGCAACTCTAAAATAAGTACCATCACCTTGTAATTAAGAAGTACTCATGATTCTTGAATACTAGAATTAAGAGAACTCTTTAGGTAAATATCATGGACAAATACAGTATTTCATATTTTTGAATCCTATATTCATTCACCACTGATGTATGAGCCAGAGAAAAGCGCAACCATTGTCACAAGAGATTAAAGTAAATAAATAAATAATGTGCCAGAACAAAATATGCCAAAATTACAGGACTATCATTGCAAGTTAAGAATATTACTTAAAAAGTGCTGTAGCTCACTGCCTTAGAGTTGAGTTCAGAGCAAGTAACTTGCAAAAGGTCTCACATGACACCTGTGACAAAGCTGCAAATAGAGTTTCAGATCTTCTCATCCCCAACCACAGCCTGTAAGATTTTTTTCATTCTGATTTGGATTGTTTCACTGATGATTTGACAGGCTGATGGAGAAAAGGATATGAATGAAAAAGAAGAAACTTGGTGTAATAGAAGAAGGCAGTTTTCAGAAAGATAACATATACAAAGGAGACATTTTAGAAGAAAAAGAAGATGAAGGCAGAATGATACAATTAAACGAACCAAATTATCCTGCTCAGAACAACTGTAGAACATGCAACTTCTGGAAGCAGATCCTGGCAAAACTGTAATGGAAGGGTCCAGACATGAAGCTAACAGACTATTAATTCACAGCAGACAGCCCTACTACATTACTCCTTATTTCCAATAAGTGGAAATTCAAGTCACTTGCATCTTCAGCATGGGATGGCTCTAAACCTAGCAGGCAGAAGAGTATGACATCATTTGTTGTTGCTTTCTCAGTTAAAAGATTGGGTGGGTATGCTGGAACATCAGCACACCTGGATGTGCTGACAGCCAAGTGCCCGTCAGCTAGTTGAGCAAAAGAGGATTTTGTTTAAGTAAACAATGGAAAGACTTTTCCCCAAAAGCTCAAGTCTGCAAGCGTGGGAGCCAGAATTTTATCCCAGTTAAGATGCTACATTTCAGACACTCTAGTTTATAAATTCCTTTGTATAAGTAGTAAAAGTTCAGCTCAAAGGAGCCAGCCCATGATGGAGCTATCCAGCAAGGAGCCCAGTGACATGCCAACAGATCTGCTCTCAGGCAGGGTCAAGATCACTACATGGGACAGGAGCACTATACATTTTGAACACACTAGATATGTTGAAATTCCTTTATCATGGTTAAATGGGCAGTACCAAAATAACATGGCCACATAACAAGCTACCCAGAGATGAAGTTACCATTAATGTGGCAAACTTACAGGTAAGCACCTCTGGAAGAAAAAGAAATCATGACAACCTAAAGCCATTACAGGTATTCCAAAAGCAGGTAGAGAATATGACTAATACCTTACCTCTGATTTTTGTATGCATGAGAACAGATGTCTTCTCCAGTTCCTTTTGAATACAAAAATGAAACAAGCTTCACAAATGAAACTCAGAGGAATGGCTTAAGTAAGCAAGATATCAACAATAAATCAACAAACTTAACTCAAACATTCTCAGCAAGTTTAACAGCTGCCGAGGTTCTTCCTGTAGGATCGCTCAGTTTACCCTCTATTTGTCCTCCTCTCACTAAACAATGGATACTGTTGGCAAAGTAAGGCAGCCAGAGCTTATCATAGAGCTTATCATCACATTTTTGCAGGAGAAAGACATGTGAACAAAACAGGGTATCTCAACAAGTTACAAGCAGGGAAAATAACTTTTTACTTCTCTAATTAACTTTTCCCCTCTTCAGGCATTTAGTGCAGCCATCTGCAAGAGATTCCATGCAGAAGAATGTTTCCATCATCTCTGCAAGTCTCCAAGCCTCCTATTGAAAACCTAATGGTTGCTCCAGTCCTTTACATTACCAGTAAACAGAGTAGGCAAATTAGAATGTTAACAACAGTTACTAATGACGTGATTTTATTCGTCTTGACCAAACAAGGCTACAAAGTGACCTGAGTGTTCATTAGTTAACACCAGTTTACTGTGAACACTCCTACTTCACACAAGTATTGTTACACAACTGGATACTCTGTTAACAAAACAGCTTTTCCCATTTACCGATGAGACTACCCCGGAGATAGATGAGAGAAGAGTAACACAGAGCTCTCGATGGGAGGATCTGAAGAAATTTTTACAGTAGGGACTTCAAGATGCTTACTTTCTCACTCCTTTCCTTTACGTGCCCCAGAACAGCCAAACCACAGAACAGTCTCTTCCAACGCCACTGCTGAAAAAGTTGTGTCTTCCAGCACAACCAGGCTATGCTTATGGGATGGCACACGCCCGTGAGAGGAGGAAAAAAGTTTGGGGAGGAGATTGTGATAGCACAACCCCAGCTCTCAGAAATGGCTATGCTGGGAACTCCAGCACTCAGGTGCTGCTTTTCTGAACAGAGCTGCTTTCATAAGGCTTTGTCTTTTGTGTAATTACACTTCGGCAACCTGCCAGAGTTCAGAAACTTTCAAGCGCTCTTTTCAAACCTTTGGACTTCTAAATAGATTGTAAAAGTCCCAGGATGCTATGGTAACATCCCAATTGAAACCCACTTCAGCAGTTAGCCTCTGCCTGCTGAACTCGGGCAAAGCCAAAGACACACAATGCAAGAGAGAGCCTCAAGTCCTCAAGGAGGACAGAAAAGCTTGCCAGGACCCTGCTGTTCCCCTAGCAGGTGTCACCTTCAGTTCCCATGCAAAGAACTGAATGAGCTTATGGGACCCCGCCTCTATGGAAAACAAGGAACAAGGACCATTATTCCTTAACTTATAGCATTACTACTTGCATTTTCTATTAAGAGGATGCTGAAGAAAGAAAAACACTTCAAAGCCTTATGATGCTTCTTCAGGGTGTACAATTTATGCACAACTTCTCTTCCCAGTTACACAGCTGTCTAAGTCATTAAAACAGAGTTGAGCATCCTAAGCAAAAATAAGGTAGTCTCAAATGCAGAGCTGCCATCAGAAGCTGTGCCTACACTGATCAAAAACGTCTGCAGAGACAAACAGTGCAGAGGATCTGATGTTAACACTATGGGCATCCCAGGGTTTGTCTTCTCTGGAAACACACTGGACCAGCTCTAGTCTAGTCCCATGGACTGAATGCTCATTTGCAGGAGGAATGCATCTTCCAGTATAGCTCCATCTGAAAAGAACTCAGGTCATGAGCTTCAAGACTGCTCCTTGGAGTGAACCAAAGCACAGTAAGTAGGGATAATGAGGAGTATTAGGATTAGAGACTATGGTACAATGGGTAACAAAGAACTAGCTCTAGTAATAGAAAATACTGAAATACAAAAGGCTTTAAAACCCAGGGCATTTCTGTTCTTAAGTAACTCATCAACACACAAAGCATCCCCAAATGACCAATCACACTTACCCCAAGGCTATGCTCTGAAACAGCAAAGTGAGGTCTACCTTGCCTGGAAGGAGCCCTGAGTGGGAACACTTAAAGCTCTAGGCAGCACTGGAGGGGAAGGAAAAAAAAAAAAAAAATCACTACTGCAGGAGTGTAGTTTAAGATCATTCTATTCTTCATGTACTGGTTTAAGTGTACTACCCTATTTGCAATATTCAGAATCATTGGACTGTTTCTGTAGCTATTCTTCTCAGAAGGTAGTGTAGCACCATTAGCATTCCTCAATTCAAAGCTGTTGCATCAAGTGCTTTTGAAAATTCCACAGGTATCAGAACTTGGGACAATGAACTCAGCTTCAAGGAAATCACCTTCCTCTAATGAAATTATCAGGGCATTTTTGGGCACTTTCTCCAAAATGTGTTAGGAGTGCTAAGATACACAACAGATACTAAAAGTTATTCCTGATGATGGACTTTAAGGATGTTTGGTTTTTTGTTGTTTTTGTTTTTGTTTTTTGTTTGTTTGTTTGTTTTTGTTTTGGTTTGGTTTTGGGTTTTTTTGGTTTTTTTTTAACAACCAGGCAAACAGAAAATCATTAACACACAAAATTTTGGCAAGATTGGGTAATGTAACACTGCAAACTCAGAGACTCGATTTTTTGAGACCCTTTCTGCCTCATCCATTCAAGTTTATTTCAGATGAAGGGTGTGGAAAGAGTGAAAGAAGTGATACAAATTTTAATGATGTGTTTTCAGACTTCTTGGTATAGGCTCAGGAATCTCTGTATCCATAGAAGAGTTAATACAGGTGGTACAGAAAATATCCCATGTTCTGGGATGAAGGAAATAAACAACACCACCTGTGACACAGTTCAGAGTAGGCAGCAAACAAGCTTTCTTATGTTGCTTTGTAGCAAATGAAACCCCTTGAGACCAGTCTACTGATTCTGGAGAAGAAAAGGATTAAGGGAGTTGCTTTGCTTGCTTCTTATGACCCAGAAACCCTTTATCTTTTTTCGAGTCCCTCTCCCTCAATTTTTCCTACACTAGGTCAGTAATTTAGCACCTGAAGGCTTCTAAATCACAAGCTAAAATGACTGTACTGAGTTATTAGCCCACGATTTAAAACAAAACAAAAGAAAAAAAAATAAAAAGGTAAACGGGGTGGGGGGAATCTGTAAAAACAGAGGTCTTTTGATCAGTGCAGTATCCTGCAGTTTGCTGTAACTCAAGCTGACCATTCTTATATAGTAGGAATTAAGGACTCCCCCTGCCAGGCAGGGTCCTATTAAAACACAATAGCTGTTTGAAAAGGGTAAGCAAGCTGATATGGATATAATAGACCACATATTGGGGCCCCTTTCTACTGTGAAATAAAGCTTCTTAGAGTTATGAGCTGGGAAATCCAGTATTCAGGAAGATAGGAAAGGGTATACAATGCAAGAGGGTAAATAGCCCTGCAAAAGCCCTCCAAGGTGCTTAAGGGAAAAGTAAAGAAGCCTTCACAGATAAGCATCAATCACCCACGGCTAGTTCTTTCAGTCTGATCAGGTGGTATTTCAGACTCCAGACTCGCTGAAACACCATGTAAAAGTCTGACTGGTATAAATACAGATTTAGTTTTTACAATAGAGAGCCGTGTGAATTGCACACCACAGAAACAGCTTCATGGACACAACTGTAACTAGCTTTTATGGAGATCACTGCAAGTTGCTACCCTCAAAAAACACTGTCTTTTTCTCCCCAAATCTAAAATAAATACATAATAAAACAATTCAGAGGTATAAGTACCCAAAGAAAACTGCTAACTCTACAGCTAACGTGTTTAGCTTCTTTTTTCAAACTGGTCCAAACTGACATTTTGAAAAATTCCTTACTAAACAGCTCTATAACCCTCTATATTCTGAGGGTATGGGAGATTCAAGTCTTCAATAAGCTTCATTATCATACAGCCCTGATCTCCATTTTTTGGCTTTGTTTATTAACCAGAAGTATTTCTGCCCATCCTATCATGCTGTGGAATTCATTCATTAGCTGCAAGATGCTACAGAAACCATGTAGTGAACTTATGGCAAAGGTGAGAAGATGGCACAAAGATGAAAACCACTATTAAAAACACAAGCAACACACAGATTTTCTCTAATCTAACAAGAGCTCTAAAAGTAGTTATGGAACTGACATCAGTTGGAGATGGATTTTGATACCAAAATGTCTATGTCGACCAAAAGAGCAGTATGGACTTGAAAATTATCGAATAACTACACCCATCTTCATCGGCTGAGATGAAAGCGTAATGCTAAGTGAAGGCAAACTGACTACTCAAAGGTATAAGCACAAGTAAGGGGCTGCTTGCTCCATCCTGCATGTAGTCGCCTGTATCACCCACTGTAGGACAGTTTGATGTTTTATAAATTAGACTTTTAGCTATTTTAAAAGGTAGCAGCACAACCAGGTTAGGACTGGGATGACCCACGAAATACTGAAATATAACTTCATACATGTTCAGAAGTGATTCAAAACTAGTGCCATGCACACAGATCCCATATTTGCTCATTTCAGTCTTGGTTTGACTGGAGAATTTCAGAAGAAAAACATTTACAACTAATACTCTCTCACCTATTCAGTTGCCCTGGCAAAAACTATTGCACATCAAAGACTGAGCAGTTTCCAATATTTCTATCAGGGCAACAGATGAACTTTGCCAAAATTCCTTAATACAGATGAAGCTACATCATTTGACATTAATGCTAACTCTGCATTTAGAGATTTCTTAGCTAAACCACTTCGCACTCACTACAACTGCTTGGATACAGTGCTGACCAGCTACAGTTTGTCTAATTCATTTGAAGATACACAATAGGATTAATTTTGTAGGACATGAGGTTACTGCAAGTCTAAAGCTAATGTATTCTGGTATCTGTATGGTTTCAACACAGCACAGAGAATCTCAGATTCTCTGAAGATTTCTAGAAACTAGACTTTTTAGTTTGGTTGGTTTCTTTTATTTTTAAAGAAAAGAAAGATCAATCATGTTTTAAAAACGCATTTTTCAGGCTTGCAGGACTTTCAGCGGTTTGCTATTTATGGAGATGCAGACACAGTTTAGAGATTTTATCCAGTAAAGGATAAAGAACCCTATTATGGAATCTTATCACATCCCACTGCTGCAGGCATTTGCTGACTTTTACAGCTTGGCATATCCAGTTTAGGAGAAATTTTACAATTGTTGGCCTTGTCCAGATTGGAACACATATATTCTTAGCAAAGCAATTAGAAAGGCTCCTCTAGACTTTGTGACACAACATTTTGCAGCCTAAGAATAAATACAAAGGTCCTTCCAAAAACATATCACAAAACAAAGAAGCAAATGAAAATCCAACAAAAAAAAAACACAAAACAAAACAAAAACAAACAAAAAAACCCCAAAACCCAACCAACCAAACAAAACCAATTCCAACTTCAATTCTGGTCTATCTTTCTTTTAAGATATTTCTGGGAAAATATAGCAGTCCTCAAACTTACACTGCTTTACTCCAATTTAATACAAAGTCTTATAAGCTTAGACAGATGGAAGCCAAGAACTCTGAAAGTGATCTCCTATATCCATAAAGTAGCCCAGACCCACGGCAAAGTGCTTCACTAAAACAAGAATTAAACCACAACAGTTAGAAATAAAAAGAGGTATAGCTCCTGATGAAGTTATCATGCATCCAATAGTGGTTTGCTTACACCTTGAGACATCAAAAGCTTTATTGAAATAAAGAGTATATTAAAAAAAAAAATATTCCTAACAGAAAATGATAAAACTATACCTTGTAATTCTTAGGAGTAATTTAAAAACCCCATATATAATATGGAAAAAACCACAGCTGTGTACCAAACTTTCTAGTTAGTTAGGTTTTTCCAAAGCTGTTATTCACTTGTGCATTTCTACTGAATTCCAGTTGCCAATTTCACATTACTAAAACAGTTTTCTTCAAAACATTTAAAGAAGATACAGGAAATCCAATCCTTGCAGCATGTGACTGAGCATGAAGTGAGATTACTGCTTTATATACACATTGTTGATTGTACGTAAAAGACTGTAAATTGTCCCACTACATCTGTTGTGGATATAACAACATTTATCTTTCTAATCTTTTCCTATATATTCCAGCAGTGACTCAGCAAGCACAGCTGAGTGGTTTTTCATTATGTTGGAGAAAGATGCTTGTCAAACAGTGATGTCAGCATTGAATTCCTACTTTGCATCATGGTAAGATCTCCTATAGACCTTTCCTCAGTGGAAGATAGACAATATAAGCTCGTCAGAGTTCACCAATTCTGACTTGAGGGCCCTTTTACTTCTGCTAGAATACAAATTAAAACACAGCAGAGATATGCAATAAGAAGTGCAAGATATTTAAAAAAAAGCAGATTGATGGAGGAAATGAAACTAAACAAAAGACCCTGTGGCATCCCAAAAAGGACGTGATGAGCACTATGAAATACTCAACTGATGAAGTGAGTTATGGCAAAATAACCACAAAGAGAACATATAAAGATGGCTCCTTAAATATTTTGTCAGGAACAGCAGTGACTTCTCTTGTTGTATTGCCAAATGCAGAGAGTGGGATGGACAGAGAAGTAGAAAAACTTTATCACAAATGTACATAGCAAAGAAAAATTATCTATTACTTTCTAATCAAGGTCAGAGAGATCAATTTTCAGCAAATCCTAGGATTTTGTCCTTTCCCCTCTCTCCCTAAATTATCCAGAATTGTTTAATAATCACAGAATCACAGAATGGTTTGGATTGAAAGGGACCTTAAAGATAATCTAGATCACCTTTCACTAGACCAAGTTACTCAGAGCTTCATTCAACCTGACTCCAAACATTGCCATGGATGGGGCATCCACAACTTCTCTGGACAACAAGTTCCAGTGCCTCACCACCCTCACAATAATTTTTTCCCTAATATCTAAAATAAACCCACCCTCCTTCAGTCTGAAGCCATTCCCCCTTGTCCTGTCACTGCCTGTCCTTGCAAAATTCCCTCTCCATCTGTCTTGTAGGTTCTCTTCAGGTACAGAAAGGATGCAATAAAATCACCCCAAAGCCTTCTCTTTTCCAGGCTAAGCAATCTCAAACCTCTTCACCATTCCACATAGGAGACATGCACCATCCCTCTAATCATCTTGGTGGCTTCCTCTGGACTTGTTCCAACAGGTCAATGCCTATCCTGTCCTGTGGATCCCAGAGCTGGATGCAGCACTCCAGTGGGATCTCACCAGAACAGAGAGGCAGAATCCCCTCCCCTGACCTGCTGGCCTCACTGTTTTTGACGCAGCCTAGGACATGACTGGTTTTCTGGACTGGGAGTACACATTGCCAGGTCATGTCCAGCCTCTCATTCACCAAGGTCTTCTTGTCAGGGCTACTCCAGTCATGTATACATGATCCCAGCTGGAAGTTAAAATCAGACTTTTGTGACTTCCAGTCATGCCTGATTTTAACTCCTAGCTGGGATCATGTATACATCTCCAAATTTGTAGTAGTAACATCAGCAACTATGATGAAAAGTAATAAAAAAATTGGATGCATAAACAGAATTATGAAATAATAATCACAAAATACTCCAAGATGGAAGGGACCCACAAGAATCATCAAGTCCAGTTCCTGGCCCTGCACAGGACCATCCCAAGAGTCACATCATGTGCCCAAGAGTATCATCCAAGCACTTCTTGCACTCTGTGAGGGTTGGTGCTGTGATCACTTCCCTGGGGAGCCTGTTCCAGTGCCCAACCACCCTCTGGGTGAAGAACCTTTCTAATATCCAAATGAAACCTTCCCTGACACAACTTCATAACAATTACAAACTAAGACTAGCCAGAGGATAGTATATTCAACTCTAGTCCAGAGAAAAAGCACACACACAGTTAACTCAGATAGAGGAAGTCTAAATGCTTGCACCATTTGCCACAATATTGGACTTTGGCTTTTGGAAAATTTCAAACGTTTTTTTCCCCAATTTTATTAGCTATCAACACTGACTGTATGCAACTGGCTTTACCTAAAGGAAGCTCAGCTTCATAGCAAATGTGTTGCATTTCAACTTTCAAGGCTGTAAGAACAAACATACCCAACTACTTAAGGTCTTGACAAAGTAGTCATCCCACTTCTGCTGCAACTATTCTGACAAAGACCACAAATAACTTTGTAACTTCTGTGATGTAAAGGAATAGGGAAGAAGGGGCAAAGACCGCACTGCCACCCCATTGAATACACACTAGCAGCATCATAATCTGAGGATGCTGCACATGGAAGTTGTGATTGCCTCTCTTCAAAGAGCAAGAGCACACTGTAGCTCAAGTCAAGTGTATAAGCAAGGAGTTATCTATGGATAACTACCCTGTGCTGACAAGATGCTGATATCAAGTGCTAAATACATATGCTATGGCAAATCTGCCAGATTTTTCTGTCACCAAAACAGAATGGTAAGTTTTCTGAATGGAGTATATTACCGCATACAGCATCACTGCTAAATATTGTCTTTTAAGTTCAGTTCTATATTACTCCTTTGCTACAAGTCTTCCCAGACAGTTCTGCTTACCGAAGAGACTCCTTACATTTTTTATGCCCCCTGTATTCCTTTGCAAGGGTTTGGATGCATCTGAGTATCCACTGACCTGTAAGATTTTCAAGTACGTGGGAAGAAAATACTACGTTTTCTAGTATGTTGGCAACATGTACAAACTGCAGTGGTAATCAGTGTGTTATTGCCATTAACATATGCATTTTCCCCAGTTGTTTACTCAGCAGCAGTCATCCCAATTAGCATTTTTGTCAGGTTAGAACTTGTTGAAATGTTTGTTACAAAGAAACAACTCTGGGAAAAAAATCAAGAATTCATAGGTGCTGTCTGTCATATGAAAATCCTAACGCTGTTTCTGCTGTCAAGCAATTCTGTAATAAAAACGTCCCACTTCAAGTGACAGATCTACAGGTTCCAGACAAAATTCCCATCATTTAAATCATAAATAAATTGATTTATCCACATTCCCCCAGATCTCCCATAGCTCTCATGTAAAACATATACTCCACGTACAGTAGACAGGAGGTATTGAAATCACATTTCTAATATGGACTAGAGAAACTTAGATTACTGGGAAGAGAGTTTGCTCTTCTAACAGCTCTTCTTTGTAGAGGTAAGACTCAAATGAAACATAGGTTTTGTGTCCATTAGCAACACTCTCAACAGAGAAATATGCAACTATTTGTAGGTTCCCTAGAAAGATTTATCAATAAATTCAGTCCTCTAAATTCACATGTGTTGGTGAGAGACACTTCGAAAATGTCTCTCTCATAGTAACTTATTCATATTAGCTGCAAAATCTACTCCTCAGAGCTTCTGGCACGAGTGCTGTGTCTGAGTTCATATATTCACTCTCTCTCCACTTCTAACTGAAGAGCAAAGGAGAGGCAGACAGCAGTCTTAAGCAGTACCCTAGGGATCAAAGAATCCCAAGCAAAAGCCTGTCAGGAACCATCAAGCACATTATCCCAGCTGAGATTTCCAGCCCAAAGGGCTGCTGCACAGCTAGCTCATTGACAGCAGCAGCTTGATACTGATTACCTGGCTCAGCACAGCCTTGCATCAAGTCATAACTCTGTCTTTTTCTCTCCAAAGCAGAAAACACATAGAACTACTGAGAGTATGTCAAGAACGCATGAAATGTTTTGGTTTTGTTTTTTTGGTGGTTGGGTTTTTTTTGTTTTGTTTTTGGGGTTTTTTTGGGGTTTTTTGGGTTTTTTTTTTTGTTTCTTTGTTTTTGTGTGTGTGTTTTTGTTTTCTTTTTTTTCTTTTTTTCTTTTTTTTGGCAAATGCTCATAAGATTATATCAGAGATTTCAGATTATGTCACATCATAAAAGTACTGTTACCTCCCAGATGCTACTCATTTGGTCAAAACACACAGAACTAACACTAAAAAAAACCCAGCATCCAATGCCTCTCCCCTAAACAGTCATACTGAGAAATTCTAATGAACGGCTCCATCTCCCAGAAAGCAAATCTGGCACAACTTGTCAAAGCCCTAAGGACCTTCTCACTACTGTTCTTGCTGTTTATACTATAATCGTACAAAGCACAGAGACAACGTTCTACAATGCTTCATGCTGTAAAGTACATGCAGTACAATATTGCTTCTGTCTTGAAGAGCTTGCACTATCCTTACAAACAAGACAAAACAAGTTACTTTGAAAAGGGGAAAGATGCAGAGCAGATGACAGCAAGATAAGGTCTACATACACATACGCAAAGAAAAAAAAGAAAATTGATGGCTCTAAACTAGTTCTAAGAATCTCTCCTCTTTATAAGCAGATAATTCAGCTTATTTCCAGTTGCCAATTAAGGCTGTCTTCCATGAGTGGCTTAGCTCTCATGGGCATCCCATCTGTCTTATTCCTGGCCTTTCCCCCCACCCTCCTTCCCCAAGGGTACTGAGACCTTTTTAAAGAGGAGGATATTGTTTACTCTACAGATTTATTTCAATAATGTTGCATAGCAATAAAGAACTGAAAAAGCAAAAAGTTTTTCTGATACCAAAGCCTGTGTCTTTGCCAGAGAAAGCCAAGAGAGCAGTATCAAATTTGACCCTAATGAAAGAGTTGAACAAATTATTCCAGCCAATCCAGACAGCAAGACAAAATGACGTACTTCAATTGCTAGAAGTTGATACTTCTCATCATGATAACATCTTCCTACCTAAGAATCCCAAACTGTATAGCACTGGCAGTCCTGTTACTCTGAATAAAGCAAATGACCCTTTTGTAGAATAGGGCTCTACACAGTGCAGAGTTGGTATTTTGAATTGCCAGACACACAGCAGATCTTAAAGCAGTATCTGACCCCCCACCCCCTCAAACACACACATCACAGATGCCTTTTCAGATAAATACTGTTAAACTGTCACACAAGATCCAGCAGGGGCAGAAACATCCTTTACATTAAAAGGGGATCTCAGACATCAGTTTGCAGAATCCAATGGAAGCAGTGCTGCATCTACAAGTTAAAAGCAAGATGTCTTTCTCAGTCATGCTCTAGCTGCCAGGTGGTCAGGAAACATTTCACCAGAAACAAAAGAAAAAAAAACATTATGGAATAAGAATACACATTAAAAAAAAAAAAANTCCTGTGTCTCCAGTTCACTTGTGTTTGGTTTATCAAACAAATAATAAAAGTGATAGGAAACAGAGTTTCCTGACTAAGGTAAGTGATCACTGGTTATTATTTCTTTCTGAGCTTTCTTGAACAGAGTAGCATATCTACCTGTATGCTGGATGAAAAAGTCTTAGGCAAAGGGTTAACCTAGAAGAAAGGCAAAATTTACTAGTAGGAACTATCTTTGTCAATTTTTTTTTGGCTGCTTCTTCCAGCTGAAATGAAAACAAGAACAGAGACTCCATTTAAGACCCTAGGAAACATAATGTGGGATTCTATGCATATTCCCTATGTGTGATCAAATGTGGGGACCCTGTTTTTCTTCAGTATAGGAAAAATCAAGAAAATAGGATGGTAAAAAATGCATGGAAGAGACACGTTCCTTTAACATATGTTGGCACAGACATTAGGCTGGAAGACCTAAAGCAGCACTAGCGTGTAATTATACAGAGGGCTTTCAGGAGTCTGTATTTCATGGAGATTCAAAAGCAGAGCAGAGATTTCTCAAGCTTGTAATGAACAAATGCCAGTAGCATTTCAACATATCTATAAAATCAAAATCAGTCCTAAGAGAGGCATAATTTTACTTGTTTAGCTAAAAGATGTGGACTAATTGGCAGAAGGGTGATTGATCCCTATTCCTGTAAGGGTCAGGAGTGAGTCAGATGAGAGAAGACTCAAGGTACTCTCAAGATTGAAAGCAGATGTTCACATGACTGGGACAAATGAATATTGGAATAAAGTGGGAGAAAAAAATTATCCTTGAAGACTTACACCATCCTGGAAGGAAAAATGTAGAGAAGAAGGTCAGCCCTCTGCAATCAGCCATCCCAGTTCTAGGCAGTGGATAGCAGTGAAATATATACCTAATTCCATTGCTCAGAAACAACTGGAAACACTCATTGGTTGATCCATACAGAGCAACATGATCATGTAATTTTCAATTCTGAAATTTCACTAAGGTAAGCTAAGCACCAACAAAATTTTCTTAATTACCCATACAAATCTTAGTTGTAACTGGCTCAAAGATTTGAAGTAACTCAGGGTAAGGTGGGGTTTGCAATGCATGATGGAAAGGCCATGGTTCATCTTCAGAGCTGAATCCAGAGCGGGGGGCCATGGAACTCCACTCTCTAGAAAAGTCTGCCCTCTGAGAGAAGTTTGGAGAATATGTAACACCTGTCCTTGATAGACTAACACCATAATTTCTGAAAAGTTACAGAAGGCACTATTTCACCCCATATATACTAAAAAAAAAGTTACTTGCTCGGGCCTGCCTGCTGGCTTTATAAACCCTGGGCTTGGTCTCTAATTTTAAGTGAGCATAAATAGGGAAAGGACAGTGTGAAAAACTGGATGCCCTATACCAAGTTTCTTCATCTCAAATCATCACAGCATACTTCAAAATATGCACATTCCAATTATCTTCCTTAGAAAAACCTGCAATAAGAAAAACACTGGGAGAGTACTCAGAAACCTTCTGAAATCTCTCAAGTTATCTTTCAGTTTGAAGATGCTGAGATTACAGATCAAGCTTATTTGCTTGGGAGAGCAGCACAGCCTTCAAAGTACAGCCTGAACAAATGTTGACAGCTGAGTGGATGAACAGAAATCTATTGGGCAGTGAGGGGTCACCACTAAGCCCTGGGACCCAAAACATATGACACTTCCATGAATTTTCTATAATGTATTCTCCACTTCTAATGAAGAATCCCATATTTCAAATCATCACAGCTCTCAAAATTACTAAGCCTGTTTGTGCTTTGGTAAAGGGGCACATTTTGCTCTGCTAAACTCCAGACATATAATTAGAGAAAAAAAGATACTGACTAGTTCTATATTACAGTAAGAATGAACATGCTGCCTTTTCCCATCTTTCATGAAATCAGAAACTCCACAAAATACTGTGAAAAGAAAGCCACTGTACAAAATCGTATCTTTGAAAATAGATGGGAAAAACAAGATCTCCAGCACCTAATCAGAGGGTTGTGCTCTGTGGTGAGAGTTTTGTTTATTATAATGGTTTCGAATTACTATTTATTCTTTCACATGTAGAAGAGGAACAGGAAGTAAAAAAAAGACAGCACAACAAGATGAAGAAATACTACAGAGAAGGAAGGTGAACAGTTTCACTGTTTGGAAAATCTCTTGCTCACCATCTAATTTTTTAACTATATGTGAAGTTTAGCAAAGTCTCCAAAGTGTCAGTTTGAAATTAGATAAAAAATAAATCCAATCTGGAGAGATGCCTGACAATTTCAACTGGCTTATTTCAGAGCCACCTTGCCTTCAACTCTGGTAAAGAATACCTTTTGTTTGGTGGAGGTCATTGTAGTCATGCTCTTTATCTTACTTAAGCTCTTGTTTACTGACTATTTGCTCAGCTAACTAATGTCAGTATTAGTTTCTGTGGACAGAAAGCACACAGCTTTTGCCTCAAGAATCTTTTTGCTCATTAGTAAGAAGAGATTATCTGTGTTCATGTTCAGTATTTAAGGACTTATGCTGGTTTTAAGGAAGAGGCATTCTATTAAAGCATTCCACAGGACACAATTGCATAAGGAGACAAATAATTCATATTCAAAAAGAGGAAGAATGAGTGCTGCTGAAACCAGAAGTAGCCTCTGCTTTTGATATTAATAGTCCTGATTAAGACAAGCAGAATTTGATTTTCTATCAAAATGTTTTTAAAAGCTCTGTTCCCTAAAGTGACTGCTTCATATGAATGCTTGGAACAGTAAAGGTACTAAACTGTACAAAACCCATGCAGTTTTCCAAAACATGCTCTGGCAGCCCTTGGCTAAGGCAGTGAAATCCAGCATTTACAACATAATCAGCATGTGTCCAGCTCCATTCTCCATCTACCCTGTCTTTTTCCAAATGCCCCCCTCAGGCTGGTCCTATTGGCAGTGTCCTGATGTACTTACTATTCAGTGAAGAATCTGGCAATGCCATACTGACTAATATCTTCTCTGTTCTCCAGCAGCTGGCTCACTGCATCCTCCATGTATGTGAGGACATGTCTTTGAGCTGCAAATAAGAGACAGTAGGAGATAGAAGTTAGAACACAAGGGGCCTGCAAAACCCAGAGCCAGACAAGCCCAGTTATGCTGGGCTTTACAAAACAAGCCAACACAAATTTGCAGCTCCCATTAGAGGGCAGAGGTTTCTTTCTCCCAGAAATGGATAGTAAATTCTTGACCTAAATGCTGTTTTCCTTTCTGGCTACACAGAGTTACTCATTAACAATGCTGACCCCCTTTTTCAGAATCCCTTGAGATTCCAGAATTGAAGGGAGAGAATAAGAAGTGTGAGTGCTTCACTGAAAAATGCTCACCCAGGAGGAGTTCCTGATCACTGTTCTGAGTCACAGACATCTCTATACATAGATCATCAATGCAGTTTTGACAGGGCTGTTGCAGAGCTTTGGGTGTTCCCTGCCCTTCCCTCTTTACCAAAGCCAAGTAGCTCTAAGGTTGTTCTGTAACGTTTTTTTTCCTGAAGATGTAAATAAAAGTCCATCTGCTTCCAAACAAGCATCAGTGAATGTGGCAGGTGGGGAACAGGTCTCAGTGCCAAGAGAGATTTATATTGCTCAACAGTCAGTCTCAAATAACTGCCTAGGCCAAACACAAGGGAATTTCAGAAGTGGAGGATCTGCCAGTACCCAACCACAGAATGTCACTCACTTTATAAGACTCCTGAGTAAAGACGGTCTGGTAAAATACAAACTGTTTTGCTGCTTCTACAGGGGACAGACTATAAAAACCAAGCATTTACCAGGGAGGAAGCAGGACAGCTTTGCCACTGAGGCCCTTTGATGTTCCTGGCTAGAAACCAAGTTGGAGCAACAAAGAGCCGAGTCTGAGGTGATGCGCCAGCACCAAGCAATAGGCTTTCCAAACCTACAAGTTCAACAATCAGAAGGCAAGTTACAACGAACCCAGGAAAATCATTCCTAACCTGGAAAGCACACAAACCCTGTTCCCAAAGCACACACCTCCATTCTAAACATGTATGCTACTGCATCTTTGCAAGTAGTGTCGTGTCCTAAAAGGAGCAGGAGAAAACCCTTAGGGAATATAGGAAAGGCAAGGGCTGTTCTTGCTCCTTGCCAATCTGCTCCAGACTTGGCAGCATCATTCCCTCACCAGCAACTGGCCAACCTCAGACCCACATCAGTATTCTTCAAACCATTTTAATTTGTGCTTAATATCCTGGGAAGCATCAAGGCTGTGCCACTTGATACACAGCACGGAAGTCCCTTTTATCTTAGTGTGGGGCAGGTGGACTTCAAGAGAGGCCCGGAAATGATTATTCCCAGTGGATACAGTGATTAAAAGTATGTATGAATATTGATTGCTATCAGGGGATTTCTCTGCCTGGAACACTTTTCAGGACAATGGTAAAATTGGTTAAGCACACCCTGGAAAATACCTTGTAGCTGATAGCAAAATGGTGAGCCAAAGGTTTAAAGATATTATCTGACACTAAAAGATATAGGGTGTAGCTTTATTTAATTATTTTAATGCGAAGGAATAAATTTAATTTATGTGAGTGATTAAAGAAAAATAGCTCTGCGCACCTGTGTCCCCTGAGGGAAGAATGAGTTGTGTAGCTTAGTCATAGGCTCAAGACAGCAGCAACGGGGTAACTTTAATTCAGCCCATCCTTCCCCCCTCCTTCTTATGCAGTCCATTTTACATTCAGCAACCATGTTCCCAGGCCCCTCTTGAGCTGTCAGAGGTACCAGATTAAGCCAGGAAAAAGGTACTTGCAGACAGGTTTTCACTCAGCCTGCAATAAACCTCTGCTCAACTGCAAAACCATTCTCAAAACTTTATGCGGAAGTGTACATTCCTTTCACAGAAGAGCCCCTATCAATGAATGGTATTTCTGTTATTTTGTTTCTTTAGAGTCATAAACCTCTCCTCTAAAAACCTGTGGAAACAGATAGGCATGGTCCAACAGTGCTACACAGCACCATATGGCTGACCTCTATAAGAAATATCTTTGAATTTGCTCCTAGAGAATAAATTAAGTTTCAACATAGAATTTTTAGACATTCCTATCACATTTCATAACATACACAAATATATATAGGTCACTATTGAATATAATCACTAGTAAAAGGGTATTTTTGTTGAGCTTTTTGTTGCACTGCCGAAGGATCCTGGCAAAGAGCCTCTCTCCCTATTTTCCAGAAGGTGGGTAGAGGTGTGGAGGACGGAAGAAACCTGTGAACAGAGAAGCTGAAAGAAAACAGCCTTTGCAATCTTCCTGAGAAGTCCCTCTCTTTGTCTCTTATGCTGCTGAGCTCTTTTCCAAGTAGCACAGTTCACACTGCTAAACGAAATTCCAGCTCTGTCTTCTTGTTCACAGACTGCCCAGTTCCATGGAATGATGCAAGTAGTATGTTCTATAACCCAACTAACTCTACCCTACACAGAAGACTTATAGAACAAAATGTAATTTGCAGGCAGGTTTTAGCAGGCCAGAGAGGCAAAATTAAGTGCCAAGAGTCTAGTTATAGCAAAAGAGTAGTTCCTTAATTTATACAAATGGTACTTTCCATAACACACAGTGGAACCATACAGGAACATTAACTATTTATGCAAGCATAGTCAAAAATCTGTGGGGTTCTGTACAGAATAAATGAGATGACTCATACATTTTAATGTGTTTTGAAAATTCAGGGATGATGATGTATTGGTATACATACTGCTCATATTTTTGAGGCCCACTTTGCAATAAGGCAGTGAGTGCAAATAAGAATGCTAAGCCCAAATACTCATGCAACTGTGCTATTACAGCTTGTTGTCTCTACTAGTTTTCTTCCTGGCAGAACTCCACTATACTACAGCTTCCACACAGGAGGTAATACATCAGGGCATCATCCTCAGTATTTGTTCTTGTTTTTTTGTAACAAAAGCTCCCTATTTGCACAAAACTTTCCAATGCAACTCATATTCTATAAATCTACCCTGAAATCCCAGGCAACTAGTGCAGTCACTGTGCCTGTCCACACTCACTTGGTAGGTGTTAATCCTTGCTCCCACATTTGAAAACTAACTGGTAGCTCTCACAGAGGTATCTGACAGAAAAAGTTCACAGAGGAGTTTTCAGGCAGCCCATAATCTGATGTTAAGTAAATTCCTTGGAGCAGAATATCTTAATTCTTATCACTAAACCACTAGCAGTGATGCTATACTTGGAGCCTCTGTCCAAGCAGTAGCAACATGTACAGTACAGCTCCTTCAAAGATGGCTCCTGCAGCACTTATAAGAACGGTCTCTGATGGCATTACCCCACCAACACTCACGTGCCCAATGCTTAAAACTAATTTTGAAATTAGTGCACTTTTGGCTCAGAACCAAATTCAGGGCTGAGAAGTGGCTGTTAAATTCAAGCACAACTAGACCAAGTCACACAAATCTCCTCGAGCTTACAAGTAAAAGGCATAATGAAGATTACATCTGCAGTCAATCCACAGTCTCTAAGGATTTCTCTTCAACAAATTAGACAACCACAGCTAATTCCATTTAGTTATAACCACACTAAATAATTTTGCCTATGTATTTAGAATAGTAAAAATAGTCTTTTTTTAAGCCATCAAATTACTTGTTTCATCTTCTTATGAGAAAAAACAATCCACTAAGAAGTTTGATTACAAATGGTGTAAGAACAAATATAGATGCTTGGAAAGTCTTGAAGGAAAATTTAATGCAAATAATATCACTGCATGAAACAGAATATATGAACAGAAATTCTCAAAGCCAGAAATTCAAGAGGAAGGAAGAAAATACATGTCATCTTTAAGTCACGATACTGTTTATATGTAATGGTTTTATCATCATCAGTGCTGAGGAATGGAGAGGATTAAGACCTGGAATTGCCATAGTACTGTTTGCATCGGTTACATGACATGATACCTATTTCAGCACACATTGGCAACTCCATCAGGTTAACCATACTGCTTTTGCATATTAGTTTCCCCAGTGTGATAACATAGATACAACCCTCTAATGCTACACTGATGAGTGGCATCTTCTTCCAACCAGACTGAGTTTCCTAAAGGTGGAGAACAAAACCCAAAGATGAGCAAACCAGCACACCTACCAAGAAGTGATGCTGCCTATTGTACTTGAAAAGAATAGCAAACATGGGATGACCAAACGATGCAATTAAAAATCACAGCAGATGCTGCAAATTAAAAATAAAGTGCACCAAATCACCTGAAGAAAAAGTATGATTGGAATAAATTTGCATCAGGTCGTAAAATATGGATCACCTTGTTTAAAGAAGCAGCAGAACAGACCCCTGCAGCTTACTTATTTATAAAATTATTATAAAATCATCTATTGTATTTCTGCTTAACTCTTTAAGAGAGATGACTTCTTCTAGAACATAAGCTGTCTATCAAAGCATTCTGTTCTGTAGGCACACAAGAAGGCTTTTAGGGTTGGGGGTTTTTTTATGGTGTGTGGGTTCATTCCTGGCATAACTGAATATGCTGAAAAATCAGGAGTGGGAATTCCTGCATAATAAGACCAGTTTTTATTACTTATTTGCTTTCTCCTCAACTGAAGTGCTGAAAATACACACTACTTGATGCAATTAACATTATGATTCATTTCAGTTATCAGAATCTCAAGAGCATAACAAGCTTTCATGTATCTGGAATATTTCTGGCATTTTTCAATGTCTAAGAGCATAAAGCAATAACTAAATTTCCTTTCAGATTTTACTCTAAATTGGAGCTTAACTAAGGACTCTGCTGTATCAAACACTGGAAAGACATATCAATAGTAACATAAAATGAATTTCATGCAAATATTACCAAAACAATAATTATGCAAGAGAGAAATAGTAAGGATACAAACTGCAGGAACAAAATTATGTCAACTCTGGCAGGTTTTCCAGCATTCATGGTCTTTCAGGATGCTCTTTTTAATCTTTTCAGATATTGTCAGGGCCTTAATTCTTCAGATATCTCTAAGAAATGGCTTGAGCAAGAGAAGTATGTAAACAAAATAATCAACCTAAAAGCCACATCACTGTACAGCTATAGTTCTTTCCAGTTTTGCACAGTTCACAATGTAATTTCCTATTAACCCTCAAAAACAAAATCTTTTTGAAGGACAGAACATTCAACAAAGTACAAGTAAACCTTGTCATATCTCTAGTAGTCATACCAGAGATAACACTGCAATGTGAGACATGCACTGTTACTTGGGAACACATGCCAAGTGTCCACACACTACAACTACACCATATTTCATATGTTCGCAGTTTCAAAACCACTTTCAACCAAAAATTCAAGAAATGTTTCCATTCATAACTTAATCTTGACCAAAACTAAAATTTGTTTCAATCAGCATATTATTCACAAACTGTGATATTGCAGTCTTTCAGTTTGTGACCCTGGTGCTGCACAAAGACTGACTGAACTGCCCAAGTCCTTGCAGCAGACAGCCTCCTGCAAGATGTCACACAGCTGCCACCAATCACCACCTCACCAAAGCAAATCTTGACCTACTTTTTGTTTGTTTGTTTGGGCTTTTTTTTAAATCTAAACTTATCCAGTGTAATCATCAACACTGTGGTAGTAACTTCCATTCCAGCTTGTTATAAGGTATTAAGTAGCCTAATTGTTCCCTACCTATTCATACCCAGGAGGACATATGCAGAAGGACTGTGTACTCTCCAGTTCTGGAACTCTATGTGGATCAGGATCAGATTTCACCTGTGCCTTTCAAATTAAGGTGCAACAGCAGGTTTGAGGATGAAAACTCCATGTTTTGGAGAAGTCAAATCTTTTTGTTTGTTTGTTTGTTTTTTTGTTTTTTTGTTTTTTTTTTTTTAGATCGAGTCAACTCTAGTTTAACTAACACTTCCATAAGCAAACTCTTACCTATCAGTGGGGAAATAACTCATCTTCCACATTACAGTTCTCCTATCTGTACAGCAGAGAAAGAAAAACAAAAAAAGCATTCTCTTCTCTTTTTTTTCAGGCTGTGACTTTCAGCCAGAGTGCTTCACAGAAGCTCATCAAACATCTAGACCCAAGAAGAAACACAGTGTCAGCTGAGATGCCTGGATAACAATGTAGCCTGTACATCGATTAAGCTGTTAAAGAAAATAATTGTACTTGGACTTTCCATCTCAGTATTTCTTAAGACTGTTCAGAAGAAAAGTAAACCCTAGGCATCTGTAAAGTTTCTACACAACTGAAGTTCTCTGTTGGGACCTGCTCCTTTTTTTAAATGCACAAATGTTCTTTCTAATCATGAAGCCTGAGACCTTCTGTGAGAGAGATGAGGAAACATAATCATGTTTCTGACACTTAATAACGCCATGCTTCACTGATAAGGCACTTCTCTACCAGAGTATTTGCATTCTTATGTGCCTTATATTGGCAAAGGAAGGAAAGAAAGCACATCTTGGAGTCGGGAGGGAGGAGAATACAGAGAAAAATAGAAGACCAGAAATTTACAATACTATTGCTTTTTCTCCATTACATGAAAGGGGAGTGGGGAAAGAATTCAATTTGAAGCTTCAGAATACAGCTGTACGAGTAGAACAATACACTAAGTACTCCACAGCCTGCTGTAAATAACTGAGCAATCACCAGTTATTAAGCCATAATGAGGAAGGCATGAAAAAGTGTCTCAAATACGCCTCATTTTGCCTACTGTAGTTGCAGTGTCATCCATCAAGTGAGAAGTATATTTTCATCACTATGCCCAAACAATAAATGTTGTTTATTCAGTGAAAATACTGTTTAAATGTTACATCATCTTCACTGTAGCCTTTCTGCCATCTCTGCAGACCTCATCTCCTTTCCTATTCACTGAGTATTCATTATCTCTTTTCTTCTACTTACTGTCTCATAATTATTGTGGCATGATACGTGTTGCCCTGATTTTTATTTTCCAGGAACTATGGAAAGCATACCAAAACTTTGTAATTATTTTTCATCTTAAGGGAACGCTTATTTCTCTCCTTCTTCACTTCTATTTTAATGCACAACTGCTTTTATTTCCCATCTTAGCATTCTCTCTCGATGTGGAAGAATCATCTCAAATAGAGGAAAAACAAGCTGGGAGGTGGGAGAGTGATGCAGCAAGTGTTAGGTTATTTTGTCTGCTCAGTTTCTGTGTTGGTCCATTCTGACATAGAAAAAGGGAAAAGGGGAAAAAGAGGTTAGGTGAAGTTGGCCATGCCAGGTCAGAAAGTGCCATCTGATCTGGGAGACAGACTAACTTATGTGGCAGCCTAGGGCAACAGAACTTCAGAATGAAATTACAGGAAGTTATCACAATTGCTTATAATCCCACTTCAGACTGCTATATTAACAAGGCTTCGAGGCACACAATAGAGCAAGTCCAAATAATAGTGATTTCAGAATGACAGAGCCATGTCAAAAACATAAAAGCAACTTAGAAAAACACATGGGGAGGTGTGTTTATTTGGAGGGGAGGGGCAGTTAGAGGTTTACCTTTTTAACTACTTCCCTGCTGCTAATACACAATTCTTTTCTTAGGATCTGTGAGCAGTTTGCTAAGTTACAAAGTCTTACAAAGACAGAAGCATTGTTATTGGTAATATTTACAGCTAATAAGAATACCATCAGTGTATCCTGACACTTTTCCCCCTCTAACAGACAATAGATATTGCAATCTAAACAAAAGACCATATTAAGTGATGAACAGAACAGATTTTAACACAGGTTATTCCTCAACCTAACATGGTCACACATATGTCTTTTTCTGACCCCAATGTCAGAATAATTCAGAAGGTTGTACAAAACGAAAAGCGAATTCCAAATCAGCATGTGAAACAAATATAAAAGGAGGCTCACTTAGGTGACTAGTAAAGCTGCATGCACCTAACAATCTTGCACGTCTCTCAGAAGTCTCATGTCTCAGTTTCAGACATGAAACAGAAAACTGATTTATTCTTATACTTAAAGTATTTTTAGTCTGCTTCCTAGACCATTTTGAGTGATTCAATCATTACTGACAAGTTCCACACAAGTTAAAAGTTGTGCCTATTTCATTAAAACAATTAAACAAACCTAAAGCCAGCTTCGTTCATTAAAAAAAAAAAAAATAAATTTTTTTGCAAGTTTCAACCCAGAGCAATTCTGGAAAAGTTATGAACATTTCTATTAACACATAGGTTGAAATGCTGATGTAGTGTGATTAGAGTAGCACACAAAACCAAAGAGTGCATCTGCACGGAACTGCCACACTACTCTCAAACACCTGAACTAGCTCCAGAACCGAAATCAGTAGTAAGAGCTTCAGCAAAGTGAGTCTGTTGAGAATCACCCTGAACTGAGCACTAAACAAACTTATTTCTGCCTTGACACAGAACAGCAGTTACGTAGTATGCAAAAGTACCCTAACAACAGCCTGGCAGTAAGAGCACAATGAGGTTCTAAACCAAAACAAATTAGATCACTCACTCCTTTGCTTAAATAGTTCATTTCTCTTTAGTGCTATGATATGCTTTGAAAGACAGTGGGACCCCTCCTCTTTGACACTACTACTAGGCTGAACAAACCAAGCTTTTTCAGTCTGCCCCCAGCAAGACAGGTTTTCCATTTACTGGAAGCCAGCAGTGTTTCTCTGCTCTTGTTCCATTTTGACTTACCGGAGACAGCAAAATCATGATGGAATAGGTAGCACAAACCAATCTATTTCATTTCTGACTGGTCCTTGTACAAGACAGCCACAGTTAATTATGTATACCTTTACAACAGTTATTATCAAGTAGCCTCTTGGGCCTAGAAAGTCAAGGCTGAAGAGTTTCACTTCAAAAATACTGTCTTGAACACATTCCAAAAGCCTACTACTTGTAATTCATCTCCTCTTTAGCAATTAAATGAAGTCAAATTGACTTTATTCCATCCTAATTACTTTTATTTGACACAATAAAGCTGAATCACTTTGCTCCTTAGTTTCCTGGAACATCAAACAGTTACAGGCACCTTAAAAGGATGAAGCCTTCAACAGAGCAGCTGCTTCACAGCTTAAAAGATTTTCATTTTATGTGGGAAATACTACCAACACCATCTTATTTCAGAACAAAAGCTGACATTCAAACCATCTCCCAGCACAAGAACAGCCCTCCTTCCTGTGTTGGGAAATGAACATAAAAGCGGGATGTTGACATAGATCTGCGAGCAGAACATGTTGGCAACGTGTGAAACGAGGCTACAGTCTGTCACAGGGCAGCTGGACGCTGTTTGCTGCCATTCACATCGTGAAACGGGGCGGGGGAGGCGACCGCAGCTTTCACAGAGGCCCCACCTCGGGGCACCCGGGGATGCTGCTCCCTGTGACCGAGAGGGCTCCGCAGCGCTCCCACCTCCGCGGGCACCCGGAGAAGCGGCGTCCCACAGCACCGACCCCTTCCCAGCCGAGAGGGCGGACACGGAGCCAGTGCGACCCCCCACCCCAGCCCTGGGCCCCTCGCCGCAGTCCCCGAGAAGGACGAGCCGGGCCGCAGCTACCGCAGCCCCGCCGAGCCCTCTCGGGCCGCAGCACACCCGGGGGAGAGAGCCCTGAGGGCGCCCCGCTGCTCACCCAGGTACTCGGGCCCGGGCAGCGAGAGCCGCTCGGGGCTCAGCATCGTTCTCCCGCTCCTGCTGCCGCCGCCGCCG
>VXAU01000120.1:151647-166058 GCA_013399695.1 Formicarius rufipectus
GGGCAGGGCGCGGAGCCGGCGGCGCCTCCCGGGGCAGCGGGCGCGGGGCCCGGGCCGTGAGGAGCGGCCGCGGGCAGCACCGCCGCCGGCATGAGGGGCGGGGAAGGGCGGCAGCTGCACCGGGCCCGCGGGCACCTCGGAGGGAGAAGGGCGAGTCAAGCTGAAGAGCCACAGTGGAAAGGGCAGTGCCGACAGAGGCAGGCTGGAAGTCGGCTGCTGTCAGGGGCTGACAGGGCTACAGCTGTGCGGGGAAGGCCTTAATTTGAAGGTGAATTGCAAAAAGTTAAAATGGCAGAATGTGCCGAGTAGGAAGGGAGCCACAAGGATCATCGATCCAACTCCTGGCCCTGCACAGGGCCATCCCCAAGAGTCACACCGGGTGCCTGAAGGGGTTGTCCAAGTGTGTCTTAACCAGGCTTGGTGCTGTGACCACTTCCCTGGGTTGATGAAAGTAATGAAGGACACTGTGTAGCAGCCTTGCCTCCAAGAACAGGGACTCAAAAGGTGACAGTTCTGTCCTGGCTGTATCACTCCTG
This sequence comes from Formicarius rufipectus, assembly GCA_013399695.1. Lineage (NCBI taxonomy): Eukaryota > Metazoa > Chordata > Aves > Passeriformes > Formicariidae > Formicarius > Formicarius rufipectus. The sequence continues at coordinate 152,184 of VXAU01000120.1, forward strand.
TGCTGGAATTTTTGCAACCCTTATGTTCAGGAGAGGGAGTTATGGTGAGCATCAGGAATTGTCCCTTCTGCACATGCAAGTAAGAATGAGAAGTCCTGAACCATGGGCCTCTCTTAGGGCTCTGTTGTGTTCTTGTCTGGGAATGGCCATTGTCCCTGCGATATAGGAAAGGCAGAGCTCTTCATATGGCTGAAAGCAAGTCTGTCCCACTCCTCTTTCCCAGAAGCTGATGGGGCTAAAGTTCCCAAATTACTTTGCAGTATCTTCAATCGCTGTAGTAAAAATACCACCCCAGGACAAATTCCTGGAGTTGGGAAAAAACAAACAAACAAAACCAAAACAAAAAAAAAAGGACTAGAAGTATTGCCGGTGTTTTTAATGACAAATCAAAAAGAACAGAAATTAACTACTTGTATATGCGTACAACCTGCCTTTATTCCACTGGAGGATAGAGTGGAAGGTAGCTATTGGCAACCCAACTGTAACATATACTCCAAGAAACCACAGTTACAAAGGGCAAACAGGATGTTATAACTTAACAACATCCCCCACTTCTCTGTCTTTTGTTCTGTCTTTAAAAGCATGTGTCTTGGATATGAATATTTAAAGGATGGGCAAAGAGAATAATTTAGGGACAACACATTGAGACACTTCATTGTGAAGAATGATTGGAAAAATATAAGATTTTCCTAAAGAGGCTAAGCATAACATATGAAATGATGTTATCTAAAATTATTTTTGCCACAATGGAACTCGTTCAAAAGTCCAATGTGTTCAGTTTTGCAGTTAGTGCATTTTGTGATAGGCTGTAAATTTAAAGATGGGATTTTTAAAATAATACATACAATTGGATCATAGAATACATTAACACAAGGTATTTTTTAGGTCAGAAATTCAGCACAATTTAGGAAGCAGGATGAGAAAACATGGTATTATGTTATTACACATAAATCATAGGGGGGAAAAAAAAAAGGACACATCTGTAGGAACACAGAGTATCCTACTTCATGATGAAGCCAATTATATGACTAATGGGGTTTTTGAAAATATCTTTCCTAACACAATATCCATCCTATAACTGCTCACTGTAGGGTTTCTGGAACTTTTCAGTGAGTATCTGGTTCCAGGCCACTGTTGGACAGGAGAAACAGAATTTGATTGACCTCCTGTGATCATTATGTTCAAGAGCGCAATTCCTGCACTCTTGGAACTAACATCAAGATCTCTCTTTTCACAAGTAGTCATTTAAGTAGTCATATAGTCCAGGCAGTTTCACTGGTATTCAAAAGCCAAATCTAAAAACCTCTTCCATAACACTGGTCAGGTGAGCTGATAGAAGCCTTCCACAGATAGTGCACTGTTTCTTTTTCATTGTTTAAACCATTTCTGTATACTACAATTTATCCTTGATCAGTATCTGGAGCACTAATTTATAAGAGACCTCTAGATTCCAGTGTTATATAGTACATTCTAATATATCTCTGGTTCTTCCTTTTTTTTTTTTTCTTTTCCCCCCACTTGTTACACCTTGATCTCTATGGGTCAGACTTTGTTATTTCCTTCAAACCAACTAAGGGAAACCTTTTGGACACTGATCCCTTTTGTGGTTTTAATAACGATAAGTTTCAGTAGTAGTGGTGCCTGACTGTTAACAACTCAGAGAAAACTATATAGAATTAAGATGCCATTTCTGGAGCCATTTATAGACTTCCCTGTTTACTATTGTTTCTCTCTGGGCTTGCCAGAGCTAGGATTAGGTTATATAACAGGTCAGCTGCAGCACTCACCTGTTCTCTCACACTCATGACCTGAACATGCTGCCAGCCTGAGCATAGGTATTGTTTGTTTTCCCATCCTGATTTTAGAACCCTAGACTAGTGCATTTTTAATGCTTTTCTAGGTCACTGGAAACCATCTGCTAGTTGAATATCTGCCCTCAGAGGGGCACATCTAACAAGGGCTTAATGTTCTTTTGGACCCAGCTGGAGGAATGATGGTGAAAAAATGTATTTTTCTCTGTCACAACTCCTTGGTGAATTATCAGCAGCTTGGGTCTCACTTTAAGGCAAGTCTATGGACTATACTTATGCCATCTACCCCAGGAATCATGGTGATGCTTACATGTTTTAAATTGCTGCATTTGTTCTACAAGGGACGTTTGGGTGTCCAAGGTGGTCATTCAATAAGGATCAGTTGGACTGCATTGATACCTTTTGTGCACACCCTCTTTCAGAGCTAATGTGACCTTGATTTGATTTAGCTTAATTCACTTTAAAGTGTGGTTTAAGTAGCCTATCAGAAATCATATTTTAAGTAAATTGAGCTAACTTAGTTATATGAGTCTATGTGACCACAAGTTTGAAAATAATGGTGTAATTTAAATTATGTCATGAAAGAAAATGTCTTTCCTATGTTAACATGCATGGACTGAAGAACTCCTTTCTGTGTGAGTTTTTATAAGGGTTTCTCAGGAACTTCACATAAATCCTATTTCTGTTTTCCTCCAGTCCCACATACTTTGCCCCCACTATGTTAATTGTTTAGCTTACTCTTCGCTGTTCTCATGTGCATCCTCCTAAATGATACTATCAGTGTTGAAGTGAAATATTTTCCTTTTATTAAGCAAAGTTCTGCTGAGAAACAGCTCCTCTTTCAGAGAGAGTATTATATAGAATAATAAACAGGACTAGATATCAAGTAAAAAATTCCAGAGGAAATGCCTAGTTTTAAACAGCTTAAGTCATTTTGTCTGGTTTCTATTAATTTTCTTGGAATGAAAAGCTTCATTTGCTTAGAATTTTAACAATTATTGCTAAAGTAGTTACAAAGAAACCTAGATGTATTAGGGGAAGCAAACTTTGCTGCTTTTTTTTTTCCTTTTTTTTTTTTTTTCAGGTGAAATGCCGTCACTTTAAGGATTGGAACTACAACGTACAAAGAACTAGGCTGTGGTCAGTCTTCAGCACTGTTCCATCTGACTTCGATGAAATCAATGTAAGAGTTTCACAGAAACCCTAAGAAATTGCCTCTAGCCTTTCTTGTTCACCCTTTGAGTGTCCAAAGTCTCACCCTGTTTTAGAACAGTTAGCTGTCTTGTGCAGAACTCAGCTTTTTTGAGTTTGGTTGTGCTTTGTATTTTTTGAGGCTTCCCACATATATTTCAGATGAGCTTTACCTCATACATAATAATTCATTAAATTGCAGGTTTGGTAACAAAAAGACACATGAAAAGCAAATTGTAATAACAACTGTCAATCTTTATTGATAATCTATTATTTCGGGCACCATAGCAGAAATTGAGGAGAGGTCTAAAGAAATGGAGAATAAGAGCATCAAATGCTATTATTTATGTAAATTACTGGAAATCTTTTATGTGAAATTAGGATTCTATTATGTAAGACATTTTAAAAATCAGTGGCATTGAAGATTCATTTATGAGTCAGTTGCAAAACCCATAAAAACCTCTCATTAAAATTTTATTTAATAATTATTTATATGAATTATGACCAAACTCCCTAAACACATGCACTAAAAATAAGATTACCTGAAATAAAAAGGTCAGCCAAAATGACAAGTAAATTATGTGATGAAATCCATGTTTTTATATTGTTGATTCCTCAAGAGACATCTAGAGAAAGAGATCTAGTACTTGTAGTGCTTAGCCTAATCTGAGCCTTCTCAAGCTGAATGAGCTGTTTGTCTGGTTCGCATTCAGCACAGAGGTTTCACACAACAAGTAAATGAATCATTGTTCTCTTGTAATGCAGTATTAATACCAGTTTACCTCTTTAGGTAAAACCTAGACAAACAGATAGGACTTATATTGTCGTTTAAGATCAATGGGCATTAGAGAAATAAGATTCACAAAGTTTGTCACTCGTAACATCGGCCACAGGATGAATTCTGGAAACAACTGCGTATTTTGCAGCTAGTGACAGAACATGATAACAGCAGCAGCTCTCCTAAGTAGTCAGCATTTGTACCATTAAAGAGCTTAAATATGATACCTGTAATTGTACCTGGAAGCCTTAAGTAAAAAATATACTTAACTGGTAAGATGTCATAAGCATACAGGAAACTGTGTTGTGAACATTATGCCATCATAATTTATCTTTTGTTTACTAGCTTAGCTGCATTTTAATCTGGATTGCTGAGATTTTGTTTTCCTCTTGAAATGGTGGATGGAAAGAATGTAAATAGAGATCTGACCTAATTTTGAGATCTGTCTATATTAGTGAACTTTATGTTCACCTAATGACTTACATCTAACCAAGTTCCCAGATCCTTGGGATCTTTAATACAAGTTGTTGGGAAAAAAAGCTCTCTAAATATTATTCTACTACTCAGTCATAGGAGTACTTTTGAATTCTAGGTGATCTGCTTATGAGAAGAGGGAATAGTATTATGACAGGCTCCATGGCTCACAGTGGCCACATCGTCATTTTAAAATCAAGGGTAGCTGTAAGTTGTATAATAGATTCCTGGCATGTATTAAATGCACTGTCCAAATTCTGGTTGATTTTGAGCTTAGTGTTAGCAAGAAAAGTTAGCTTTTTTGTAACAACAAACTGTTGAAAGACTGTCCTTCAGTTTTTGTTCCCATTATCTCATGAGGAAGTAAAGGACAACATCTTTAAAAATACTTAAGTACCAAGTGAGTGACCCTTCTCTGTTGGAATGCCGTCCCACTAATGATGCAGAGAAGAAAAACAGCCATTTCTGGCAGAGTTTGCAGGATCTCTCATGCCAAACAAAAAGAAAAAAGAAAAAGGTCGAAATGCCTGGTAAAAATAAATATCACTATGAAATTCTGGCATAGAAAGCATTTCTGACAGCTGAGGCTTAGCTCATCCTGGGGGGTGACCCAAAAAGACCTGCAATTTTTAGCATTCTTTATTTCCACTTATTGAATGTTCCTTGCAAACTTAAGCAGCCAGTCAGTGTTATCCATTAGACAAGGTGTTTGTGTGAGAAAATTATAATAGGCAATGGCTCTGTGTGTGCACGAGAGAGTGGGCAAATCTAAGTGGGAATGAGCTATTGTGTCTGGGGATGAATTGAGTTAGTAACTCTGATGGCTATACTGGCCATCTCTGAAGGAAAAGGGACATAATTTTCTGTGTGTGGAACAGAGATTTAGCACATGCAAAATACTCTGAAAGTATTTTGTCTGGTAACATCTGCATGCTAAAGCAAATGGTGGAATGAAGTGAGGGGGGGAAAATGAAAGAAAGAGGATATCACAGATTTATTGAAGTAGTGAAATTCGTGCAAAGCAATTATGAGTTCTGTTTGTTAGCTACACAAAAGGGTGTTTGGAAGACAGCACTGTGGAACCCTGATGCTGTGTGGGAGCTGCAGTCAGAATTTTTTTTCAGCAAATGAACACATCAGTAACCCAGTCATTCACTCCATAATATAAGAGGAAACAGTCATGAATGTTTTTTCCTTTCTGATACATAATACTTGAGGTATTTTCAAGACTAAGATCTTTGTGGATTCACTAGGAGAGAAGATAGAGACCAGAAAACGATATAATGGTTGAGTATTTAGGAAAAGAATTTGAGGAGTAGAGGATGGGAGATAGAAAGGGCAGTATGCAAATCACTTACTGAGAAAGAAGACAAGCCAGTTGAGACTGGAACAGTAAATGAAGATTATGGCAATTAATTCTAAACAGATTTGAGGGAACGTGGAACATCTTTCAGAATATAGTAGAAAATTAAGAATTAAGTTTTACCTGAGGAATGTTTTTAAATTTCTCTTTTGATTTGTTAACTTTATCATTCTAGTTTCTATACCACCACAAAATGGATTGACCATTCTGCATTTGAATCTGATAATAATGTTAGATAGTAGAAAAATGTCCATAAAGTTCTAACTTTATGTATTAAACTTTAGAATGTGTTAGTGAAGGAAGAGTTGTTCCTTGAATATGTAAAATTTAGATGTAGATCAGAGATTCTCTCAAATTCTGTAACTAGAGTCCATTTCTGATATTTACTTAGCATACACATTGTGCTCTAAATTATGTAAAACAGAAAAACCAGAAACCTGCAGTCTCTGACAAGGTTTTCCTTGTGCATTAAAAGTGGTGGATTTTGCTCGCTGAAGTTTACGACAACTCTGCTGACCTAGAATGAAGCACAAATGAAAATGCAATACACAAACCCTTAAACTGTTAGAATGCTAATATGTTAATGTGTTAAGCATCCTAAAATCCTAAAATTGCAATGTTATGGACACTAGTATAAGTGATTAGGAGAGAGGCTGGATGTGTGTGCATATGCGTGGGTGACTCATGTGGAGGGGGTGTGCAATTCTGGATCTTGCTCCTGCCTGTGCCTTTATTCAGGTCTCGCCTAGTGCTGGTAAGGAGCAATTCATTTGTTCCCCCATTCACATGTATCAAGGGCTAATATGACAGAAGGAGAGGTGTTAAGAGTTATCTCTGATTCAACCACCTGATAGGAAAGCACATGGTTGACATCTTATCAGAAAGACTCAAGGATTATATCTTGTGTGTGCTGATAGTACTTGCCAAAACCATCATGCCAGTAAAGTATTAGAAGTGAATCATCTTCAAGGAAGAAAACTATCTGTCTGTCTGCATTTTTACATCTCCATGGTGGCAGGGCTTCTGCCAACAAGAAAGGTTTGTGTGCTGAGGGAAAGGTATGTTTATGTCTTTCATATCTATTCCCATGACTACTTTCTTCTTTTACAGGCCCAGTCCATGTATTCCAGTGTTTTTAAAAAAGGAAAACTCAGTCTATCAGAGATATTCCACATAACAAGACATAAGGTCACCTTTCTTTATGATTGTGTGATTGAGTTTTACCACAAACTTCCTGAGTACTGAGACTATTGTTGGCAAACTACATTAATAGCTAGAAGTCAAAGACACAGGTCTCCAGTTCTTTAGAAAATGCTTCTCTGTGGAGTCAAAAATTTACTTAGGAGACACAACTTGCTATGTATCCATTTGAATGTGTTTGGAGAATAAAGGTGGTTAGGCTTCTCTCTTCATACTGAATTCTATTGCTGGCTTTTAAGAGAACATTTTCCTTTTAAGCTCTTCCTCTTTTCTCTTCTTTTTTTCTGTGCCAAAGTCAAGGTATTAAGCTGCTCTGTTCCTAAAGCTAGGCCATGGGCTACTTTTGCAATGTAGACATTGTGCAAGGGCTGGATAATTGCCATTTCACTGCAGGGAGGAGTCTCATCAGGAATAAAAGGAGGTGTATTTGCATTATTTTTACATAGAGGATGTTAGGGAACCAGCAAAAGAAGGGGTAGAACCAGATTTCAGGAAACACAGGAAGAGTTACTGGCTCAAAGAAAATATGAAGAAAGGTTTGGCTTGTTTGGTTTGTGTATTTTTTTGTTTTGTTTTGTTTTGTTTTGTTTTGTTTTGTTTTGTTTTTGTTTTGTTTTGTTGTTTTTTTTGTGTGTGTGGTTTTTGTTTGTTTGTTTGGGGTTTTGTTTGGTTTTTTGTTTTTGTTTGTTTTTTTTCCCTTGTTTTTTGTTTTTTTTTCATATTTTGAGAGTCAATTTACTTAGGGTTTTGTTTCTTCTTCTTTTTCTTTCTTCTTTTTATTTTTTTCCCCTTTCCTTTTTTCCTTTTAAGTGCAAAATTGAATGGCCTGGAAGATTGGATTTCAGTCCCACACAAAAAAAGGGCGGGGTTAGATAAATCTGTACGTTGGTCATTACATTACAAAAGACCTTTTGCACGATTCTTTATATTTCAGTTTCTGAATGTAGCCATTTAATGTAATCTTTAGTTTTGCTGTTCTGCACTGCAAAGTTGAAGTCATAGTGGTCCATGAAATGATCGTAAAGTTTCCCAAAGTAAATGTGTCATTGGAATGCTTAGAAAGCAGCAGTTAAATGAAGGATGAAGAAAATTAAGAAACACGTAAATTCTGACTTGCTAACATGAATTTTATTTTGTTGTAAATGAAAACAATTGCAGAAGATGGCAAATTAACTACTGTTTTCTTAAGAAAAAATGAGCAGTAACTTGAGAAACACTGTAGGGGACAATGGTGACAGTATTTGAATGCTTATGACACATCTAAGTGTATCTGAAAATGCTGTAATAGTGTGGCTACTTCGAAAACTTTAGGGAAGACAACAAGGGTAGAAGTTATAATGTAAAATATAAGTCAATGGTAAAATTTCATTTAATGTATATAACACAGAGAACGTAACGTACAAACTAGATTACCACTGTGAAAGCTGTACGACCCTCAGCTCTTTGGAAAATTAAACTGTTTCCTTACAGGTCCAACAGTGAAGTCAGAGGCCCAACTGTCTAACTGCATCTTCCTATGTATGGGTAAGATCCTGACTTTTAACTTGCCTGGTATTCCAAGCTACCACCTCTTTAGTTCACTGGTGATATGGAAGAGGGAACTGATGTGGGTAATGTATTTATTGGTGGAATAATTACACAAATTAAAAGGGCCGCTGGAAAATCTCCTAGTCTGAGAGCATGGAACCTCTGATTTTATTTTGAACTTAGAGGTCTGTTGGGAACAACTTACTATTTTCCTGGCTTTTCTGTTTGTTTAGTGGAGCTTACAAGTAATACAGAATTAGATCAATCAGAGTGCAGAGTTTGTAATTATCTTTGCAGTTAGAATTTTCTGAATTATATCCATTGTGGAACTTAGGTTTGGGAGGGGTTCCAAAAGATCACCTAGTCTAGCCTGCATTGCACCAAGACTAAGTATATTGAGGCTAGTACCAGCATGCTTATCAAACTTTGTTCTTAAAAAAAATCCAGTGGAAGAGATTCCACAGTCCCCCTAGACAGTCTGCTGCAGTGTTGAAAAATCCTTAGCTGGAATGCTGATCAGCAAAACTTTTTAAGCATTTCTTGTCACAAATCTTTCATGTCTTTCTACTAGAGCCATAGAGGATAGCTGATCGGCATCTCTGTAATGAACTTGTATGTTTTGGAAAGCTGCATCTTGCTTGAAGCTTTTGTTTTCTTGACTAGGCATACCTAATTCTTTCAGCTTTTTCTCAAAAGGTTTGTTTTATAAACTTCTTGTTTTTATTATTTTCTTGTTTCTCTTCAGCTGTGTTTATGTTTCTAAGGTGTTCAGCCAGGATCAGACACGGTATGCCACTTGGGACTTCAGTACCATGGTGATTCAAAGGAATTGACTACACAGTACACACTGTATAGTAAAGGATGCCTTTATTCAGCACTGGGCACATATACGGCTTAGCACCTCTGTGTATGTGTCTGACATATGTGTCAAAATTCAAGGGAGTTTGATACCCTTGAACAAAAAAGGCCTGAACGTATCTATCATATACATTCTTGGTGAGCCAGTACAAAGTTTGATCTATAGTTGTCTTATCTAACTATACGTTCAGTTATCTATTCCTATACCTACTATTACATGGTCATTACAAACAGTCACATAATTTCAAGTGACCATACTACCACCTATCCACTAGCCCCCTTGTGAAGTTATTGATTACCACTGCTATGTGCTGAAGCACTTCTCTCCAGGTTTTGTCTTACTCTTTCAGCTGGGTAGGCCCCTGCTTGTGAGTGGTTACATTTTGCAAAGTCATACTCATGCTAAGTTCTAAAGGTTATGCTAACATAGCCAGGCTGTAGGCTCCGGCCATAGATCTTTACCTACCCTGTTTCAATGGGAATTTAAGAAATCAAACAAACTGTCTTGAATATGACAGGTGAACACACCTCTTAATGTGTTCCAGAATTAAACACATTTCTGGCAGTGGTACTACACTGTTGATATATATTGGTCATTATCTGTACAACCTTAAGATCTGGTTTTGCTGTATTTCTGTCTAATCCAGAATTCCACACAGTTTGTTCATGTTTCATTCTGTTTCCCAAGGATAATATATTTCTCAGTACTGGTTTTTTCCTTGTTTTTTTTTGGACAACCTGTCCAATTCACCAATAAGATTTAGGGTGTTTGATCTCATCCTTCCTAGAGTTTGCATCCCTTTGCCATTGTTTTGAGGTTGGCAGTTGTTATAGCACAAATTTTACAAACATATCGAAGTGTCAGTGAACATAATAGACAAAACAGAGCAAAGGATATATCCTGAAATATGTCTTTCTGAGTTGCCTCTGCATTTGGATGAATCACAACTAATGACCACTGTGGTTTTCTTCTATCAGATGCTTGCACACCTTCCCCTAGTTGTATTTAAAATGTCATTCTAAGAAAGTGTCTTGTGAGAGATGGTGCCAAAAACTGTACAAGATGTATCATGTCTGTTTTCTTCTATTTATCCAGTGAGCTTTATATTACTTAAAAAAGGGAACTTGATTTAGGATAAATGCATTTTGCCCATTTTCCATGCATATTTTTTCATTCTATTAAATTAATTAGTTCTATCTCAAATATTTAAAACACAATTACTCATAACCTTTCTGAACACAACAATTCAGCTACCCGATCATTCCCTTCTAGGAAACTTGAGGTGTGGAGAAGCAGCTTTGCAAGGAACAGCTCATTTGGATGCTTTAAAAATACTTCTATAGTTAAGACCAAAATGACTTTTCTTTTTCTTTCTTTAAACCTCTTATTAATACCTTTGCAGTTTCGAAACAGATAATGTCTATTTTCCCTAACAATCCTACCCCATTCTGGTTTCTTTCTTTCTTCTTTTTCCAATGACACCACGTCCTTTTCCTGATGCAGTGTTGCTATTTAAAGAACCTCTGAAAATGATGCAAATTTTTAGTATTATTTCAATGCAGTTATTTTTTGTTGTTGGATTGGTTTATTTCTTTAATGCTTCTTTTTGGAGGGAGGGAGAATTATATCCCAAAATGGTTATTAGAATGATAATGTTCTTCCTGTTCCTATAATGATTGGTGGTCTTTTTTTGCTTAGGCATATTGGTATATAAATTAATTGTTAGTTATATTTTAATTACTTGTTTCTTATCTGTTTTACAATACTTGCATTACATGTCATTTACCAGTGATCTATAAATTATTACAGGTTACTTCATAATGTTCCTCCCTTATAGGTGAGGATAGAACCAAGTACCTACCTTGTGCATGGGTTGAAGTGCATTCTTGTATTTACAAAGTCTTTCTAAAGGTTACTTGGTCTGCAAGAGGTAAGACCGAAGCATATGGGTAAATTTTACCAGCATTGTTAGGGACCCTTCTACTTTTACCATAAATGTCCATTTTACCCTGCATAAATCTGCTTCACAATGACTCCTCAAAGATCCCACATGGAATCAGGGCTATATTCAATCATAGTATTGTATCAACAGGTTGGTAATTGAGAGGTTTATAAATTAAATTTTCATCTGTTCAACTGAAACCTATTTAGGAGATTACTGCGGAAGACAATACTATGTGCTTCTCTAACATTTCACCAGGGGATTTCAAAATTATTCATAGGGAAGTTGAGCTTAGAGAGGAAAGTGATTTGCTAAAATACAGCACAGGATGCAGAGGACTGGTAAACAAACTTTAACAAACACAAATGGGTAAAAACATTTGTTCCCTGGGGAAAGAAGAACTGAAGAGCTAATGAGTCGATTTATTTGCATTTAGGACAATATTTTTCAAGAGCCTTTTGTTTTAAACACAGGAAAATACTAATCTCAACAGCTGGAAGACTGTTGACTGACCTAAGTATATAATTACTAGGAAGTTTTGAGCCCTGTGTCTGTGCTTTGTCATGTTCAGTACTTCGGCATCTAAAGTTCTTACAAGTTTCTGTGAGCCTGAAGCCAGAAGGGCTCCTCTGATTTATAATACCTGATGATCTAGCTTTGGTAAAGAACACAAACTTAAATGCACTGTCTTTTGGGGGGATGTGGTAAGGGTTTTGCATTCTAGACAGAAAATTCAGCCAACCCCCAGTCAGTGTGAGGCTGAATGTTGTCTCTCTCTTAACTTTAACCCACTATTCTGTTCAATCATCTTAAACTCTTATATCCTGGAGTTTATTTCTTTACAATAATTGCATATACTTTCCGTATCTCAGTCTGTCACTGCTTCCCAGGCAGTATTAGAACAGAGGGTTTTTTTAATCTCTCCACCAAAATCAGACCCTCTTGACTACATGTATTTGTTATTCCTCTTCCGCAACTTCGCACATAGAATTCAATGCCATAATCTAAGTGCTATTGCACTTTTGCTGTGAAAAGTGGATCTATTCCTACCTTAATGCAATGATTCTGCAAATAAAGCCAAAAGTCTGCATTTTTAAAATTTTGGTTGGTGTAGATTTATGCATGGCTTTCTGCTTACTGTTTCTTATGATGTTCCTGCTCTTAGGAGTTCTCCTCCCCAGTGAAGCTGTATTGGATTATTTTCTTTGCATTAAGCACAATTTGTCAAGCCTCAGTCTGCTTTAATTTTACATTGACATTTTTAATAATACCCCTTGTCTTCACCATTTTACACTTAATTAATAGGAGTTGCAGAGTTCTCTCAATCACATGCTGTGCTGTTTACTTACTCTTGTGATTTTTTAAAGGATGGGATTAATTAAAACTTCCTCTGGATTCATCTATGTGAAGGCTTTAAATAAGACCAGTCCTATCACTGGCCCTTTGGCGTAAATTTGATAAAATTCCCATCTTCCCCTGTGATCCATGGTTTGCACTATCTGAGTAAGCTTTCTGTTCAAGTTAATACTTTGAAATCAACTGAGATTAATTATTTAACAACAGTTTCTTGCATTGTCAACTCTATGTATTAAAATGTCAAATAAAACTGACTTTAAGGATGATGTCCAGTGAAAGGCTGCCTGCTTTTTAATGCAGCACAGAGTAGAAAACACATAAGCCATTTGTCCAAATGTTAATTTCCACTCCTAAAGGACCCTAGTTTGTTGGGGGTTTTTTAGGGTATCCGAAATTCATACATAATCAGCTATCTTCGGACGCTGCGGCTATAAGGAAAACGACAGAGAATGCTGGTCATGAACAGAGAGGGAAATCATACGTTTCTCTTCAGTAGCAAACATGTATTCTGGGCAAAGAGCTCGTAAATGTTTCCCTTTCGAAGGGTGTTTGGCAAGCGGGATTGGGAGAGGGAGGAGGGCTCTGCGATTTGTCTTGGGTATAGGTAGCTGGCTCAAGCCTGGAAGCGGTGGCAATGCGCGGGGGTCTAAGGACACCTGGCAGCGCTGCGGCGGGCAGCCGAGAGCCCAGAGCGGTGCTCCAGGGCGGAGCTGCGGGAACTGGGATAGGGGCAGCCGGCGCCGATAGTCTCGAGCAGCAGGGACGCTTTAGGAAGGGCTTCCCCGCCGCGGCAAGGGCGGAGCGGGTCCGGGGGCGCTGGGCGAGCCCGGGGGTCTCGCCTCAGTTGCGGGCGGTAACCCCCGGGGGTGGCGAAGGGAGGTGTGTGCCGCGCTGCGGAGTCGCACCGCCGGACCGCCTCTGCCGCGCCGAAAGTTTGCGAAGTGCCCTCGCGCTGCGGGGAGCGGGGCGGGGACTGCCCCGGCGGGGCTCCTCCCCCGGGGCGGGGCCTCGGCGGGGCGGAGCGGGGAGCGAGCCCCTGGCCCCGGTGTTGCCGCGGCTGCGGAGCGAGTGAGGGGTGGTCGTGTCGGGGTGCTCCGTGCAGGAGGAGCCCGCGACGTCGCTGCGGGCGGCCCGGGCGCGGGGCCGGGGCGCTGCCACCATGAGGCGGCGCGGCGGGGGTTGCCTCCTGCCCGCGCCTCCGCAGCTCCTGCTGGTGCTGCTGGGAGCGCTGCTTCGCTCCAGAGGTAAGCGGCTGCCGCGGCACCCTCTGCCCCGCGGCAGCGCGGGGGGCCCGGCTGCCGTCCCGGGCTCGGCGGCGGGGATCCTTGCCCGGGCGGAGAGCCCTTTCCTGGCCGCGCCGCTCACCTGCCCGCG
>VXAU01000120.1:166349-249668 GCA_013399695.1 Formicarius rufipectus
GGGCGAGGAGCCCTGCCCTGCCCTGCCGCCGAGCTTTGTCCGCGCCCCGTCCCGCGCCCGTACGCGGGGCTCTCGCCTTCCCCGTGCCCCGACGGGGTCCCCCGGCAGGCCGGGGCCCGGGTCCCGGAGAGGCGCTGCCCTGGCCGGAGCACTCTCTCCCGCAGCGCAGAGCCCTTAGAGCCCACGCGGCCGCTGCCCCCCGCGGAAGTTTGGCGGCGGCAGGCGCGGGCTTTGTTCCCGCGGTGAGAGCGGCGGGCCGGGCCGGGGCGGGCGCGCAGGTTGCCTCGGAGGCTGCCGTGCCCGGCGTGTCGGGACAGCCGCCGCTCCGGAGCAGGAATGCAGCCGCGCACCCGCCGCGACGGGCCCCTTAAAGGTACAGCCCGGCTCCGCCGTGGAGCCCCGGGCTACCTGCTTCGCCTCGGCGGCGACTGGGAGTCCTCCCGTAGCGCCCTGGCAGAGCGCGCCTAGGGCAGGAGCGGTACCAGAATTAGTGGTGCGAGGAGGGCTTCGTTGCGCTGTGAGCGAGCCGGGAGGTAGTTACATGAAGTCTCGCCTATGAAAACTTTATCTCTGTGGTTGCTCTATCAGCTGAAAAGCATCTACTGTTTCTTCGTCGTGTTAAGTGGTGCTTTATTTTACAAGTGTGCCCAGTGAAGAAGAAAACATCTAAACGGTTCGCGACACTGTTTATAGAAAGTTAGAAGACTTTTGGGGGAGGGGTATGGAGGGGAGATGCGTACTTCATTTCTCTCCCTTCACTCCTTTGGCAGCTGCTGTATAATTTCACCCATCCGTTTTGTCGTATGATACTCTGAAATTACAGGAAGCATTTGCAGTAGTGCTGCTGACCTCCATCATTCTACAAGTATTGCCCCTGGGGCGCAATCATAGGGAGTTTGGGTTTCAAGTAATATTATTTCTCTTCTAACGAGAAACCTAATTGCAGACAGCTTTGAAGAAGGTGCTCAGCCAGCTTGGAAAGACTGACTAGAGAGGGTTGTAGTTCTATGTATGAGAAAGTCTGCCTCTTAGAAGCCAGAAGTACTCTTAAGTTCCCGAATGCCACACAGATAGTTAGCTGCAGTCTAGGAGTGAGAAAGATCTAAACCATAGATCTTAGTGTAGGTGCAGATCTGGATGTATTTTATTTTGGCTGTTACCCAGGTGCTCCTAGTTAATGTGTCTGGGCTGTTAACAGCCATGTGGGGGATGTCTGATTGTAAAATGCAGGTTTGCTGGTAGTTGGTTGTGCCTTGATGTCTCTAGGATGCTTTTTTTATGGCAGTTTCTCTCTCTTTCAAGTAGTTTCCCCATCAGTGCACTTTTGTTCTCTTGTCAAATAAACGTGAGTTTATGATTGGATGTGCCAACTAATTCCAGAAGTAAATACCTTCTTTCCTTCATGGAAAGATTTTTTTTTTTTTTTTTAGTAACACCATGATTCCTGAGCAATCTTTTTCCTGTTTGAAGCAAGAAGAAATTTGAGGAGGTGTCAAGATGGAGGTGGCAGGGAAAAAGCCAAAATTTGTGATGAGTTGGTATTCCTTAGCTAGAAATTTTTTAACATTGTCCTTTGGAAGTACCTCCAGGGATAACATCCAGCTTAACTGTCATTAAACATCCACAGCCACAGAACTTACAGTATCAAACTGGTAAATTTTTAGAAGCACTTGGTCATTTACTACTCTGCCTCAGTACCGGGGCAGGTAAAGCAAACAAGTCAGCAAGATTGACCTTTGACTCTCAAGTAGTGGATTGTGGTAGTTAAAACTGGAGAAGTCTGTGTCAACCTCCCCCCCCCTCCCGCCCAAAGCCATCAAAAGAGGTCTGCAAGTATCTTGCAAGAGCACTACAGGTAAAAACGGGTATACAGAGGGACTTTAACCCTAATAGTATGCACTGCTGGTGGGTGGTGTGAAGAAGGACCTCATGCTAAAATGGTCTCTGTTAGTATAGATACAGAATATCACAGAACCTCTCTGGTTCTGCGCAAAAAAAAAGGATTTGCTGTTCTGGCTCTTGGAGCTCTGCTAGAAAAACAAGTTAGAGCTTCTCTTCTCAAACATCTTGACTACGTTTTAGAGGCACAAACCTGAAAGCAGTGCCTCTGTAGAAGGGTAGTTTACAGTGAGAATCAAAATCTCAATTATCTGTGCTTGCCATTGCTGTTGGTCCTTCAACTCTCAACCAAGTGCAAAACACCCATTTCCCTATTGTCAGTTTGGAGCCGTAATATCCTACTTCCTGGGTGTGCTGAGAGGGCCAGAGATTACTGATGGTCAGGTTGGATGATACTCATGAGCACCCTGAATTATCTTTTTTTTTTTTTTTGAAGAGATGATGGCACTGAGTAACGTCCTTACACTTCCAAAATTAAGAGTAAGATGCTGTAGAATGCTTACATGTGGTGGTTGTTTTTAGTTTTATTTTGGTGGGGGTTTTTTTGTTGTTGTTTTTTTGGGGCATTTCTTTGTTTTGCTAAAACATGGTGGAGAAGCATATAGCATAAATCTTCCACTATGAAGTTAATAGTGCATATAAGCAGTTTTCTTTTGTATTCACTTTCCAAAAGCTTTCAGTTGTGTGCTTTAACACTGTTTTCTGCAATAGAGAATCCTGTTTTGTATCTCGGGAGTGTGGGTGTATGCCGCAAACAAATTAATAGGTACTTAGTTACATAAAGTGATTGCATTTCCAGGGTGTCTTCTGAACCTTGAAGAGGGATATTCTATTCCTGTGGGCCACAAAATGGGATTTCATAGAAGTTGGAGCTGTTTCTCTATGTTGTGTTTGTTGAAGTTACAGAAGGAAAACTGTTTATAAACATTATCCAGTTGTTTGTAGTTCAAACCAGAAGGCAGTACTTGTGTATGTTAACAAAAAAAAAAGGAATTAAAGTGATTAATATTTTGGTTTTACTCCTAAAAACCTGTAAGTCTCCAGACTGATGAAATTAACATTAAAAAATAGTTATAACATTAATTCTGTGAGAATGATCTGTAGTCTGATAGTGCTCTTGAATCTTCCTGTGCTCTTGTGAAATAGGCAAATATTATCCTTATTTTGTAAATGTGGGAAGTGAAGTAGAAATTGTCTTGCCCAAGGCCAACTCCATTTGCTGTAGAATGCAACTTGCCGTTGAACACAATAGAATATGTGCTCTGTAACACTTAAAAAAGCTGATAAAGAGATATTATCTTAAAAAACAGGCAAGATTTAAAAATAGGTGTATAAAGTATGCATGTCCTACACCTTCATTGTATTCCTCTGCTGCCTGTGTCGTATGGCTATTTCTCTTTTTGATAATACTTCTATTTCTCTGGCTAATGATGAAAAGATTCATAAAACCACAGAAATTTTACCGACCCTCTGTTGGAAAGAGTGAATTGGTAAATAATATGTTGTTAATAGAAATGTACAAGAAAAGTGGATATTTAATTTCTCTAGCCCTCTCTTATTTCCTGCTTAGCTATTTATGATGTTATCTTGTAGAGGTTTACATAATGAGGTATATATATATGCACACTTAAACTGACCATATTTTAAGATGTCTGGCTTTACCTGATAAAACATCCAGAGCTGGAGCTCTGACATGCAACAAACCCACTCCATTCATAGGCACACTGTACTTAATGGCTGTCTGTGTTTCACATGAATGACAGAAAACACTAATTGTATTTGCCCTCCATGAGTCTGATGTCCTCGATGGTTACTTGCTTTTGTGTCTCTAGTGCCAGTGGTTCTTTGCCTTGGCTGTTAAGTAGTGCTCTTTTATGGGATTTTGTTGTCTCTACTGGGTGAAGACTGGATGCTGTAATGCTTCTTGACTATCTTCTTTCTTCTATCCATATTCCCTGTAGATTTCCATTTCCCCATACTAGAGGTAGTAACTATATGGATTCAGGGGCATGTGATTCTGCAGTCTTGTGGTTTATTCATGCTGTTTATTGGGTGACTCTGGGACTGTTACCTGAGAGTATTTGACTGCCCTCCTATTGTGGGTGAATTCATATTCAGGTTTTTCAGGTTTCCAGGCATTTTTTTTTTTGCCTCTGTTATGCAGAACTGTCTGAGGGACTCTTAAGCTTCAGTCAGTGTTTCTGTGAGGAGCAGATCTCCTTGGCTGCTTTGAGCCTAGATGAAAGGACACTCACTGTGTAAGGGTAGGAAAATAAGTTTTCGTAAAGACTGTATTAACATCAAATGGAGCTGATATTTGTTGACTTTTGCATTGCTAAATTGTGGATGACTGAAACTCCCCATATCAAGGAACTGTGTTTGCTATTTAAAATAGAAGAAAAACAAAAAAGGGGATTGAACAGTTGTGAGCCTGATTCTGATGTTATGAGATACATGCTTATATTAAAATTATTCATATTAGTGCACCTGTGGGTTGTTAAAAGTAATAACGGAAGCTTTGTCTGTCATGATGTTCTTAGGCGATTAAGGTTCTTCTGGTATTAGCCACCAGTCAGCAAGTCACAGACCATTAAGATTAACAGCATTCAATGCTTATACTGCCAATTGTGGTTTTGTCAAAAAGTGTATGACTGAAGACAGTGCAGACTCTTATTTCTCAAGCAGTTGTATGTTGATTGCAACTTTCTGGTGTTGCAATATTCAGAAGTAAAAAGCACTAGATTTTTTTTTTTTCCCCTGGATGGGTTAGAATAGAATTCACTTCTCTGTACTAGTGATGAGGTTATGTGAAGAACTGTCATCCAACAAAGCTTCCAGTAGAGAACTTACCTGAAAATAGACCCTATATTCTATAATCTCAATAAGGTGAAGTTTTACTCTTGAAGTTAAATTTACCAGCAGTGAGAGGTTATCATGACTCCAGGCAGGGGAGACCCCTCTGCTGGCTACCAGCATAGTGACTTCCTCCATATGCCCTAGCAGGGCATAGTCTTCTGTGTCTCTTTGTTACTGCCTCACAGCCCCTCCCAGCTGCTGGAGCTTTCTGTTTCTATTGCATAGCAGCAGTTCTTTAATCAGAAATCTTGTTAGTATTCAAGGATAATTGATCCGACTCTGTGGTAGGGGGTGGGGACCCAGCCTTGCATCCTTCTCCTATTGCCACCCCTAGTTTGACCCCTGTTGTCCCTTTGTTTTCTCCTGTTAAGTTTGTGCCAGTGATGTGTGTGTGTGCTGTTTTTCCAAGCAGCCTGAAGTTGGCTGTAACCAAGAGCAGCAGTTAAATAGAGCCCGATTTCCCTGCTTCCTGGCGTTTAGTTGTTCGGCTCCATTTTCTGGTCTTCTGTGGTTTTGATTTGCAGAGAAGGAACTTGCTTGGTGCCCCCGGGCATCTCTTAAACCCATTAGAACAAACTCCATTATTTCACTGTACTTAGAAATCCTCCTCCTTTAGTCCCAACATCCATCAAAATAATGTATCCTCTGTAAGGCCCTCTGGAAAATGTTTAATAGGATCTTTTCAAACTCAAGGAGAGTTCCAGTTGGAAAGGGGGAGGGGAGAAGGCTAATGGAAGATCTGACTGTGACTTGCAGTAAGCCTGAACTTGGCCTGTGACAGCTCTCCCTTCACCTCCATGCTGAGGGAAAGCTGAACAGAGCGGATCCAACACTGGGATCAAAGCTGGAAACAAAAGGCTTTGGGAGAAAAATTTCCCATCTGGCCAAGAGGCAGCCACACAAAAGTGGTGCATAATTTATCATTGGAGGTTTATTTCTGCTGTGCTCCTTCTGGAGAAAGAAGGAAAAAAGAAGTAACTCTCCTGCTGTTTCAAAGTGGATAAGTGATGGCTTTGTAGACTGGAGTCAGGAGGGAGCTAGAGATACCATGGAAAAACTTTTTCAGTGTATTCTGTACCCCACTCCTCTCTTCTCAGACATGGCCAGTCTTTTTTTCTGTTGAGGAGAATCCTATTCCTGCATTTAGAAGTTTCAAAGAGTGAGGACTTTTAACTTCTCTGGTCATTTTCAAATCAGAGTGTGTGGAGTGGTGCCGCTCTTGGCAAAATCAAGTTCTTTGACTTTCTGAGATGTTGTTCTTACCTTAAGAGTTGGTCTAAGTTCTGGAGCTCTGTGTTACATGGAGGAAGAGGCTACATTTGCCTCAAAGGATTTATAGCCTAAATTGGACATCTGGCAAGGATAAGGGATGTGATAGTTCTATTGGGATAGATAAGATCAATATTAAAATGGCATAGCTTTCTAATTAAATTTCTTTTATCTTTTTTTTTAATGGGAAAAGTTTCTACAGTTTTTTCTTTCCAATCACTTCTTAGAACATGGATAGAGAGGGATTTTGGGAGGAGTTGGCATCAAAGACTACTGCAAACTGGTAACTGTGTAAATAAGGATGAGAAAACAGATGCAAGATAGTGTAAACCATGAAGGTATATAGGAGTACAGATATTAACAGCAAAGATAGGCATTTTGGAAATGGGAGACAAGTTCTTGAGCTGGCAAAGGAATAGAAGACTTGTTTAAGGAAATCCAAGGGGAGTAATTACATGGGATCTGATGGCAGAAAGTGTTGTTAATTAGGTAGCATAAAAGATGGAAGTGTTGAAAGTGAAGATGAGCATTGGGCAGAATTTAACTACTGAGACAGAGAAAGACTTGTTAGGGACCCACAGTAGAGTCCCTGACATCATGAGGTGATTTCATGAAGTATCAGGAGCTTAACTATGAGGACAGAGGTGGAAAATGGAGACTGATTCTAGCATAACATTGAGATGGTGAGTCATCAATATGCAGTTGTGGAATGTGGTACCTGTCAGCCTTGGCAGCACTTACAGCCAGACAGATTTCTGAGTGGGATGTCCAGGAAGATATTTGCAAGGTCAGTGTGGTCTGAAAAAGTGTATGAAATGGGAGGGCAGAATTGAAAAGAGAAGCTAAGAAGTTGAAGGTGATTTTCTGGACAAAGGCATAAAGTGAAAATAGATTACTTTGGGTTTGGTGAGGAGTTTGGATACAGAAGCATTTTCTGTCTGGTGGCAGAAAATGGCACTTTTATTGGAAAAGGAGCCTACTTCTCTTCCTTGTTTCCATTAGGAATCACTATGTGAAACAGAGAGTCACTAGTGTGAACTGTTAAGACATAAACACATGGTGTTCTCAGCCTCCTTCTCTGAAAGACACTGTCTGACTATGCATGGTTAGAGGGAAATACACACTCTGCTCCTTTAGCCTGAATCTCCAGCTCTGCCAGTTCATTTGACTTGGTGACAGCTGGTAGTGTCTGAGAGAGGTTCTTGCTTAAGGTGTAGCCATTCACTGTAGCAGAACTGTCTCGTGGGATCTAGGATTAGAATAAGATCAAGACACACCTTTTTTTTTTTTTTTTTTTCCCTTTGTGCTCCCACCCAATTTTAGTTCTGAATTTCCATAATCACTGGATAGTCAAATCCTCTCTTTGCAACTCTGAGGGCAGGAGCAAAATAAAGAGAAGTCTTGGTGTTGTAATTTCCTGCTTCTGTTCCAAGCTTCTGAGGATGAACCAGGAGGTGGGATAATTCTCTGAATTAAAATTGTGTTTGTTAAGAGGAATCCAGCTCTTCTGATGTCTTTTTTTCATTATTCAGACTTTACCACTTCTTCAAACTTGACAAATTTAAGAAAATGATGTTTTTGAGGCCTCAGAGATTGCGTTCTTCTCCCTATGATTTCTGAAGACTGCTACTCCTGAAAAACCTGAGTTGAGTTTCTTGTGACTGGAGGACATGCCACTAATTTGTGCTGTCTCTATAAAAGGGCCTTGATCAGTATAGTACCTATCAGCATGAGGAAAAACATAATGAAGTCTGCCTGTGACTGGAGAGTTTGTGTCGTGGGAAAGAGGAGATAGATTGGAGGCTTTAATACCCAAGAAATAGGAGAGAATAGTTGTTGGTAACTAGGACTGCTGGTGGCTTATCTGCATTTTTGTCATGGATTTCAAATAGAAATATTCAGTGTCTAAATCTTAGAAAGCATGATGTGGGAGTAGGTGGGAGACTAGGTCAGGTCTCCTGACAAGAGCAGTAGTTACTGCCCTACTAACAGACCTAAATTTAATATACGTAAAGAGCACACTTGAGCTGAGGACTGTATCCATGCAGAGTTGAAGTGGTAAAGGATTTTTCTTGGGCATTGACTTGGAAACAAGGAAGGATTGCTTTGTCTGGTTGATGTGGTTATTGCCCTTTGCAGTCTTAAGGAATGCTGCCTCTGGATCCGCTTCTTCCCTGATCCAGTGAATGTCAGCTGCAAGAGGGTGTTGACTCAACCATGCAGGAATCAGCTGTTCATATCTCTACCACAGGAGTGGTAACATCATGTGTTCCAGTTTGAACTGTCACTGCTCATGAATCAGTACTGTCTGCAGGTCTTTGTTTGCTGCAATTTTGAGTGTAAGGAAGAATTCAGACCTGCAGTCAGTGTTATCTTAAGCAACAGAAGACCTTTAGGCCTTTTGGGCATTAGTTGTTGGTTTTGGGGGTTTTGCTGTTTGTTTTATAGGGTTTTTTTCCCAGACATGAGGTTCTTTTTTCTGCGAAAGTGGTGGATCACCTGCCTGTGCCTCAACATCCCTAGAAGGGCAAATTGTCATCTTTGCAGTTGAGTAATTTCTATGCTACCAGTATTCATGCAAGAATGACACTGATGATCCCTGATTTCTGCAACCTTCCACTACAAACTTCGGCTTGTAGCAGCTTATTCAGTAACAGGAGAAGGCTTTTGTTTCTCTGAGGTATCTCTTGTTTGTGACCTGCCTTCTGCAAACTGGAAGATGAGGAGCTATAATCTTCTGTCGCTTTTAATGCAAGGTTCACACTAGAACAAAACAAGCCAATTACTTAGGTAAAGTTTTCCAGTCAGTTTTCTCTAGAAATTTCCTTTCTTGCCTTCTTATGGTTAGTTCTTCACTGACAGGTCTTTAGAAGTCTGGGAGCAAACTTTTAAGCTGGAAAGGAATGTCACAGGAAAAAAAAAAAAAAAGAAAAGGGTTAATCCCTGTGATATCTGTAGTAACTTTTTCTTGGTTGATTGTGCTGGAGGAGCAAACTTGATGATGATATGTATGCTGGAGGAGTAAGAGAAACTCAGATTATTATTTTTTGAGAAATGACCCTTGAGCAGTTTTAGTGCTGAAGATGCTTAAGAACAGACTGGCAAGAAAGAGGGGTGGGAGACACTTGCCTACTTTAAATGTTTGGCAAAACTCCCAATTTAGCTTAATCAGGTACATGAGGTGAAATCTAACACAGTTAAAATATAGAATTAATGGGAGATACAGGGCAAATTAAACATATGAACAATCCATCAGTTGTAGGATAAAAATAAACAGACAGAAGCCTTTGAGAAAGGAAGGGAGTGAGGCAGAGATGACATCTCTGGTATGTGCATCTTGACTTACACGCTCAGGCGAAACAGCCTCTGAGCTCAGGCTTCCGATTAAGTGACTGGGACAGCTGCCAAAACACCTACATTTGCTAGCTAATATACTGCTTTGCATTGGTCCTGCAGGTTAATCTGGGAAAGGCATGGAGTGTTATCTGGGTTTGTTTTGACCTTTTTCTTGAACAATGTAATAATAACATGCTTTCCATCCTGTGAGTCAAGATCTTACATGTGGTGGTAATGCTAAAACTGGCTATTGAAGTGTTGTGTGGAAAGAGAGCCATCACAGTTATACCACAGAAGACCAGGTATGCCTAGGGAGCCATCTTTTTTGACCTTGCAGGCTGCATACCAAAGTGTTTAAGGTATGTGCTTTATGGCTCTGTGCCCTTTTGAGGCAAGCAGAAGAGGAATGGCTCACGGGGGGAAATGACAGTAACTCCATAAGGAGAATATTATCTGTTGCAGGATGGGACTGAGCTAAGGTGGGCAGGCAGCACAGTCCCTCTACAGCCCCACACTAGTCAGCCTCAGGGACCCTTGCATTCCTGAGGCTCTGTGTGGCTGTGCTGCCTATGTAGTGGTCCTAGCAAAGGAATGTTCCAATGTTTCAGCTACTCAAACCACAACAACTGAACACAATGCTGAGATTTTCCTCCTATACTAATCAATAACAAATATTTGATTCCCACAAGAATGAACTCCATAGCTCTGTATGTTCTTCTATTGTAACCAAAGGGAAGGTAACTTTTTTATTTTCAGATATGCAATGACATGATACTATTAAACCTATGAAATCTATGTCATGATTGATACAGAGTAGGTCTGGAAGGATTTTCATTGCTGACTTTAAAGGACCAAAACCAAGTCTTTTTATCCAATCTCATGTAAAACAGCAAAAGTTGACTCCACTTAGAGAATCAAAGACTGAAGCCAAATGAAACACTGTCCATTCCTATGAAAACATTGTTTCTGGGGCTTGAGACCCCTTTTGGGGCTAATGAAACAAATAACTTAGTTTACAATTCACCTGAGAAACTAGTCAGAATCTAAATCAGAATTCTAGTTTCTGTAACAAAAAAAGAAGTGTGAACCTGCTAGCCAACTAGGCTGCCACAAGTTATTGTGCAAAGTTACTATGATGGCAGATAGTAACAAATGAAATGTGCAAAATCAACTCAGACTCTTCCCAAATACTGAACTGGCATGTGCAACTTGGATTGCAAGTTGGATACAGGGAGAATACCATAAATCAAGCAATAAATTTCTGGGAATGAGAAGTATAGAGAGACTGAGAAAAAAATCTTCTAATCCTACGAGTAAAATATAAAATATATTATAGCAAGGAAACACTTATCTTACTAGAAATAAAATGTTATTCCTTGGAACATTTTCATTTCTATCATTGGACTCCATGCCATGTATCCCTCCTGTTAAAACCTCTGCAGAGGCAGGCACATCATATGTTGAATCCACTTCTGGGAGAAACTCAAGTGTGCTGTCTTTTACATGTGGGTAACACTTGCAGAGCTTGTTTTGCCAATAAAAGTGTCTTTGAATTGACTGTGGTGGGATGTAGTGCAAGCTCCAATGTAATATGAGGCTCTTTGTAAGTGCAGATTTTGATGAGAACTCGTCTTTAAAATTTCTAATAATTTTGTTTTCTTGTTGCTCTTGTGAATTGGCTCCTTTCTTTCTGTGGTCCATTGTCATATGGATGATGTTTGAAAATGAAATGTCTTCCATCTGGTTTAGAAATTTGATTTATACTCGGAGGCCTGAATTGCTGTCTTTGCTAGTAGGAAATAAACAATGTTCCAACTGTCCCTAATTATCACCCACTTGCCTTCCTGCAGATCCATGTCTCTTGCAAGGACACTAGAAGAGATGACTTGTAGATCATGAATTGCATTTTTCCTATCCTCTGTTCCTTCATCTCCATCAATTCAGTCCTTTCCTCCTGTTTAAACTTTGTAAATTATACACACTGCTTAAAGCAATTAAACAATGGGCTGGACAGTGGAGATGTCCTGGGATGCTTACCTGGGACACAGTCAGTTGTTTCAAGTGGCATTTGGAATGCAACTGTAAAGGACTAACAAGAGCATGTTACTGATTCAGAGTAGGATTTAGTATAGTCTTGCTATTGTTTGCAAAATACAGTTTTAGAGTAATATGAAGGCTATATTTTGGAATATCAGAATTGGAGAAATTTTTGTTTCTTCTTCCTTTTACTTTCAGAAATTTCAGTAAACTTGATATCTCTGAGAGAAATTTTTTTGGTGAGGATGCTAGGATGTTGTCACTGCTGAGGATTGGTCTCCTCCACCCACAATGTATGTGGCTTGACCTCTAGCTGCCAGGCTTGCTTAGCCCAGGGGTGTGGTTTCGTGTTATGCCTAGTCTAGCGCAACTGTGGGTTGCCCCACAAGAGCTGTCTCACCCCCTTGTCCCTTTGATAGGTCTGTGTGGATGTCTGCTGGATGAATCAGTTCAGCCTGTTGATCTGATCACAGAACTGGCCTGCAAAATGGTGAAACCACAGGTTATGTGGTATTGGCAAGCTGAAGTGAATTGCTCTTCAGTGAGCTCATCAGTATAGATCTGGTGGAAGGATGGAGGGAGGCAAGACCAACTATTTTTTTGGCACTGACTTGCTGCTTCTTTGCTTTGCATTAGCAGTAATTTGGAAAAATTTTCTTTAGAAGCAAGGGAAGGTGAGGATTCAAGATTCAATTTCTGTGGCTCATGCAAGCATAGGCCTCTTAATTGTATTGTACTTGTACGACAGTCTTAGTGCTGTATGAGCGTCCAAGTGTGGTGAAAGATCAACTTAAAGATGTTGTGACTGGTGCAGTACATTAATTGGTGATGCCTGTTGTGGTGGAAACTTCTATTCATTAAGGCTGGAAGCAGAGACCTACTATCCTGTTTTAGTTGGCCTACCACAGACTTATGTTGTGAGTTGTTGCCAGAGAAATGGTCAATCTAAATATGAAAAGCTTTATCCCCTTGTTAGTGCCTTGACTTTTTTTCCTTAATCTTGCCTTTTAAATGACTAATGTCTAGTAGAGGGTTGCTTTTTGACCCTTATTTGCAGAATCTGAATCAGTTTTGCTTGCTCTCCCCACCACTCTCTGCTGATGCAGTGTTAATACTGTGGTTTGACAAGATTGGCCTGGGTTTGCACACAAAAGGAGGCAAAATCCCACTATCCTTCTGAGTTGATGTAGAAGTGGCAGTGCTCTGATGCTAAGTGTCTGTTAGTCAAAGGAAGGCAGAGCTAGCTGTGGGAAAACATAAGCTGCCTAAACAGCCATTCCTGTTCTCCCTGAATGAATATGTGGCAGGCTGAAGGGGAAGATGAACATGGGCTGAATCTTACACATGAATTGTCAATTGGATCACATAAAGATTCACTCTCTTGGAAATCAGAGCTTCATGGTGTTACATACAGCGTGTCTGTACAATAAGGACAACCCCTACTCTGAAGAATTAGTAATTTTTACATGTAATAATTTGACAGATGTATTGAGTAAAAAAGCCCACAATGAAATACTAATTAACAAAGTAAATAGAAGCTCCACTTATGCTCTGCCTTTTAGCCTGTGTTGATGCTTCTTGTCTTCTCTTGGTCTCTGAAATATCTTCCCGTTGAAGCTGCTTTGTCTGTTCTTTTCCCCTCTCTGATACACTGCATGCAACATTATGACAATTAGTCACTTTTGTTGTGTCTGAGGTCTGGTACTGGGGGGGTGAAAATTCTTCTCAGATGTAATGTCCTTCTAAGAGGATTTATCTGCTCTTTTTGTCCTAGATAGTGCATGTTCCTATTATCTCCCAGCATATTCAGTAAACACTTGGCACTACTCTAACGTGGGGCATTGTACTCTAAACCAAGCTTGTGAAGATCTGTTCTGCCTTTGTGACTCTTCCATGCTTTCCCCTGTCCCAGCTGTAATAGCTCTTAGAATGGATCACAAAAGTCAAGAAATTTGAGAACAGAAGCATAACTTGGACTTGGTTAGGAATCCAAGTGTTAAACCCTGGATTCCTGACTTGGGATAGTTTAGCTGTGGCCAGTTTTAAATAGTAATTATTGAATGTTCCTTTTTGTTGCTTTGTAGCAGTGCGCTGGATTGCTGAGTAGAATTCTATAAATACATAATTGGCTCCAGTGGCTGTATTTACCCAATAGCTGAAGTGTTTTCCACTATAATCAGTTGTACAGAACTTGGGAGTGTTATCATTGCAAGCTGTGACATAAAGATTACTTATGGTTGTAGGGCCAGGTGTGCTAATGGCTAGGGTTTTTGTTTGTTGTTTATTTGGTTTGGTTTTGGGGGTTTTTTTGCTGTTTTGTTGGTTTTTTGTTGTTTGTTTTTTTTCTCTAAGGATAGTTGGCAACTTAGTTTTGGAGTCTACAGACTTTTTTGTATGAGGGTGAAGGACTGTATCATGATGACTGGTTGCTTAAGAACTGGATATTTTTTCTGTGCAGTGAAGTCAGTGACTTTTTCCCAGATTAGAATGTTACATTTTTAAACGCTTACTGTACTTAAATGTAAAATGATCTAATTCACTGTGTTTATTCCTTTTCATAAAAATTTTCAGCAGAGTAGCATGCCTATCCTACTTCTAAATGTCCAAACATTTGGTAAATAGACTGTAAGAAGAAAATAACTTGTGAACCACTGTAGTAAATACATTTGTAGAGCCTTAAACAGGAAATGACCCCAACTACTTCTCTCAGTTTGGCTCCCAGGCTATGGTTCTGGAAGCAGTGAAGCAAAATACTCAAACTGGGCTGAGTGAGGAGGGGTTGGAAGATCCTTCAAGTCTGCATCTTGAAGCTTGTCACTCACTGGTCTGCTTTTGCTCCTTTGTTTATTACTGGGCTGCACAAAGCTTATGGAGGAACTGGGAGTAGGGGATGAAGGGCTTGGAGCATTGTAGGGTAGCACTACTGATGAGTATGAAACCACCGTCTTGAAACTTCTTTCCTGTTTTTGAGCAAATATCTTGAAGCTTTTTTCCTGTGTTTCTTGAGGACCTGGGAGATGTGTTATCACTTACATATAGTCATATCAAGACTGCTTCCTGTCCTTTGCTTATTGTGCACAGAAGAAGGTTTGTTTTGGATGGATATCTGGCAAGAGAATCAAGAAGCTGCATTATAGCATGAAGGGCAGAAGATTATCATTTCCTCATGGAAAACAGTCATGCCCTTCTGAGGACTCGATACCTAAATCATCTTGTCTGTATTTGTTTGACAGGTGTTTGTGCAGTTATAAGAAGGGACATGAGAACAATTTTCAGAATGCTGTTACTATTTGTAATTCCACATTGGTTTGATAGTGTACAATAAAAAATGAAGGAAGGGTAGTGAAACTCCAGGCACACTTCTCAGAATCTGGACTTAATGGACTACACTCAACCTCAGAATAAAGGACCAGAAAATGGGAAATCTAACTGAGCTCAGCCTCTGAAGTTGAGATGGATGATATCGTAACCATAATGGTGTGTAGCTTAGTGGCATACTGTGACTTCAGTTGATCTGATCTTGACTCAGCAAGGCTTTTTGGCTGAAGGTCCAAATGTACCAGATGTTCTTACTTAGGGAATGATCCATAGGAATAAATATTATGTTCTTACAGTGTTTGGGAATGGCAGTCTAAGGTACAAGAAAAATGTAGCAAGTTCAGTCAAGATACAAACTGCACAGTAAGGCCTTTTTCCCCACCACAGAAATTTTTTTCCCCTTACTGAAAAACAGTAATTTTACTGCACTACCATTGAAAAGGATTACTATATAACTCTGCCACTTAGAAGTAGAGAGAAGTCTGTGTCCAATTGAAAAAAATTCCCCAAAACTTCTCAAGGTAGGTTGTATTGATTGGAGATGAAATTCTGCCATGAGTGTAAGTAGCTGGGCAAGCAGCCCTGGGTTCTGTTACTTCTTTACTGTTATCCAGTCATTTTATGTAGCATTTATAGCACTCATGGGCTGGGGTCATTCTTTGATCAGAGGAAGTACTCTATATTTGGCTGAATAATATCATGTCTTGCAATGCCCACAAATTGGCATAAAAGCTTGATTTGGCTTGATTTGTCTGTCATACCCTACTCCCTAAAGTACAGTGGAATAACAGAGGTAAAATTGCTCTTGAGTCATCATGGTAAATGCATCTCTAAGACAGGAGACACCATACTGTCTATTCATGGTTTTTGTCCCTGAGATCATGGTTCTAGCAAAAGGCAGTCTGCTTGCATGTAGAAGACAGAAGAGTTTAAAAAACTTTTTAAATATCAAAAATTTTTCTTCCAAGGCTGAATTATGTGTCTGCTTAAATGTTTTCTGAGCTTTGTGAGGAATCTGTGTTTTATTTAAATATGCATTTTAGATCCTGGAACTTCGTCCAGGAAGTAATATCAGAAGCAATTCTTAATAATATTGTTAATACAGACTCTTCTCATGTGAAAATTCCACAGGCATCTTCAGCCTCCATTTGTATGGAAGCAGTGGTTATTTCAATCTGTGTGCATATCTTCTCACCCCAAAATACTAGTCCCAGAGAATAAATGTTTCATGGAAACAGGCAGCACAATAAAGGGAAAGGAACACAGAAGAGACTTGGCTGTGTGTGAAGTTCCCTCATGGGTTTGCATTTTGTTAGACATGAAAGAATCCACTCCCTCCATTTGGCAACAGATGCACCAAAATTGACTTTTAAGAGTTGAACCCATCTGAAACTGGCTTCGTTAATCCTGTTTCCCATGTAGCTGTTGGGATTACTCAGGTGTGCAAGTTGGAGTCTTGCTGGACATAAGCCTGTTTCCAGGTTCTGAAGCAGTGATAAAGGTCCAAGTGGTTAGTTCATCAAGCTCAGGAGATGTTTATTCCTCTCTCATTTTGTTGGGCTGCACTTTAGGACTGCTTGAAAGTTTTGGTTGGTTTAGGATGTGGCTGCTTGGTTGTGGAGTGGTATTTCTGTTGAGAAGCATGTTAAACCTGTGTTTTGAGTTAACTAGCTACTGGCTATTTCCCAGATATGACTGAGGTTTGGAGTGGGGTGGTTTGGTTTTTGTTTTATTCTTTAAATGTTTAAACTCCTGAAGTTTTTGGATTGGATTTTATCTGTTAAGGTCCTGATATTGTGCTCATTCACACCTTAAGGGCCCATGGAGGCTGTGCTGTCTTGTATAGCAAGAAATTTTAACTAGATTATCTGAAATAATTACTACTCCTAGTGATCCACACTGTGCTTCTGAGTGGCTGAATATGAGGTAAATATTGCTGAATGTCACCATTTACAGCCTGGCAACTTCCATTTATTTTAGCATGCTGGGTTGTAAACTCATGCTTTAGGAGCTATGCACAACTGTCCTGAGGTAATGTATTGCCAGATAAGATCCTCCTGATTGCCGGGTCTGGTCTGATTGAACTGGAAGGAAGCTGCAGGCATAACTCTCTTTTCCCTCAGGATTTACGTGTTTCTTGCTCTTCAGGCTGTGTTACGAGGCCGATTTGCCTCAGCCTGGCCAGGGCAGAAGCCCTCTAAGGGCTTTTTGCGGAGGGAAGGGTAGGAAAGGTATCCTATTTACTCCTAAACATCCTCAGCATCTTGGAACACAAGAGACGTTTTATAATGCAAGTTGAACCAGTTCTGATGGTCTTTCCAAAGTAGTTACATCAGAGAGGCCAGGGATTATTACTACTTTGCTGGTGTGGAGTTTTTTTTTTGTGTGTGTGTGTGTTGTTTTTTTTCCTTAAATCCTCAAATGTGAAAATGTATCAGTTATAATTTATTTANCTTCCTCCCCCTCCACTTTTTGTCTTGCTTTCAGTTCACCCATCTGCATCTGGTCTTGCCCAGGCAGCTGCTGCTCTATTTGTATGTTCCCTTGGGGAGCTCTGGTGCTCCTTTAAGGTCTCCTGTTGCTTTGGGAATTCACCTTTTAGACGTGGTGCTTCATTAGCCTCTCTCATTTATTTAGTACTGTGAGAAAAGGTTTCCCCTCCCAAAAAGCAGAAGAACGGGTTCCCAGCAGCATATACTTGAGAGAAGAGTGTCTCTATGTAAATAGAGCAGGTTTAAAAGCTATTGGCAAAGGAGCGGCTGAGAGTTTTTGAGGGAATATTGTTTGATCGAGTTGACGCTGCGAGGCCATTTGGAGACTAAGGCTGAAGAAACCCCCCCTGCTCTTTGTCGCCCAGGGAAGGCTTGCCCACTGACTAGTGACTGCTCTGCCCCTGTGCACTGTTGCCTCTCCTCCCCTGCCTCGATCTCAGCACGGTTGCTCCTTTTTGTTGCTGCTCGTTAGAGAAAAAGAGCCATTCTGGGCTTTTCGACCACTGGGTTCTGTGTTGCCTCATTCGCCATCCCGCTCCCCTGCCGGGCGTTGTGGGAGTCGTCCCCTCTGCAGGCGATGGTGGGAACGACCCCGGCCTCACTCATCATCAGTGACAAATCAATGGAAGCCTTCAGAAAGCTGGCCCCCAGGATCCCTGCTCGGCCCAGCTATGGAGCAGTGGGAGACTTCCCTGGTGGATAAAGGACTCCTTGCAGCTATGACTTGTTGCCTTAAATCTGAGGAAACCTTTTCAGTCTCTTCATCAGTGGCCCCCTCCCTTCTAGATTTGTCTTGGGGAAGGTGGTGGCTGATGGAAGGGGGGCACATGGGGAAGTGGGGGGAGATGAGAGTGGCGGAGTATTGGGGTTTGTAACACTTTTCTGTTTCCCTTTCACAATAGCCTGGCTAGTGCATGCAGAGCTGGGCTCACAAAGCCTTCCTGAATTGCCTGGAGTCCCGCAGGGCTCCTCACAGTGAAAGTTTGCTGTGTGTATTCCTACCAACAATGCAGCTGGGCCCAGCAACGGGCTCCAGCTTTGGGCAAATATTTCTACAGCTTTTCCTTAATTGCTTTTGAGGGGAGGAGGGTGAGATGGGTTGGAGAGGTAGGAGGGAGAAAGAAATTTTGTATATGCAAGGGAGACAAAAATAGATATGGGTGGAGGGATTCATGTCTGGCTTCTGCAGTCCAGGCTTCTAAAAGGAACCTTTGTCATGATTCGGCATCCGTGCTAAAGCTCAAGAGGGTTTGGGGAAGCATCAGTGTTGAATCTGAAGGAGAAGGGAGATTAAGGCAGGCAACACATAGTGGTTTCGGCTCAGGCAGTCTCCTTTTTTTGTCTTTCTTTAAGAAGGAAACATAGCTGACAAACCTCTTTTGTGTAGTTTCATCCAAAGTATTAGTGTAGACTGAAAATACGGCCTTTTCTTGTGCTAAGTATATCTAACTTATTTCTGCTTAACCATTCTTTAGGGTTTTATGCTTGATTTCCTGTTCCCTCTATTACCTGTAAATTGTCTCTCAATTTGTAGTTTATTTGGTCTGGGTCTCAACTCTGGACATGGAAGAAATCAGAGAAGTGATGTCTCTTTAAAGCAAACTCTTTCAGCTTCACTGTCTAATAGGTTTTAGCCTTGAATGTTCCTTGAGCCCATTACTG
This sequence comes from Formicarius rufipectus, assembly GCA_013399695.1. Lineage (NCBI taxonomy): Eukaryota > Metazoa > Chordata > Aves > Passeriformes > Formicariidae > Formicarius > Formicarius rufipectus. Next base: position 185,219 of record VXAU01000120.1, read on the forward strand.
TAGTCCTGGAGTAGATAGGTAAGCTCATATCTATGTGCTGGTTCTGTCCCCTCTTTCTAAAGCTGCAGTGGAGATAACAACCTATACAGGATGAAACTGCTTGATTGTGTCAAGAAGAGATCAAGTGAGCTCACTTCTCTGTAGCATTACGAGGAAAAATTAACCAGGCTACCTCCTTGAAACATTCCTCTGCATCTCTGCAGGGCTGGCAGCAAGCTTAGCATGCCCACGGTTTGGAGTCAAATTCTTGCATTGGTTACGCTGTGTTGAATGTGCATTAAAGATTAAATGTTGTCTGAGACCTGGTGTTCTGGTTACAGTAGGAATGATAACAGAAGCATAATTCGTGTTCCAAATGTATCATGTCAGAAATTAAATTTGAGCTGGAAATACTTACCTGTGTCAGTATTCCCCCAGAGTTGGGAGTTCTTTTGCTCTAAGGTCATAGTTGCACAGGTGCTTTACACTGAGCACATACAGGGCTGCATATACAGAGACTGAGCTTCCTGAACTCTCTGGCCAAGGGCATATGCAGGATGAGCAAGACTACTGTGCAGTGGTAAAGCTTGGAGTAGAGTTCTTGGCGTGGTATAACCAAGGCTTTTAAGTAATATTCTTGTCTTTCATTTGGAGGTGGGCATTGAATATGAATCCTTCTTTGAAAGAGGAAATTACTAATAGGCCAAATATAGATCTGAATAAAAAGAATATAGTATAATATCTGTTTTTATGGAGTTGTTCGGGCAGCCTTACCCTCACTAGCATCTTGTGACTGCCCCTTTATTTTGTATTATTCATGATACAGTATTTGTAGAAGCATTCTATCCTTAGAGCATCACAACTGCTGGTGAGGCAAGGTTTATAGGAAAAGAGAACAACTTCAGTTAGACCAGCTAATGTGGCTGGAAAAACAAACAAGCTTTTTGGAGCAATTTGTCCGGAGAACTAAAATAGAAGCCTAAGTCTTTAAATTAAGTGCAAGTTGAGAACAGTTGCTTTGAGTTTAGCTTGACTATGTTAGTAAGTTAGCAACTCCACAGAAAGTCCCAGATACCTCTGAAGCAGAAGGAACATAATGTGTAGGAAAGGAGTGGTGCCATAGGGGCCAAGCCTACTCCAATCCTTGCCTGATTTTCTCTTTCAGCTGGTAAAGGTTTCACCAGTCTGTAACTTTCCAGGCTGAAAGGTAAGGGAAAGAGAGAAGAGTTTCTGCTTAAATCTGTCAGTGAAACTTTCATTTGGAAAATAAGGATAGGGAGAAAATGCATCTTCTCTCCATGTTTAAAATCTTGCTCTAGTATAGAAAAGTTTGAGAATGTTTGTTAAGCCTCCCATGCTCCAGAGATTAAGAAACCGAAACAAAGCAGTGGGGGATTAAGGATGTTTTTGGTTTCTCAAAAATTCACCCATGAATGGTGAAGTTGTAAATGCTTTTCAAATATTCAAATGTTTCTAATATTTTTAAAAATTTCACTTGGTGGTTGTATGTGCTGAGTAGGGGTTAAAAAAAATCTGTCAGCAAAAGTCCCTTGAACGCTCTCTGAAGTGAATGTGGACTGACCAGTAGCAGGCTTGAGCTGAACGGGAGCTCTGCTCCAATTACTTCCCTAAGTGAAGGGCTGCGGAGCAACTGTGGTCTGTGTAATGCCTTCTGAGAGGCTGCCCTCTGGGCTGAGTGCTTCTTTACTGGTGACAAGCCATGAGGAGGAGGAGAAGGCAGCTGCAGTAGGCTATTTCTGTGAGGTACAAAGCAGTATTGAAGATTGAGTTGCAATGCAAGAAATAGTATGGGAGAGCTATGTCATCCCACAAGGGATGCATCCAAAAACAGTGCAGCTGTGTGATGTCAAATACTAAATAATACAACCTCTCTGCCTGTTCAAATTATTCCAGGTAATTTAAGGGTTAACTTTTTGGTAGCTAGGCCCTCCAGATGGATGAGCTGTTCTTTTGTCATCACCTTGCACCTGGCTTAAACTTGTTTATGGGTACTCAGTGGGAATAGAGAGAAAGGTGACTGCATGCACCTGATTTGGATCAAGTTTGAATGTATAGGCATTTTCCAAGAGAATTAAAAAGCAGAAGTTAAGGAGGAAGGAGTAGCAGAAGAGAAATGGATTATAGAAGTAGGGAAGCTTGTTAAGAGACAAAAGAATAAGGGAGTGTGAGCAGGTGGAAGGATGGTTCTGGGCAGTGGGTGTGAGATGGGACAATCTGTGTTATGCTCTCTTTTCCTACATCTAGCTCCTACACCTAACATGTGTACCTCTTACTCCCAAGTCCCACTTTTCTGTAGTGGCTCACCCACAAAGCAACTTGTGTCTTTCATATTCTTTTCTGTTGCCCATCCTTTTTCTTAGAAAAGGGACACTTACAAGTTTGAGAGGCCTGAACCTGACCTGTTTGGCAGAGTGTTGTGTTTCTATACCGCCTGTGTTACTCCCCTTTTCTTCCATTGTGTTTTATGAGCATCCAACACTTCTGCAAGTTATTCTTTGGCATTGAACACCTAGAAACAGAGGTTTCTGGCTTGGGTCTCTGACTGTTGGAGATCTCAAAAGCAGAGCTGATGAACCCAATTATAGCAGTAAGACATGAAGATGAATCTGTGTTTTACTTGACTGTTGTGGTGATGAATACCATATAATAATTCTACTTTCAGTTCAGGAGTCTGTGTTGTAAATAAAGTGGGGGTTGTGTGATGTCATAAAGTGGAAAAGGGGCCTGTTAAAAGCTGTACAGGTGAATTTAGTTCTGGGATTTCTGTAAAGCTTTTTTTTTTTAACTTGCTTATAGTGGATTTTAAATGTCCTATGTAATCATTAGCAGCTAGCTTAGTTCTTCTGAAGTGTGCTGACATACTATCTTTGCCAAACTGTTGCTCAATTCTGCATACCAGGAAGCAACCCTTTTAAATTCACACCTGTGAAACTGAATTTACTAAAATCTTCTAAGACCTTGTCCCTTATTTCCCTTCAATGGAGGGAGAGCTTGTGTTGAGGTTCACAGTTTGTCTCTTATCTCATGGTGTTTACTGCTACCTCTATAGTTAACCTGTTCCTCATGGACTGTTCAATGTTGTCTAATTTTTTATGCTTTGTTGGGGAATATATATGTATGTATATATGTGCATATACTATAGTTTTTTTCTTGGAGTTTGTCCTGTGTCAGTTCCCTTCTGTTTCTGCTCCTTCAGAAAGAGGATATCCAAGTTTCTCCTAATACTGTGCTTGCAGCCTCTTTCAGCCTCTTTTGACCCATTCCCTGGTGAATGAGAAAGCTGAGTAAAGGCCACAAGTCTGCACACAAAAAACAGAGGGAACGTGAGTTGAGATCCATGTTAATTTCTGCCCCCACCCCGGAAACTGCCTCTCAGTAATTACAGTTCCAACATCCTCCAAAAGAAAAGGGCCCTGTCCCCCCTACAGCCCCCCTGGCAAATTTGATGCTCCTTGCAGCAGGGAGACCAGGCATGGAGCAGAACAGGTCAACTGGGGCTTGAGAACACTCCCGTTTGGTGTCTTCACTGCTGAAGGAGAATGGGAGCTGTTCCTCTTCCCAACCCCCTTCTTGCCTCTTTCCTCAAATTTCCCAAGTAAATACAATTTTATTTTATTATATTGCTGCTGATCTGCTGTTGTTTTTCATACAAAAAAGGTGGAAGGGGCAAGGAGGAACGAAAGAGTCTGGCGACAGGAAGAGATGAATTGCCGAAGAATGACACTGGCAGGGACTATTGTTCATTTTAACGCTGGAGCAGAAGCAGAGAGAAACGTTCACACGCCATTCTTGGGCATCCTGCTGGGCAGGCTAGGAAAGGGGCATTCCAGCTGGTCGTGAGATTTGGCTGGACAGATTGAATTGGGCTGAATAGAATGCTCACTGGTTTTTATTATTATTATTTTTTTCTTATAAAGAAACCCTCTGATTAATTGCAATGGAACCCGATTAAAGGGAGAGTCTGAAACCCCCACAGACGTTACAGACATAAAGCTGTCAGCCTACTGGCATGTGATGACTGAGCCTTAACCCTTTAAAAGGCTCCTGGGGGAGGGAGATGCTCACCAAAGTCATCATTGCTCAGTCTGTGTGTCTGTGTTTCTGTGAGAAAGGACTTCCATCATTTGAGGAAGTTGTGTTCACGGCAGGAGACCTGTATACAGACTTTATCTCATGAAATACAAGGGACAGAAGAATGAAAATAAAGTTTAGGGTTATTTGATTCATGGAGAGGTTATATGGGGGTTTACTATTGAGCAACCCTTGTCCATATCTGTCTCTCCTTCTGTGCTATCCTGAATGTGGCAGTAGGATAAATCTGGAGAGATGTGTAAAGTTCTGCAGACTGCCTGGGGGATGTTGCAAAAGAACTCGGTAGAAACAAGAAGAACATAATTAGGTAAGTATATAAAAAAAATGCTGTAATCTCTGTGAGAACAAAGCTGTAGCTGAGCTGAATTTGGGGACTGATGTGGAGATTGAAAGTGGATGGGCAGCTTGGACATACATTATCTCAGCTGTGATGGGATGGAATTTCAGGATGCTTAGTGTGAAAACTCAATATATATTTATTTAATTTCAAATGTGTGGAAAAAAAAGTCCTTATTGTGATACTTCTGATTTTCTTTAACCAATTTTTTTACTCAGCAGATTTAGTATCTGGACATGGTTGAATGCCCTCTGCTCATTCTCTTTGCTTCTTTAATACCCTGTTTGTAGCTTGCTTCTGTTGAAAGGCACAGATGATTTATTCAAATAGACTCTTCAGGCTTTGAAAGGGGTCTCTGTGTTGCAGTGTGAGGAGATTGCAGGGAGGGGCAAACGCTCTTGCCCTTCAGCAATGTTCAGCTTCAAGTGTGGCACAGTAAAAGATGGCACATAAGATCTCTAATGAGTATGCTCTCCAGTAGTTTTATCTTTTTCTGCAGCACCCTGTACACATGTGCGCCTACTGGCTTGGAAATAGTTCCGTAGAGAGGTGGAAAGGGTGGCAGTACAGTTGGAGTGAACAAAGGCCCTTTGTGGGCTCTGGGAAGATGACAGAGGATTTGCTTTTTGCTCTCTAAAGCTCTTCATTCCTTCCAATTCATAGAATGATTTAGGTTGGAAAAGACATTTAAGATCATTGAGTCCAATAGTTAACTAAGCACTGCCAAGTCCACCACTAAACCATGTCATTAAGTGCCATGTCTGTGTCATTTAAAGACCTCCAGGAACAGTGGCTCTACCACTTCCCTGGGCAGCCCATTCCAATGCTTGACAACCCTTTTGGTAAAGAAACTTTTCCCAGTATATCTGAATTAAACATCCCCATGCAGGACTTGAAACCATTTCCTCGTCTTATCACTTGTTACTTAAGAGATTGACCACCTTGCTATAAACTCTTTTCATGTAGTTGTAAAGATCTCCTCTGAACCTCCTTTACGTCAGGCTAAACAACCCCAGCTCCTTCAGCTTCTCCTTGTAGGACTTGTTCTCTAGACCCTTCACCAGCTCTATTGTCTTTCTCTGGAACTCTCTGGCACCTCAGCATCTTTTTTGAAGGGAGGGGCCCAAAACTGAGCACAGGATTCGAGGTGTTTGCCTCACCAGTGCTGAATACAGGGGGATGATCACTGTCCTAGTCCTGCTGGCAACACTATTGCTGATGCTGGGATGCCATTGGCCTTCTTGGCCACCTGGGCACACTGCTGACTCCTGTTCAGCCAGCTGTTCAACAGCACCCCCAGATCCTCTTCCACAGTCAGCTTTCCAGCCACTTGTCTCCAAGCCTGTAGCAGTGTCTGGGGTTGTTTTGACCTAAGGGAGGACCTGGCACTTTGTATTTTTGAACCTCATACTGTTGACCTCAACCCATTGATCCAGCCTGTCCATATCCCTCTCTAGAGCCTTCATACTCTCCAGCTGAGCAATGCTCCTGCCCAAGTTGGTATTTCCTGCAAACTGACTAAGAGGGCACTTGATCCCCTTGTTCAGATCATTGATAAAGGTAATAAACTGGACTGACCCCTATAATGAGCCCCAGGGAATGCCACTAGTGACCAGCCACTAGATGGGTTTAACTCCATTCACCACCACTCTCCGGGCCTTGCCATCCAGCTGATTTTCTCCCAGTGAACAGTGCAGCTGTCCAATCCATGAGCAGCCAGTTTGCCTAAGGGAATGGTGTGGGCAATGGTGTCAGAGGCTTTTCTGAAGTCTAGGTAGACAACATCCACAGCCTTTCCTCATCACTAGTCAGGTCACATCATCATAGGAGCTTTCTGAGGTGAAAGTTGCTTTGCTTACCCTTTTTTGTTTTCCCTTGCATCTCTGGTTACTTCTATCCCAATGCAGGTTGTACCCTAACTGGCTTGGCTTCACAGGAAGCAACTGTCAAATGGAGGAGTCTTCGTGTTCAGTTCCTACTGGGAAAAGTTTCATAGAATATTCTGAGTTGGAAGTGACCCACAAGGATCATCAAGTCCAGCTGTTAAGTGCATGGTCCATAACAAACCCACGACCTGGATGTTATTGGCGCCATACTCTAATCAACTGAACTAATTGCCAAAATGGGAGCATCTTTAAACTCTGTCTACACAGAAATTTGTATTACATCAAATGTTTGAGTATTCAAGGAAGAAAGGCATTATGCTAAGTCCTACAATTCATCGGTAAAATGAAGAATGGCATGGACAGGATCTTGCATTGTTTTCATGGTATCCTCTTCATGAAGGAGAGCCTGCTGCAAGAGCTGCTTCTGTGGGCAGCTGTGTACCACTCCCTTTGAGAATGTGGGATCTGTCAAGATCCCAGCCAAGGAGACTGAAAATATGCACATGCTTTCAGCTGAACAAAGATGAATCAAATTTCATGGTAACTCAGCATCAATGTAGCCCAAGGAGTCAGGAATGACAGAGTTTTCTGAGATTCTTATTCTGTATTTTAAAGATGAAGAGAGGAAGGTAGATGAGAACCACTGTAGTGGCAAAAAATCCTATGAGCAAGTGGAACTCAGTCTGCTATTCACACAGCTAAGTGAGAAGTTGCACAGTGGAGTCACTTCTGTACAAAAACTCACTTCCCACGTCTTCTCATTTCTCCTTCTGTTTGTGGCTTCCCTTCCTTCTTCCCTGCCACCTACTAGCCCGGCTGTAGTCCTTTCCTGCAGCTCTGTTAACGTTTAACAAATTTCCCTTTAGTTCCTATGTTTCTTTTGGCTGTAGCTCAAGGCAAACTCCCCAGATCCAAAACTAATTTAGGGCTCTGAGCAACAGTAGCATTTAAATGTTGGCTTTGTGCCATCAGGCGGGCAGGCGCTTCACTGAGAAGAAATCTAATTCCAGTGTTTATTAGATTAACAGTGGCCTGAGGACTGGACTTCCTTTTAATGTTGGCCTTTTAATAATTGTAAGGCTAATACAGGAACTTGGGAACCCCCAGGAGGGTCTTGGGAGCCTGGCTCTGACTTTTTTACTTAGGAAGCAGGACTTGGATCCAACTTAATTTGAGTCAAGGAATATAGGGGAGCAGACTGTTGAAGTGGAGCAGGAGGTGTTATTTTGACTTCCCAAGCAGTGTGTGTAAATCCTTCCACGTTTGCGCAACAGAGACTTTGATTTCCTGCAAGTTTGTTTCAATGAGCTCCCTGGGGCAAGGACCGAGGTAGGAAAGGGGAAATTGTGCCCTGGTTAAGAAGCGGAGTGAGACTGGATCTGCTTTAATTTCTTAGTTTGGCCACAAGTTCTTTGGGAAATCACTTAGGGCTCAGGTTTCTGAGTATGAGGAGTGCCTGTGGTGGGAGGTATGAGTACTTTGTTATACTTAGAGTCAGGTCTAAATATCTTAGGCCAGCTGTGTAACAATAGTTAAATGCCTAACTTTCTACTGATTTTGACTTAGGCACCCAAATACTCATAGTTCTGTGTTGTTTGTTTTTCATTTTATGCTTCTGTATTGAAGATAATACTTCCGAGCTCTTTAAGAGGTGTTGAAATTGTTCATTAGCAGAAAAAGGCACTCATGACACTGTACTAGTAGAAGAGACCTCACACATACTTAGAAAGATGTGGTTCCATAATTGGACTGTTTTGCTTTTTGTGCATCTTCCTCTGCCTGCCTCAGTGCTGTTGCTATTATTTAATTGAAAGTAAAACCCAATGAAAACAGTATGAAAATGACTGTAAGGGATCCTGTGGTACTTTTCACTATTGTGGTTAATTTTTTTTGAATGTGACTATGAATGAGCTGTGGAACTCGCAGGTTCGTAGAGGCAGCACCTGAGTCTTCCAGTTTAAGCAGAGAAAGAGTTTTATGACCACCTTCTAAATGTTGTGAAGGAGTCTGAAGTGCAGGTGCTGTGGGAGGTGTAGGTTGGTGCTTCATGGGCTGCCTAGAAAGTAAATAAATGTGGGTGGACTGAATAGGGACTGATGTACAGTACAGCTGCCCTGCAGTAACACTGATGCTCTTTGTTTTTCTGTTGGCAGTTCTGTCAAAGAGAACTTACCCCATCTGAGCCCATAAAACATATTTACATTATGCTTGTGTTCTTGAGTGCACATGTGTCTGTATATATGTGTGCATATATATATATTAAAAAGATTTTGCTGGTAAAGGTTCATTTTTCACTTCTAAGTAGAAAAGGCAGCACAGTTGCTGTAATGTCTCTGCGGCTGTGTGGTACCTCTCTCTTTCTCAGACCCAGCCCTGTTCTTCCAGCTCTGTCCAGTTAATAATTGCCCCTTTGCCCCTCGTCCGCTGAGGACAACATATTATCATGTGTGGAGTTACTTTTTAGAAAACAACTTATAGAACAACTCTTTGTCTTAAGATAGCTCCATTTATCTTGTGGTTTGTGCTTTTGAAGTCATCCTGCCTGTAGGATTGCAAAAACAAGCTTCTGCCTCCTTATTGCCACAAAACCACATTGTGTATCCTATCCCTTCCCTAGAGGACTCCTCTGCTAAGCAGAGCTGTTGTGGTTGGCTTCCCCATCTTTTGTGTGGCATAGAGCTGGAAAGCTACAAAGCTTACAGACACTCCACCACTAACATGATGGCCCCTTTATAGAAGACCAAAATAAACTCCTTAAAATGATCTCTCTCTAAGAGAACAGTATCTATCTTGTCCAGGAACCTGGCCTTTTCTGTATCATGTCATAATGATGGGAAGCATCTAACTGCAGCTCACAAAAGCCAAAATAGTCTTTTTTGTAAACAGAATTTGTCCCCTTGCACTATGTGCCTGGACATTGGCAGTCCAGCTAGAACCTAAAGTTTCTTGAAAAAGATGGCTTTTCAATGCTTTGACTTTTACCTTCTGAAAAGAACCATACGGCTATCTTTGGTGTATTCTGGGCCTGATCAAGTCAGAAGTCTTGAATAGATTAAACAAACAAAAGAATCTTCTGGATTCTGGAAAGAAGTTGAGTGCATGTTCTGAAGGGCAGAATGTCCTTACAGCCAGTCCAGTGCCTGGAACATCTGAAAGATAAAAGAAAATGGCTGATAATTTCCTGTGGAACAAATGTACTTAGAGTTCAGAGAGCTAATGCAGGGTGAGACGTTGAAGACCAGTTCAAAAATGGCTTCCAAATGTGTTGTGAGGAAGGTTATGAGTGCTTTATAAATCCAGAGAGCACTGGACAAGCACTGGTGCAGTAATTAACAAAGGTCATTATTGGTGTGGGAGAGGAAGCAAAAGCTCAAGAAGCTTCTGAATCAAAAGGGAAAAGAGCCAATTTCCTGAAGACTCTGTGGTAAGGAGGTCACTGGATTCTGAATTTTCCTAAGTTCATTTATCCTTGCAACCCAGATTGACAAATGCTACTTGCAGTTTTTCTTGGATCCTTGAAGCCTCTAAGCACTAGTTTTCAAGCAAGGACAGAAGTATAGTGCTTCCTTAGCTGCCCTCTTTTGAGCACTCCATTTTCCTTTTCCTTCATCTCGAGGCAGCTTAGCTGCTCGTGACACTGCAAGTAAATTGGTGCAGTTTACAGACTGTAGGTTAAAATAAATTGGCATTAATTTCAGTTTTTCTTAATGCTGCAATCTGTAACAGGCTCATTAGTAGTATCTGTCAGAATTGGAAGCCATTGCTGTTCAAGAGTATATGCAGACAGGAAGATGCATAGTTGTCCTGTATGAAACTGAAAACTGAGTGGATTTTTCTTTGCTCATTTTTAGCTCAAGTTGGGTTTAGTTAGTCCATGCATAGTCAGATGAGAACTACGTCTTTTTCAGCTGTTACACAAGGAATTCAGTGAAATCTCAGGGATGCTTGCAGCTTAGAAGGTGATGTGACAGGAATGGGAGTAGAAACAGAATGAATGTTGGAAAAGTACTGATTGTTTGTTTGCCTTAAAAGTTAATACTGGGTTACTCCAAGGGAAGCAAAGTAAAAGAGGGAGGAATGCCTGTGTGCAAATTAAACCTTTGTTTTCTCATATTGTAGTTATGAGTGACAGATGACAAGCTGGTTTTCATTAGGTCTTGTAGGCTGCTTGCATTCTTCTCCATTCAGTGAAGGGGAAGATTTGCAAGGCTTCAGAATTTCTGAAATAGCTCGGAGGTTCTTATTCTTCCAGGTTGTTCTTCCAGAAGTGACAGGGTATTTGTGACACTGACTGTACTTGTAGCTGAGTTAATGTAAGGATCACTTTGGGATAATTACTTCAAGGATGAGAGAGAGCCCCATCTGTCTATGAAGTAATAGAAAAGTTAAAGGAAAGCTCATGGAATTTAAAATGCCAATGTTTTCTGCCCTATAACTGGGAAAACAAACTCCAGTGTTACATTAGTCCTGATGAATGACTGTAGTTTATCTCCATGAGCTTTGATATAGTAGAAAGATTTCTTACTGTTTGATGACCTCATTCTCAAGTGCTGTCATGCCAGTGAAACTCGTAGGTGACTGTAATAGGTGAAATACATCACAGTACCTTTTTCCTGTGGATTATCTGTATAAAACACCAGGTTGCTTCTTTAGCTGGCATTTGGCAATTGTGAAGGTCACCTGGTTACACTTCTGCTGCTATGCTATTATTTTCTAGATTTTAGTGTCTGCTGTACTGTATGATTCATAATAAACAAACATTAAATTGTTTGCAACATTTATGGGACAGGGAAGGGTAGAGGTTGTTAGTGTGTGGGTTGAAAAAAAAAAACAAAACAAAAAACAAACAAACAAAAAACCCAACCCAACAAAACAAACAAACAAAACCCAAAAAAAATCACAAAAAAACCCCAAAAACAAACAAAAACACCACAGTGACAGAAATGGAAAGTTATGTGTCTCATGTTGCTGAAGTGACTAATTCTTGCAAAGCATGATGTAGGCTTAAGGTAGTATTTTAAAGTGTTTGTTGAGCATATGTGTATTCTGAAAGGATTTGAGTCATGTAGGTCTGCCTGTCAGGCCCTTGTGTTCCAGCTGAACATTCCCACACTGTTCTAGAGTAGATGATGATGTTTCTGAATGATGTTATGCAGCAATGACCTTCTATTATTCTGTCTGTTTCTCAGTGATATTTAATTTTTGTTTAATGTTCTTGAGTGGAATGGGCCTGCATGAGAAGTAATTAGTGCTGGGGGCAAATCCCTTGGATTCTTTGTCGTAGTTCTCTATTGACATGCAGCTGCACAGGAGCTTGCAGCTGTGTAAGGAAATGCTACTTCAGGTTAAAATCATGTTTCTTGATGGCATCCTTCAGGTATTGCTCTGCAAATCATAATATAATATGGATGACTTGCTCTGCTTAAGAGAGAAAATCTATGGGTAATGAAATGCCAAGACAGATGGGATGCTTTTAATAGTAACAGGAAGAAAATGCTACAAGGTGGAAAACATAATGCTCCTGCTCCTTGGAGTCCAGGTTTATAGGCATGAAAATGATTTAGTCCACAGAGAAAATGTAAATTTGTGGGTTAAAAGTATCTGGAAGGTTGAATCTCTTCCAGTAAGGGCCTTGGAGGTGACAAGCAGAATGTCAGAGATGGCATACTGCAGCTCATGACTTTCTGAGGTCTTTGCACTTTCATAGATTCTTGGTAAAACAAACAGATGCTCCCACTATCTAATGTGTTTGTACACACTTTCCCTCTCAGAGAGTGGGAGAATCATCATCTTTAATTCTGATCTTTTGAAAGGCTCAAACCTTTTCTAAAATAGCTATTTCTATTCACATTTGACATGATGTGTGAAGCAGGATGATATGGTGCTTGTTTTCTTGAATATCAACAGTGGCTGACAGGCATGTAGAGCTACAGAACAAAATCGGCATTTCTACTTGCCTGCCAGTTGCAGATGTTTGAGGGAACCTTGTAATCACAAGAAGTGGGACGCTTGCCATTTAATGGCAATGAAATGCACAAACCACATCACTGTATGGTCACATTTCAGCCAGAAGATCTGGAAATTGGAGTCGATGTTTTACCAGGTTCTTACAGAGTAGTTCTGGTGTTATCAGGAAAGAGCTGCATAGGATTCTGAAGAGAAGACTGGGGGGAAAAAAGTCACAGAATGGTTCATGTTGGAAGGGACCACAGTGAGTTATCTAGTCCAACCTCCTACTCCAGCAGGGTTTTCCTACAGGACATTGCACAAAATTGTATAGAAATGCTTCTTGAATCTATCCAGTGAGGGAGACTGAAACCTCTCTGGGCAATCTGTTCCAGTGCACGGTCCTGGACACAGTAAAGAAGTTTTTCCTCATGTTCAGGTGGAACTTCTGTGCATCAGTTTCTGTCTTTTGCCTCTTGTCCTGTTGCTCTGCACCACCAAACAGACCCAGCATCCATCCTCTTGACATCCTACCTTCAAATACTTAATAAGCATTGATGAGGTGCCCTCAGTTGTCTCTCCTCAAGGCTGAACAGGCCCAACTCTCTCAGCCTGTCCTTGTGAGCAAGATGCTCCAGTCCCTTAATCATCTTTGTCACCCTCTGGTGGACCTGCTCTGGAAGATCTGTGTGTCTCTTTTGCTAAGGAGCCCTGAATGGACACAGTACTCCAGATGTGGTCACTCAGATACAACTTTGTCCTATGTATCTGTGCTTGTTAAAATTCTTCAGGTGATTTGACATAGTTGTCATTTATCTGATACTTCATGCCTACTTTTGGACCGGAACTTTGGGCTGAGATTTTGTTGTTTTTAACAGCCTTTGATTGAAAGGTTCCTGTTTCTGTATTGGGACTTTGTGTTGTCTGCCATGAACTACTTCAGTAGGCAACTGAGAAGTTATTCAGAAAACAGAGGATAATATATTTCCTATTTAGAAAAAAAATGTTCACAGAATTGGTAGTCATTGCCTTTTGTCTAATTTCAAGAACTAAGTAGTCTGCAAGAGATAAAAAACCCCCACCGTGTTGGTTCAGTCTTCACATGGAATCTGCTTGCAGTGTTGAAGGAACAGTGTGCTGTAAGACACCTGTGATAAACATTATTGTGGTTAGAATACATTGCTTCATTTCCTTGTGCAAGCCTCAGTGTGGAACTCAATCTCAGACTCCAGTTCTGCAAATGAGGAGGGAAATTTCTTCCTCCATCAGGTGAGACTTATGCATATTTAGCCTAAAGGAGATTTTTCTCTGCCATATTGTGTCATTACAGAAACCAATGGCTAGCTTGCCTTTTATTACTGCTTCTTGATTGCTCCAAGCGTTGCTGCAGCCCAGCCTTTTCTGATAATTTGTTCAATCTGTTTCAAATTAATTTCCACCAGATACACCAGCTTAAAAAAATGTTTTTTAAAGACTGAATCTTAATCTCCTTCCCCTAATTCTAATCTTCTAAGGTGCCTTCTATATTCTTTCTATTTCTGCTGTTGTGTTTGTGGAGCTATATTTCCTATTTTGGTATCATTTACAGCTCCTTTAACTTGATACTTATCCTTTCTTCCAGATAATTAATGAAGTTATTTAATGGGACCGGATCTAATGCTGATCCTTATAGTACCTACTAGCTATTTCTACCCCCTGCAGCTTGACTTGCTGCCATTTCTCATTATCTTTTGTTTATGGTCATTCAGCTGACTTTTTTTGATCTGTGTGTGCTGGTAACCCGGCCAATTTGAATTAGTTTTTAACTAGAATTTCATGTCAATAATAGTGCCTTTTCAGCTGTACCTTCTGTTCAAAGACTCTGGATATGCAGAAACATTTTAAAAATTAAACCTCACTACATTGTGGTGGCATAATAGTAATTTAACCACTTTAGAAGGGAAGTCAAGTGGTGTAGAAGATATGAATAGTTAGGACAAGTATCTAGAGACCTCATTTATAGTCATGTTGACCATTGCAAGGTGTTCATTTATGACTTTTAAGGATTTGGGAGAAGGAACTGTAACAATTGCTTCTTGATCCTTGAGTCTTTTAACATTCAAAATCCTTCTTTAGTATTTCTTTTTCAATAGTTGTTTATGCAAGTGCTTTCCTATACCCTGAGTGAAGGTTCAGGTTTTTGGTGGGCTTGTTGATCTTTAGTTCTATGGGATCAGAATTGTGCTCCAGGGATTCAAATGTGTTTTTAAGGGCCTCCTATTTCTTGACCCATATGGTGTTTCCGAAAACATGGCTTCCATTCCAGTCTCAATCTACTTCATGCACACTTGGCACACCAACACCAACTCAGTTTGCATTTTCTTGCACCCTTTATTTTCTCTAAGTCCTAATTAGCAGATGCCCTGTGGAATTTCTCTTCCTTATGCTTCCTGTTCCTTGCAGTCATATCAAGTGCAACATTTTTTAGATGTAATGTGTGTAACTGTGCAGTTTCATACAGTAACTGAAGGGTGATTGTGCCTGACAACCTTCCGCTCTCTGGCTCTTTGTTCAGTCACATGTTTGAGAACCAGCTTGTTTAAGGATCCCTGCCTTTTCTAATTGAAAGGGGAACCTCTAAGACTGGGAAATTTTCATCCTCACTTGGAGACTGCTGAAGTAGGCACAATATTCAATTACCGTATAGCTATAACATCTTCAGTCTCTCTTCTCTGGTTCATGTGGTTTTGTTGAGGGTTTTTTGATTTATTTTTTTTTTCCCCCTTAACCTTCCCACTATCATATTCTTCCTCCAACAAAACTGTAACTGTTTGGCTTAAATTGAAAACTTTTGGATTGTTCTTCCTAGTGATGTTAAGTTTAGTCTAGGCAGGTTTCAAATATTTGGAAGCCATATGGATCCCCAATCAAAACTACTTCAGATGCTTCCATAATGGGAGTAGAAAAGAAGAGAAAACTGTTGGCTTTTATCAGTGTGTGGTGCCCCTTCTGACATCAGGTTGTTGTGCTGTGCTCTTGCCTTTGCTGTGTCTGCCAGCAGAGCCCTGAGTTTAAACAATGGTCAGCAAATCCCTCTTCTAAAGCTGGATTAACTGTACTTTTTCCTTCCATGGAAACTGCTATTTGGGTAAGAGAGGAATCCAAAATTTTAATTTTCCCTCAAGACAGGCAAGCAAATAAAGCTGAACTGCTTTACTGTAGGAATTCAGGGAAGTACTGGATAAAGAAGGAAAATATGTCAACTGAACTATGTTCGAGGTCATCTGAAATGTCCAAGGTCTCCCCTTATCAAGGTGTGTATGTGATGGGAATGCTGAAGTGAGCCTGGCCTGGAAGTGGAGAAAGAGAAAATGGTGTCTGATACAGACCTTCTAAACAATGTGTGCAAAGTGCTAAAGGCCTGTGCTACAGAATTTACTAATTTTAATCCCAAGTAAACAATCAGATGCTCATGAGCTCTTACAATAGAGAAGCAAGAAACTAAGTGCATCTACTGAAGTCAGGACAAAGTATTCTGATGCTTATTCTAAATTGGTTTAAAAATGCTTCTGGTGATACCCTTGCATGTTTTCTCTGTGGAAAAAAAAATCCATAGCCTTATGCTTATCACTGTGAGGACTTCTGTTCTCTGCCTTTGCCTTTAATTCCATTATTCATATTGTTTTACACAGTCCTGGATTTTTTTTCCCTCTTTGTCATTGTAATTGTCAAATACTTGTCCTGTATTTTTACACTAGTTCTATATCCACTTACACCTTCTGTCCTCCTACCATTTGTATATGGTAGGGTTAAAATTATAAAAGATGGTATTATCATGGTTTTTGTTGTCTCTTGTAATAATGAGGTGTGCAGAAAGATCTCTGCCTAATTGAAGGTCTTCTGTGGACCATGAAATGGAGAGTTAGGTGCCTGTCCATGGAGGGGAGAGGAGGGAGTAACACATCCATGTGTTACTCGGTCCTCAGCAATAAGGATGATTGTTCTTTCCAGAGGCTTCTGATTCTGAACTGAACAGTCTGCAACTGTAAATTATGGCAAATATGTTTGTGGTTCTGGCTTTTCTAAAGCTATTGGTGCTATTTTCCTTGCAGCATAGAAGAACTAAATGGATATTTAGCCATGGTTTTAGCTATGCTATTCCATGTTTACAGGTACATGAAGAATTGCAGGATGGCACAAACAAACTGATGGCTGTGAACTTACTACTGCTAATTAAAAAAATTAGAGTAAGAGTTCCTGTGTTAGGATGAAAGGGAAAATGTTATCAACAGGGCGGTGTGGAGTGGAAGAGTGTCTCTTATGTAGCTGGTTCTTGATACCTAGATAGAAAATTTGAAAAGGCATTGTAACGTTGATCATTGATGCTAGGATCTTTTCCAACTGTTCATTGCAGAAACATCATCCGTATGTGAATGCGGGAAAATTCTGGTATTGCTAGAGTGCTACCTGAGCCTGACAGAGTAGGAATGCGCTCATCTCAACAAAAGAACGGCATTTTTTTCAGTAAGAGCAATCATTCTGCATCCCCAGGAACATGATAGAATCCCCATTGCTGGAGTTTTCAAGATGTGACTGGACAGGATGCTAGATAGTCTTGTCTAGACTTCCTTTTCCACAAAATGTTGGACTGGGTGATCTTTTGAGATCCCTTTCAACTTGGACTGTTGCATGATTCCACATTAAAGAAACAACCTGTCTTAAGGTTGAATTGCTACAAAGTAGTGGTAAGAGCTGCCATCTGTCATTACTTTTACTGAAGAGAGATGATTAACATCTCTCTTTTTGGAATAAAACATGGCATCAGGACTTAAAAGAAATAGTGTTTTCACTCTCTCCTCCAAATCTACTGTTTCTATCAAAGCAACAACTACAGAGTTCAGCTTGGTAATTATTTGGTCTCCTTAAGCTTCCTTTGCAATGTCAAAGTTTTTGTGAATCCGTGACTGCTATATAATAGCTCTGAGGGTTGCAAGTGACCTCATCACCAAAATGAAGCTTTGTACATTAGGTTTTGATTAATGGGCTATATTGTTTGGCCTAAAGAAGAGTTCCTGGCAGGAGGTGGGAAAAGCAGAGTAACAACTTAGTTTAAGCAACTCTGCCTGCTCCACAAAAAAAAAAAAAAAAAAAGGGGGGAAGGCAGAAATAACAGGATGATTATTGACTTTTGCTTTTCACCCAGAAATGACATAACTACTTTGCCAAATTCAGACATAAAATTACAAAGATCCTAACTTTTGTTTTAAGAAGGATGGGGGCAACTCGCCCTTCCTCAGGAGACATTTCATCTGTCAGATAAACAAGGATGTGTGGAGGATATTTGGAAGGAATCTGAAGAAACTGAGCATACCATGCTAAATTTAAGGTGATGGCAGATGTTAAGTATGAGGTCTGTGTTTAGACTGACTTCCTGTTTTTAAAATCTGGAGGTTGTTTGTATACTTTGCTAGAAAACTGGTTACTGAATCATGCTGCTATCCCTTCTGAAGGGAACCAAACTGCCGACAGTGAAGAGGATTTTTTTGGTTGTTTATACCCATGAGCAAATGAAAGTAGGAAACCTGTGTTGCGGTCCCATGAGGTATCAGGAGAGGCTGGAAAATTTGAGTGATATCAGCTCAGCAACTGAAAATATCTCTTGCTTTTTTGTATTTCTTTGTATATATTGCATTGATAAAATATGTCAGGGTTTTGCCTCATGCATAAGTGGAAAGATTTTGGAATATAGAGGATCAGTTAAATGCCCCAGTCTGCAATGTGATGAAAAGTTTTAGGAAAAACATTCGCATGGCTAAGCCCGGAGGTGCCTCTCTGTTCCTGCTCCAGAAGAATATGCAGAAGTGTAAGTAGATATATCCTCTTTGATTGTTGGTCCAGTTGCCTGAACAGCAAACACTGATTTCCGTCCTGTTCCTGGGCCACTGACTATCTGGGATTGGAACATGACACAGGAGGTTTATGTGCGCGCTTGGTTAGTCTTCTGTCTCACGCTCCCGGTGTTTAATGAGAGCTCGAGGTAAAGAGAGTAAGTCTTCTGCTAAGGTTTCTCACACCGAATGCGCCACTTCCGCTTGTCTTTGAGAGAGTTGGAGAAAACACGCTTCTCATCTTTATCCTTCCTGACCCTCTACGGTTACAGGTACAGTTACAGGCTAATGTCACTGGAGCTCTGAGCACTGCGAAATAATCATGGGACACCAAAGGTGAAATGCTATCCACGTTGAAATCATTGTGAAAATTCTGGCTGTCTGCAGGGGGTGCCAGGTTTCATTCACCTTGTTCATTTTACTGGGAAAGACTAGCTATCTAAGACTTATTCTTCTGATACTTTTCATAGGATCGAATCAGTGTGCTCCCCAAACTATCATGTACATTACTTGTCCAAGTGTAAGACAACAGTAAGTCATGATTGATAAAATGCAATATTAGAGTGACTGGAACGTTAGTTCCCCTATAGGTCACAAATCACAAACCATTAGATTCACAAAAGTTGTAATTTGAAATAGTTAAGCAAAGTATGCTTATATATTAGTACTACAGATGTCAGCTAGTGCATATGAGAGGGTTTTGGGATCCTAATGTATCCTTCAGCTTCCAACAGTTTAAGTAGCACGGTAAAAACACAAAACAGAAATGATAGAACATAGCAATTTTAATGAAGTGGAAGGAACAGATTTAATATGTGTGTGCATATATATAACCTGATATCAGTAGCAACTTTGAAGATAACTCTGTTTGACAATACAGCAGATTAAGTTACAGTTGGCAGACGGGGACAGCTGCACTAATTCTTTCTTTGGTGTTGCAGAGCTGTTCCCTGCTGCTGTTCACATGGGGAAGGGCAATGAAGCTGGTGAAAGAATTAAAGAACATGTCTTATGAGGAGTGGCTTGGGAGGTGGGAGTTTTTTGCCTGGAGAAACAGAGGCTCAGGGTGACCTTATCACTCTCTACAACTGCCTGAAAGGAGGTTGTAGGGAGATAGGGATTGATCTCTCCTACTGGGTAGCAGGTGACAGGATGAGAGGAAATGGCCTCAAGTTGTGCCAGGGGATGTTTAAATTGGATATTAGGTAAAAATTTCTTCACTGGAAAGGTTGTCGAGAACTGGAGAATAGGCTACCTAGGGAAGTGGTGGAGCCTCCATTTCTGGAGGCTTTTAAAAGGTGTGTAGATGTAGATCTGGTTTAGTGGTGGACCTGGGCAGTGTTGGTTTAAGGTTGGACTTGATGGTCTTGGAGATATTTTCCAGTCTTAGTGATTCTGTGATTATATTCAGGAGCTATGATAACTTTCTTTTATTTAGTTTTCTTCCAACTCCCTTATTTATGCTTATCCATAATTAAGTATATTACCCTAGTTTAAGAATTGTTTGCCTGGATGTTGGATCCTTTCCTGTTGGTGAGCCTGGACAAGGTAGAACCAGTCACTAGTACTTTTACTTTTGTCTTTTCCTTGGAGTAGTGGTGATGATGGTCTTGTGTACTCCAACAGAAAGGGATATTAGAGCTTCAAGTAGTTGGGATAAATGCTAACCGTAAAATTGTTTTGGAAAAGGTGATTTAAACAGCAGCCGCTTAGGAGACAATACATAGCTAGTTCTGTCTTTTTAAATAGTTGCAGGCAACAGCAGAGGATGGGTTGTTCTAAATTTCCTGTGCTGTCAGTTGGAAGAAACCTGTTTGATTTTTGTGTGAGTCTTGTGGTTAATCTGAATTTCCCTGTGTTTCTAGTAATCAGATATGTTGCATAGATGATGCACTGCTTTTCCTTAGGGATGTCTGTGTTGTTTTTTTTTTACCTTCTGACCCTACATCACCTCCTTGCTGTCTCTTTGAGTCAGCCTGGTCATACCTACAAAGTTCTCTGGACATCTGATCACACTGCCCTCTTTTGTTCTTTGTTCACCTCGTGTTCTTTCAACCTCAATCCCTTGTTGAACCAGATATTGGCCGCTGTGTCTAGTATGTGCAGTCATACCTTGAGATGTATATGTTCTACTAAACCTTTTAAAAATAACTTGTAGTGAAATTAGGGGAAAGAATAAAAGGTTATTATGCCCTTGGCAGACTGTGAGTGGAGATCCCACAACAATTTGGTTGCTGCAGTTCATCAGTTTGCAGATGTGCTTGGGGAAAATAGTTTGTGAGTAACTTCACTTTAGCAGTTGGGAGCAGGCAGCAGAGAATGGCAGAAACCTCCTCAACCAGTTTTGTTGCAGAAGAACTGTAATGTAATTCTTCCTCAAGGAAAAAGTGCATCCCCTCCAAACTTAAATCTGAGCTTCACTTGCACAAGTTGATGTCTTCGCTGAAGGGAATTCAGCTGATGAGAGAGTTGCAAAACTGTTACATATGATTTTGAAGATACTGCTTTTCTCAATTAGAATAGAAAATAAGGACATTATGAGGAACTATGAGGAGTTTTTTTTTACTTAGGTTGATACAGTTAATGGTTCATCACAGATACACTAAATGTATGAGTGTGGTAAATGAAATCAAAAAGCCTGCAGGTAGTGTATGTGATTACCACTCAGGGCACATATCTCTGTAATTCTTTCCTTATGATCTGTTGTTAATCGGAGAGCTTTAGTTTTGTTTGAATTGCAGAAAAAAGGAAGCATGCGAAAAAAAAAATCCAGTCAGGCTAGCCTGAGGGGCTTGGTGATTGATAGAGTAATCATTTGTTTAACAAAGGATTCTACTTCAGAGACTTATCCCTCCTGTTGTGGTGTGAGAACTAAGTGAAGCAGCAGCAGCGCTGTGCTCTAGAAGAGTGAGTTTGTAAAATAAAAATGGCATTCTGATACCTGCCATTCCTTGAATTTGTTTGTGGCTAATGCGGAGTTATTCTTCAGCTGACTCTTGAGTCTCTTTTTGGCAGGTTGCTCTTTGCTGTCGCCTTCAAACAGCCCCAGTTCAGGAAACTGTGCATAGTAATTGATCTCTCATTTCAGCAGTGTGAGGAGGGTGAATGTTTTCCTTTGTAGTAGAGGTTGTGTTCATACATAGAGGGTGTACATGGAAAAACATTGTGATGTCACATTGTATTTAATGCTTACACTGAAATAGACGGATCTCTTCAAAATATCTTTTTTTCTTCCTTTACAGGTGTTACGAGTAGCAGTGAATGCTCTTGTGGACGCAATCATTTTACATGTGCTGTCAGTGCGTTTGGTGAATGCACATGTATCCCTGCTCAGTGGCAGTGTGATGGAGACAACGACTGTGGGGACCACAGCGATGAAGATGGCTGCAGTAAGAATACCAGCTTTGACTTGGGTTTCAGAAAATTGCGTGTCTTTTTCTCTGCAACTGCTTCTTGGTTTCACAGGCAAATTGTGCCATTTGTATGACAAGTGTTTGGGGGTTTAGATGGGAGTCAAACAGGGAGTCAAACAGAGCCAGTGGCCACCAACATAAAGCACAGCAAAACCCTGACTCTGGCTTTTGCAGCTGATTTTAGATAGTTGTTGGACGTTAATATTTTAGAGGGAGAAGAGGAACAGAGAGAAGTACTTCTTTTTTTAACCCACCCTTGCAAAAGCACTAATTGTGAACTAAATTATATGGGTTTGCTGTCAATATTAGTGGAAAATAAAGAGTGTGAAGAAGCATTTTGGGGGTGTCTGCCCTCTGAAGTAACACACTGGTTTCTGACCTGGCTGCCCTATGAAGGGAGGGAAAGGTAAACACTGTAATAATATTCATTGGTCTTGGGATCTGCTGAAAGAAGTTACCTTGCAGTTACTGTGTTGGCATCTGTGTAGCTGAGCCCAGCTAGGTGAGAACTGATGTGAAATGTTGGTCTGAATGGATTTAGCATGATTCAGATGAATAGAGAAAGCCTCTTTCCCTGGAGCCCCATGTAAGTCATTTTCTTACCTCATCTCTTTGGATTCCACAGACCATGGTAGAATTGAAGGGTGGAAAAAAAGCCCTGTTTCATGGAACTCCTTTCCTGAGAGTTTCCAAGAGCTGAAGATTTAAGGCTCCTGTCAAGGAACATGAGTGAGGAATTTGTCTTCCTCTGCTGTATCTTTCTCTAACCTTCCCTGGTTTCTGCTGTTGATTAGTGTGTGAAAAGGAGCTTTCCTCATCTTTGAAATACTGTTTTAGAGAATATCTTTTTCCTTAATTGTGGGAGATGTCAACTCAGCTTTGTGAAAAATTGTTTCTTTTTCACTTCTTGTTTCTTAAAATTTTGCAAATACTGAGCAACGTGGAAGACCTTGAGTAAAAAATGGGGTTTTGATAAATAGGCTACCTGCAAACTGAGATGAGTTTGGTTTCATGGTTAGTGAAAGAGTTACTGAGCAAGGAAGGGACCTTAACTGGAGGAATCAAAGAAAGTGGACAAAAAACCCTGCATGTTTACATCCAGTAAAGAAAAGAGTAAATGGGAGACCTTGCTATGCTCAAAAGGAGGAAATGGAGATCTGGGAACTGAAGAAATAAAATTAGTCTCAAAAGAACAGGAGGGAGGAGAGACTGTGCAGTTGCACAGGCTGAAAAAGGAGAATGAACAGGAATAAGGGGCTTGGGGAGGTAAGGCATATCCAATGGCTAAACTGGTTTTACTGGCTTCTTTTTAAGCACAGAGGAAGATTCCTTTTTTGTTTGTGTGTTTTTTGCTGGGGGGTGGGGGAGTGGTGAAGAAGGGGGAGATGATCGTGGGATTGTTTTGGATTTTTTTTGGTGGGCTCAGTAACAATTTAGACAAGTGATACTTGTTGATATGATCTTCTTTGTAGTTCAACTTTATATTTCCAGTACTAAAAGTTCTAAGGCAAGTAGGCATGGTAGTACTAGGGGGTGGGAGCGATAAGATCTTCTATAGGAACTAGCAGGGGGTGGTTCAAAGCTAACAAAAGTTGTTTGTTCATACAACATATGCTTAGGCTGTGAATCTCCTTGCCATGTAACATTAATTCTAAAATTTCAGTTTTCTCAGACAGCAATCTGACAAGTTTAGGGATGTATAATCCACTAAGGACTGTTAAAGCTGAATATTGCCACCTTTTGTTTGGGAATTCTTTGTATTACATATAAGGACATATTTTGTATCCTGAGGAAGAACATTTACTTACATGCTATTTTGTTCCACTCTTCTCATGGCATTGCTGATGCATCATGGCTCTCTACGGCCTGAAAGAGAGGAGCCTTTTGGTCTGGCACAGTAAAGCTGAAGTTATTGTGTATCCCTAATATATTAAGGAGATCTGGCCTATATGCATTTGAATGGAAGCTGTACAGACTAGGAAGGAGTACTGAACTGTGATCAGTCTGCTGATTGGCACTAGAGGTTGGGAAGTATATAAAGTAGAGGCAGAGAATGTAGGGGACTGGGTTTGACTTCTGCCTTCTTTAATTTTCAGTTTCTAAGGTGGTTGGCCACTGCAGTTAGAGGCGACAAAAAAAAAGTTCCTATAAATACATTAATAGCAAAAGGGGAGAGCTAAGGAGCGTCTCCATCCTTTGGTGGATGCAGAAGGTAGCATAGTGTCTGGGACTAGACTGAAGCCCTAATAATCTAGGAGGAAATGATCAGTGACCTCTTTGCCAATTAGACACCCATAAATTGCACAAAGGGAGGTTCAGATTAGATATTAGGAAAAAAAAAATCCCTATAGTTAGGCACTGGAATAAGTTGTCCAGGAAGGTAGTAGGGTCACCATCTCTGGAGAAGTGTTCAAGAGGTGTCTGGATATGTGGCACTTGGGTTTAGTAGTGATTTTGGTGGGTCTGGCTTGGCAGTTGAATGAAGGTCTCTTCCACTTTTGTTGATTCTGTAATTCCATGATTTAATTCACAACATAACTTGTACTGTAGGTCTCTGTAACTTGGTGAGAGAGGTAAGCTAACATGTATGGAGGACAGGAGATTTGACAAGATGGGAGAGGAGAGAAAGAGCAGCATTTATTCAGAGTAGAAAAGTCACTCAAGGGGAAGGACTAGAATATGAGTTGCCTTCTTAAATATTGTGTTGTGGTAGAATAAGTACAAATAGAAGAACTCTTTTGGCTGACAGCCAGCAGTACTTTTAGTGTGATTTAGTGGAAATAAGAAAGCCAAAAATAAAAGTTAAGCAATGAGGCTAAGGATGACATGGAAATGTTAAGTGCATGGCTTCAGCACAGACATGCAAGGTTGCAGTGGAGGAGCCCTAGGAACACTTATTCGATTTAGCTTGCTATATGTTGTTCTGAGTAGCAGCTCATGAACCCAGGGATACCTCATATTTTTAGCTGGTAAGAACTAGATCAACTCTGCAGCGTAGGTATGTGGTAGTTGTTTGTACTGTTTCCCATCTTGCTTAGTTATTATGACACTGAAACTTTTTTCCAGAGAAGACTGCTCATTAAATCCCTCTTTTGCTTGGCCTACAGCAGCCTTGTGAAGGCGTACTCATTTGTGGGGTTAACTTTCCATTGTATCTGTTTTCTGACTCTGCCAAGCATAAACAAGGCAGTGGGAGTGCAAGAGCAGGGGTGGGTGTGAATCCCTCGGAACAGCAACTTGAACTTAAGATCCATTTAAGCTTCTCACAAATCAGCACTGCTGCACAAAGTACATGAGAACCATTGTTTCACCAGTTTTCCTTTGCTTCCCTGGTGGTTTGTCTGTGACATACATAAAGTGCTCTGGTTGGAGTGAAATTTTGGAATTCTATTTTGAACTTGATTTATATATTTTTTTAAATTGATTTCTACCAGATTTGAAATTAGTCAATTTCTTATAAATAAAAATACTGAGCTGAAGAGTTGGGTGGTTGTGATATTGTGCAAGGCCCTGATATATTAAACACCTAGTTAAAAAATTAGTGAGATTCCTCAAAAACCATGGGATAGTATTCATGCTGTAAAGGACCCAATGGTTTGTTCTGACTTAGGAATCTCAGTCTATGCAACCACTTAGATGCACTCTTCTGAGATGCTAAAGCAATCCAGCTTCTTTTCCAGCAATGTATGAATGTGCAGCTCTGAGTTTTCAAGACAGGAATTGCCATCAAGTAGATGTCTCTGATCAGAAGAGTGAACAGAAGTGTTTGCAAGGAATCCCACCTTTCCACTGGCCTTCTACAACCTAGTTTTAGAAGAATTTTCTTTTTTCTCCTGCTAATGTTTTAACTTTCCAGAAAAATAAAATGTAATCATGCTTTTTTAAGGTGTACTTTTTGTCTGTGTCATGGGTTTATACGTATACTGTAAACCAATAAAGCAAGAATGAGTTCCTGAGGGAATTCTGTCTGTATCCTTGGGAAAAGGAGAGGAGAACAGACACTGGACAACTGGACTCCTAATCAAGCAAGAGAGTGAAACAAAAGCTTAGGGGTAAAGGTGAAAATTACTTTAGCAAGTCAAGATTTAATCTTACATCTTTGTCTATATAACACTGCATGCTTTTTAGTAATTGATTGGAGTTTACTAAATTCTTTATTAGTGCAATTTTCTAACTGTGAATGGGTAATCTGTCATTTTGTTAAAGAATGACAGCTTGAAATAGTGTGTGGTGTTAAAAAGAAAAAAAGAGAGAAAAGAAAGGAAGATACTTGGCAGCGAGAGGAGTTAACAAGAGCAGACACAGGGAAACTTACTCTCTTGAGACTTCGTTACAAAATAAAGGTGGTGAGTTTGTTTAGTTTTTAATGTTCTTTTACTAACTGTAAAATGAATTACCACTTTTTGAGTTAGTTGCACTAAGTTTTTCCTCACATTGTAGTTTCTGCACGTCACAGACACATTACACTTTTATTAGTGTCCTTGGAATGTCTGCTTCTCCTAGGTATTTTCCCGTTGTTTCAGGGAGAGCCTTACCTCAGCCTACCTGTGACAGAAACTCTTTTCCTTACATATTTGAAACCCTGCTGTGATGGAAGCCAATTATTCCATGACATGCTTGCTTCCTGCTCTGGATCATGTTTACAAGCCAGAGTGCTGTAGTAATAATAGCAATAAGCACCCTCCCAGCTGTCATGCCAGCTTCATAGGCTTTCTCTAGTGTCAGCTCTCTGGCTTGCTGTCAGTATCTGGCTTGGAAGCCCTCGATACACATGCACAGAGCAGCTCAGCTGCCTTCCTGCCTTGTGCCAACAGAGACTACTTTGGACTGTCCCTAAAGAAAGCCATATGCAAGCAGAGGAATGGTTTTCATTCTGCCCTCCTGCACGCCCTTTGAAGTCCGGTGTGGTGTGAATGAGTCTTACTTCCTGTGGCAAGGGTGAAAGGACAACTGAGTAAACTTGGCCTGCAGATTGATAAATAGTTTTGTTTCTCCTAAGATACACCAAATCCCCTCATAACGATCCCCCCCGAAGAGCCTTTTTGTTCTGAATTTTGGATGTGTATCATACATAATCAGCCTACAAATGTGTAACTTCCTGACTCACAGACTTGCTAGCTCTATGCACTGTTGTACAATACTTTTTCACTTAAAGGGACCAAAGGAAGAATTTACTCCTTTTACCTTCAAATTTACTGGAAAGTGGTCTGTTGTTCCCACCTCACTGGGAAATCTATGCAGTTCCTGTTGAGCTACAACTCATTCAAGCCCAGGAGAGGGTCTCTTCCTCTCCAGAAACAGGACTACCAGTGTAGCTTGCTTATCAGCCCCACAACAAAAAATTTTCAGGTGATGTGAGATATTTACATCACATCAAGAAAACATCTTTTACTAAAATTAATGGAAACTTTAAAAGAATGATTTTTCCCTCTGCTCTTTACTTAATTACCAGTCTTGAGCTCAGATGCAACTGCTCAGGTGAAGCTTCACTTCTCAACCTCAAGTTTTAGGAATTCTGGTCAAGTGTTCAGTATTCTCTTGTAAACACACCAGTTCTTTATCTGCAACTTTGTCATTTTATGGAGCTTAGAGTATGTGTGTTACCTTTAAAACACATCAGAATTAATGCAGTGCCCCCTCGGGCAGAGTGCTTGTGATCAAAGGGCTCTGAAAGATTGGGTGCTGATATTTTATTAATTTTTTTCTTTCTCTTTTTTTTTATCCTTTTGATGAGCAGCATCCTTCAATACAGTTCAGCAGTGTGAATAGAAATATTTTATGTTACTCTGGCACTAGATTTTCCAAAACATGTGTTAGTAAAATGCAGTGTCTCCTACTTTTTCCTGAGAGTAGACTAACATCCCTTATTTTCATTACTGAACTGTTTGCCCCCTGTGCTGCAGCTCTCAGCAAACAGATCTCTGTTTGTGGGTATGTATGTGCTCATACACACATGAGCATGGACATACCTGGGGGTCAGGCTGCAGGTCTCTAAGGTAGGTAGCATGAATTTTTATTATTATTCATTTTTTAAATTGACTTCCTTCACATGAATGAGAGTTTGTCTTATTAAACAACCAGTATTGTTCAAACTGCTGCGTTCCGGAGCTCTGAACACCCCTTGCTTGCTGTCCTTGTGTACAAAGCAACCTGCCCACCACAGGCAATAGGGATAAAGTGTTCAAAGGACAGTGGGACGTGATTCAGTCTGCATTTCACCTTATAAACTTCCCTTTTCCCCCGCTCCCCCTCCCTTTCTGCTTGGCAATAAAAGAGTGTCCTGAGTAACAGGAGTTGGGAGGGGGGAGGACTAGCAGGCTTATGATAGACCTAGCTTTGCTGAAACCTTGGATTATGTCCAGTGTGGCCATGCAGAGGGATAAGCTCAGGGAAATGGCTGGAAGTTCAAAGGCCTTTTTGTGTTGCTCACTGTCAGTTGACAGATGTGCTCTCTTGAGCTGTTGCTATCCAGTCTTGCTCTTCCCACTGACTCTCCTTCCTTGGGCTTGCTCCCCGTCCTGCCTCTCTGCTCTGCCTGGGGAGGTGAGTTGGTCCCTGCCTGTCTGGGCATTTGCCTGCTGTCATGTCCATTCTTGGACTTGCCTTTGCTCACCTCTTGTAGGAAAATATTGTTTCTTTGCATAGATATGGAGAGATCAAACTGGAATTGAGCAGGGAAGGAGGGGAGGTTAAGGCTTAACTGTGTTTACTGTTGGCATTACGTAATCCTTCTAGGAGTAGTGGTGAAACCATGTTAGTGCAATCTGTGATTGCTTTCTCATCAGTGAAGGCAATGCCTATGAAGGACTTGCAACTGTCTTCAGAAGTAGTAGATATCCTTCATTTTATAGGTTATAGAAGGGGGACTAAAGAGAACTGTCCCATAGTTGTGCATCAATATCAAGCTGGGAAGAGAATATGAGTGTTCAGTTTCTAGTCTTCTAGATGCTAATCTAGCTCATCCTTCAGCCAGAGGAAGAGATCTTGCTCCATCTCTGTCAGTGAAAGGAGTCCTTGCTCCTTCATTTGTATTGCCATGTGCCCTTCTTCTGACTATGGCTTTTAAAACGAGCTGTATGAGTTAAAGCAATACACTTAAGAAATTGTGTAGCTGCTCCATCGTATCAGGACAAAATACAGTGGAGGTTGTTTCAGTGTTGTATGACCTCTTAAGTTCTGAATTTCTTCCTAACTTCAAATTTCCAAACACTCTGTATATATTTGCATCTGCACTAAACATTCACTCTGGGCTAGTGATATGCCCTCAGCTTTAACACCATACGGATCAAACTCATCAAAATATGAAGTAATAAATATCCAGAGCTGATTAGTAACAACCCTAGAGCAAATAGCCATATAGTAGAACTGAAGCCTGATATGTTTAGTAGAACAAGCAGAAGAAAAGAGGTATTTTCTGTGTAGGCATTTTGCTTTTTAATGAGAAGAAAGGGTATTAGATTGGGAGGGCAGAGCTAGGAAGAGCGGGTTAGGAAGAGACTGTTCCCAAGTGAAAGCTGCTCCCAGAATATTTTGCATTTTCATTTGAAGCATCTATTTCTGACTATTATTAAATTCAGACTACGAGTTTATGTGGATCCCTGCTCTGATTCCATTGGCAGTTCCTCTGCTCTGTGAGATTTTAGCCCTCATTCATTGGTTTGGGATTTTTTTGTCTTAAGTAGGTTTGTGGATTTTCTTCCTCCTTTGAAGGGAAGGTCCGGTAGAAGGGGATTTAACACCACCCCCCATTGGTGTCCCCCCACCCTGTTCCCAACCCCCAATGTTGTCTGGGCTATCACACATTTGCTGCCTACTGGGTTGGGAATTTGGTCCTCATAGCAGTTTGTGTTTTGCTCTCTTTCCCCAGCTCTGCCTCCCTGTGCTTGAAGCTCCATTTTTATATCTAGGGAAAGTATGAAATTGGCTAAACTGCTCCCTGTGGGGGTGGAATTTCATTTTGTGTTGTTACCTCATGAAGAGATGAGGCAGTTCAGTGGGATAATGGTATCCACTCTGAACCAGCGCTAATGGCTTAACCCTCTGGGAGCTTGAAGAATTCTCCCCTGGAGAGTCAGCATGTAAATTCCCTTCCAGGTGGCTCCTGTGCAGTCCTTTGGTGATTAGTCACGCTAAAGCATATGCTGGGAGGATGGTCTTGGGCCTGAAACTGCAGCTGAGGCCAGGGAAAGTTTGCTCAGCAAGCGGTGTATGGAAGTTGTGCTTGGGGAAGAGAGGTCTGATGTGCGGGACTGACCATATGAGTCTAAAAATGTCTTGGTTTTATCTGGAAGCAGAGTTTGTGAAATGGAGTGTTTTCCACTTCCACCTGCCCTGGGGAAAAAGAGGAAGCTGTTTCCTGATTTTGCTGCAGCAGCACAGGAGTTCTCCAGGAAAGTGCAACATAAGGAAATAGGTCAGCTATTGGAAGACCAGGGTGCTGTAAAACCTGCAGTGTGAAAATTCAGATTTGTATCCTATCTCCTTCATACCCCTCTGGGGCCCAGAAGTAGCTGGATATGACCTGGATATATATCTGCATGTGACATCCTAGACACGATGGGAGGGACTTTTTCCCGAGGGCCAGTGCCAATTTCTGTGAGTGTTGAGAGCAGTTACATCTACAGTGATGTCCTCATCTGCAGAAATGCATGCCACACTACAGGAACAGCTGAGATGATGATCTGAATTTGTGGTTAGAACAAGAGATGTTAGGGCAAGTCAGATGCACTAGTCTAGTGTGTTCTTACAGTGAGGGGCTTTTAGGACAGGCCCTTGGTGAGATGTGTTAGAGGACTTGCTATAGAGAGCAGTGAATGATTCAGTATAGTATAACCTATGCTGCTTTCACAGGACATTGGCAGCACTCCTGAGCCAAGGGGAAACAGAGGGCTGGGGAAGCTGAAAATGTGACTATGTGTTCTCCTTATTAAATCCTTCTCCTTTTGTGTGTGGCTGCTGTCTTCACCTTCTTCTCTTACCCACCTCCCTCCCTTCACACTCCCACCTTCAGGATAGTGTTGGCAAGGGAAGGAGTAGCAGCATAGCAGAGGAGGGCTGGCCGGCCTGGTGACAGATGGGAGATGCTGTCGGCAAGCTGGGCTGGGATGAAAGGGTTTCAGGCACTAGCCTTTCTAGCCCTCGCCCCTTCACATTGCTGAGCAAATGTTTTTTGGAGAACACACCTGTCAGGAACAGTCTTGTGCAGCCCCCTTGCCTATCACAGCTGGCAGCAGTTGAAAGTATGAGCCTCCTGGAGCTGAGTGTTCCTCTCATCTGTTGGGGGAAAGAACGGGGCTGATGTTCCCCCTTGAATTCCAGCTTTGTGGCTCCAGGCCTCTTCAAACACTGTGGATTTGTGGTTTCACTCCACTACCAACAGACTCCTGTGTAGGCAAGCATCATCCCATGTCTGTCCTTTTCTTCTGTCCCTTCTGGAAGCCTCTAGGAGGGTTTGGACTCTGTTGCCCACAGCTGAGGTACAGCAAATTATCCCCAGCCGTAGATATCCCCTTGCTTCTAAGCTTCTGCCTGCAGATTTCTTAGACAAAAAAACCTGGTGAAGTTCCCATGCTGAAACTCACACTATAGCATGTTACTTTATAAAGTCCTGTTCCCCAAAACATTGTGTCTTATAGTTCTCGCTCTAAAGAACTTGCTGTATAATAGAAACAGGATGGACTGCACTGGGTAACAGGCAGGAAAGATGTTGATAGTGTGATTTTGCTTCTTACAAAACAAGTGCAGTTATGGGAGGACAGCAGGCTCGGGGATGAAAGAGAAAAAAGGAATTCAGTGGGGGAATTGTAGGAGCTGCTTTATTGTGGAAAGGTCAGTGTTTCTCTGGGGAAGAGAGACTGCCAAGCTACGGACCTACCCTGGCCCCCCATCTGAGGAACAGCTCTTCCTGATGACTTGAAATTTTATTTCTTTTGTTTCTAAGAGGTGTAGCCCTGCTCCCTCAGGAGGGACGGAACTTTGCTGTCAGGAAGGAAGCTGGCTGCAGCTCCACGAGGTGTTTCTTTGCTCTTGCAGTGCTGCCCACTTGCTCCCCCTTGGACTTCCACTGTGACAACGGAAAATGTATCCGCCGGTCGTGGGTCTGCGACGGAGACAATGACTGTGAGGATGATTCTGACGAACAGGACTGCCGTAAGTCACCTCTCTGAGGGAACAGGGTGGGTGCAGTGCCTGCCTTCCATGGCTGGAGAAAGTTGATGCTTTTTATTACAGGAATTGAAGAGTTTATCCAGTTAATCAGATCTCTGGCTTGAAATAAGCTATATCCTGACTCTGACAGAGGTGTGTATGTCTAAGCCCTCCTGTCTTGGCACCTGGCTTGCCGTTCAGCTGCCTGTTCTGGGGAGGGATTGCTTCTCCATCCAGCTGTAGAACCGTTTATGCCCTGCAGTCTTGCTAGTTAATATCCCATGAAGCGCTTCCCTGAGCTGAGCTCTTCATGCCCTCCCCTGTTCGTGGAAACACCTAACCCTTGCCAAATCCTACTGAACTGCCTGTCTGGCTGACTTCCTGTGGCCTCAGGTTCCACTGTCTGACTTTTCTTCGGTGCCGGGCTGTCACCGGCATCCTGTCCCTTCAAACAGAGCTCCTTGAGGAGAGGGAGGTGCTGTAGGGATACTACCCACACAAAGACAGGTTATCCTGAAAGCTGACTGTCTGCTGCCATGTGAGATGCCATCTTCAAAAGCTTTGCCATGGTAGCCTGCTAGCTGTGAGCACTGCTGTTATGCTTCTACAGATTATTAAAATGGAGGAAATTTTGCCTGAGTCTTTGACTCCCAACCCTCTCCTTTCCCCTTTGTGTTGAGGACAAGAGTTACTTGTGGTTGGCTTTCAGGGATACAACTTTCCTTCTCCACAACAAATCATCAGGCCAGTACTTGGCAACACATGCCAGAGAACCGGTGTGTTATGTGACACTGGAGCTACAGCTCTGCTGTAACCTTGCTGATGGCTAAGGCTGCCATCAGGCTGCAGGTAGGGGCAGAACTCTTCTGCTCTCTGTCGTTGAGGTGGTTGCAGCTCCTTAGTAAGCATCACTCCACAGCCCTTGAATTCTACAAAAGTTTTGTGCACGGAGCTCCAGACTGACTCTGGTGGAGGAATCCCATCTCAGGAAATGTGAAAATAAAGCTTTTGTCTGTAAAGTATTCCATGTCCACTGCTTGAATGGAAATGGGTTCACTTTTTGATCAGTATACCACTGATCTTTACCTGCCTTTTTGGGCAAAGAGCTGGGAAGCAAGGTTCAGGGTTTGACATCCTGTATGATGCTCCAAAACTTTAGACTAAGCTCAGTTTTACAGTCTGTTCAAATATATTTGTTAAAGAAATGGTGTATAGGTCTGGGTCTGCTTGATTTTCTGTTTTTCAGAAACTGTTGCAATGCCTTCATATCTGTGACAATAGTGGAGAAAGGTGTGTGATCAAAAGATTTAGAGACTAATGAAAGGATGAAGGCAAAGTTCTGTGCGTGAGAGATTCCTATGGGGTAGTTTAGACTAGCAGTTGGTTTAGGAGGGTTTCTGTTGGATTAAAGTCCTCAGATGCTAATTTTGCAGCCCCTTTCCTCACCGACCTGCAGGCAAGCATCCTTAGCAGACTGGCAAGGAGGGTGGAATGAGGCTGCAAATACTGAGGTGTTCAGAAGAGGAAATTAAAATTTTTTCTCTCTCTTTTCAATGACCATTTCCTTTCCTTTGAAGATACCTTTGGCACTATTGTGAAAGGAAGGTAGAAATACAATATTCCCAGCAGTTATTTGTTAGATAATAATAGGGGCTATTAATTCCTTTAAAAAGAGGCCTGGCTTGCTTTTTTTTCTGTGCAGGGATGTCTTGAGTCTGACCTGGGGCTGTGCTAGCATAACAGCACAGGATGAGTGGCTTCATCTCTCTGTTCCATGTACTTCCTCCAACCTATATTCTCAAGTTTTAAAGCCATCTATACTGTTGACTTGTGAATGGGATGGAAAAGAGACATTCAAGAAATCTCACAGTTGCTCTCTTGGTGCTGTTGGGGGAATCAGCTCTTCAACATCATGGTGTCCCTGGAGGAAGATGTTGCTTGATTTTTAACATGTCACACATTTGCTGTTCTGCAAACTAAATCTTTTTGCCTTGCCTTCACCTTATGCCCACTGTGTCCCTGCAGCTCCACGGGAGTGTGAGGAAGATGAGTTCTCCTGTCAGAATGGATACTGCATCCGCAGCCTGTGGCACTGTGATGGTGACAATGACTGTGGCGACAATAGTGATGAGCAGTGTGGTGAGTTATGTAGTTCTATAACTATTGCCCTCCCAGTGCTTTAAAAGGAGTTGTGCAGACTTTTGCCTGTGCAGCTCTAGGATCCCCTGAGCACAGTGAAGGCTCACAGCTTGCTTTTCTGGGCTGGGCTGTGCTTGTGGGATATTCCATTCCATGGGCTGGCTGCTTCGGATCTCAGGCTGTGTGGCTTACCTGCCAGGCAAGAAGACAGCTTGAGACCTTTTATTCCTTGACACACCATTATGAAGTCCCATTGGATTCCTTTTGAATCCAGCACCATGTGTCAGTTAAATGAACAATGATGGTTTTGCTCAGGCCCTGACTTGCATATGGTTTAATGAGAAATCTTGTTTGTGGGTGCCCTAGGAGCTTCAGGAGAATGATATAGTGGTTTCCTGTGTGCTCCCATGAGAGCCAGGGCTTTTTTACATTGCTGTCTCTGCAGATATGAGAAAGTGCTCGGAGAAGGAGTTCCGTTGCAGTGATGGCAGCTGCATAGCTGAGCACTGGTTCTGTGATGGTGACACAGATTGCAAGGATGGATCAGATGAAGAGAATTGCCGTAAGTGCTCTCCTTGCTTTATAACCACAGGAAATAGTCCTTTGGACTTGCCCTTGTTTTGGGTTTTGGCATGTTTTTCTGCAGCAAAGATCAAAAACAAGTTAGTCCTGCCTGTACTGGCAGCTATGGTGTCTTCAGCTGCCTGCCCCAGAGGACACAAGAGGACGGTGTCTCTCTTGTGTTACCTCACAGGCATACTTTGCCTGTGCCTCGCTGCTTCTCTGTTCCTTCTCGAGGCTGTGACCTTGAGTCAGAGTAGGAGGCTTATGTTTTACTGAAGATAGTTCTATATGAAACTGTAGGAGTTGGAGGGCAGGGGGGAAGGCAAGAAAAGTATTCTCTTCTTTTTTCTCTTGTCTGATTTCTGACTGAAATTTTGGAAGAGGGGTGGTGCCTTGCTTTTTGACAGAATCCTGAAGTACTGCACACTGCAGGGACTGCCTGCCTGGCCACCCAACCTCTTTTCATGTAGATGCTTTATGCAGGATTTTGCCCAAGAAGTGACTGATGCGGGAAGGAGAGGACATGAGAACCCAAAACAGTTGTTTTGTCCTTCACCCTCACAGGCTTGTAGCAAGTGGTACAGGAGTTTGTGTCCTTTCCTAACCCCCACTGCCTCTCTTCTGTGTCTGCGAGTGCTGTCTGTGTGTCTGGAACTTGCAGTGGTCCCTTCCCCCACCCTGCTCTCCTTTGTGAGCATTTTGCAGAATTTGTTCTAGATAGCAGGAAACTTCAAAAGGCTCTCAAAGGGGGATCAGGGCCGCCAGCTCCTGAAGGGCAGGGGGGGTGGCTACATGGGGGAGTTGTCTTTTATCTCTCCAGATAATGAGAGTTGGCAGGAAGCCAGGAAAGGGCTCCAGGAGGAAGCAAACCTCTTTCCTTCTCCTTTACCCCTCTCCCTTTTTTGTTCCATTGCTTGTCACTTCATTGAAGGCCACAGATAGACGCTCAGGAAGGGAGGGGAGATATTCCAACATTGCCTCCTATGGGAGTGGAGGGGCACCCAGAACTGGTGCCCCTGCTTCCCTGAGCTGGAATGCTGCTTCTGTCCTGGCTGGCATTTGTCTCTATAAGGCATTTTAAGTAACTTGCGAAAAAGCTGTTTGGCTACCTTTCATCTTCATCCATGTGGTTGCCATCTTTTCCTTATCTCCAATCATGCTTGTCATTCATCTAGGACAAGGTGGGACTGCACTGTTCTTTTTTGTGAGTTTGTTTTTCTTTTTTTCTTTTGGGCATGTGTGTGTTATAATTGAATAACTCAACATGATAATTTAAGTCCCTGAATTAATTTTTTCCTCAAGGAGACCCAAACACTCCTTCCAGGCTCCTTTGGTAAGGCACACATTAACACAGTTTTTCACATCTGGTCACTACACACTCACTGAATTAAAGCTCTTAGTGCATGCCATCAGGCTGTGCCCACTACTTCAGGTTGGAGAGACATGTAACTCACTTTCCAGGACTATTCTTTTTCAGTCTATCTTTTCTCTTACATTTAATGGATTTATTTTCAGGGCTTCTCAGCTGGGAGACTTGTATGCCTGAAACATGCAGTTAATTCTCCAGACAGTCTGAGAAAAGGTGTCAGATTCTATTGTGTGGGACTCAAAATATCTTCCATCCCTTCCCTCTTAGTGTACTGTTGAGAAGAGAACAGTAGGCAAATCCTTGACCCTCAGTCTGTTGGGCTTTGTCCAGGGTCATCTCACTGGCAGTATTCCTCACTGAAAATGCATGGTTATTTTGGTGATAGCTTGAGAGGAAAGGGAGGGGGAAATCCTCAAAGGTCAGGTGCAGGCCTGGGTATCTTGCTGCTTGCTTCCTTCCTTGGGTCTTCAAGTGCTTATTTTTGTTAGAATTCTAAAGGAATCACTCTCTAATGCTGCATTCTGATATGCCTCAATCCTTACTACAGAGCTGCCTCAAAGGGTATCTCTTATTTTTCCATCTGGTTTTGCATCGACCTTTGTCAGATTTAGTAAACAGTTTATACACTTTCTGGAGGGTGCTAAGACATAGTGTTTCAAGCATAAGGTGGAAGGTGACACTCTTGGATCCTCTTCCTTTTTCATAGCTATTTGCTTCTCTAGAATTTAATGGTTCTTGAAAAGTGAAATATTTATAGACTAACATGCTATGTAACATTTTTTAAACTTCTTCGTAGTGGGTTGTCTGCATGGATGTCTTTATATATGTTTAACCTGCTGTTCAGTGAAGCAAAACCAGCATTCAAGTTCCTCTCAGTAATACAAGTCATGCAAAGATATGCAGCAATGACTAGTAATTAAGAAACCCTTTCCACTGAACAATTGCTAGTCCATTACTAGACTGAGAAGGTTGCTTCTAAACTGGATTGTACCCTGTAACCTCATACCTTTTTTCTTGGATTCCCTTGTTAGCATCAGATGTTCCAGCTGCCACCTGCAGCTTGGAGGAATTCCAATGTGCATATGGACGCTGCATCTTGGACATCTACCACTGTGATGGTGACGATGACTGTGGGGACTGGTCTGATGAATCTGACTGCTGTAAGTCAGTGCTGAGTCATGGACTGGTCCAAGAATCTGAGTTGCAAACCTAAATGGATCTTGCGTTCACTGGAGAGGGGCTGCAGTGTAGATGGCAATCTGATTGTTCACATATAAACTGGGACTTTCATTATCGGGGATTTTTTAACTCTGGAAAGTGGGAGTGGTGTTGAGAACTATATAGTTAGTGCATTTCTGCTTACAGGAACTAAAGCAGTTTCTGGGAGAAATCTATTCAGAATTAAGTTCCATAATAATGGAGAGTGAGGGGTAGTGATGTGCTTTGGGGATTTTGCATTGGTCTGAATTTGTTCTTTATATTTTTTACCATCTCTGCAGCATCTCACCAGCCTTGTCGCTCTGGAGAGTTCATGTGCAACAGTGGCTTGTGCATTAATGCTGGCTGGAGGTGTGATGGAGACTTTGACTGTGATGATCAGTCAGATGAGAGGAACTGCAGTGAGTGCTGGGAACTGGTGGAAGCATTCAGTTTCTATGGAAGCAAAAAGAGTGTTTGGGACTCTTAGCTTTGTAATTGGGTGTCTTCTGATCCATCTAATGTTTCTTGTTTGGTCCTTCAGCTACATCTATGTGCACAGCTGACCAGTTCCGCTGTAAATCAGGGCGCTGTGTCCGTCTATCCTGGCGTTGTGATGGGGAAGATGACTGCTCTGACAACAGTGATGAGGAGAACTGTGAGAATACAGGTTTGGTCTGCTATCTTGCCACTTAATAGCTAATGTTTCCATCCTAAACTTAATAGGTAAAAGGATTGCTTCAGTGAGTCCAGCCTAGAGTTTCTGTCCTTCCTGAAGAATGGGATTTGTAGTCTGCTTTGCATGCTTGCAAACTTGTGCAAGTCTATATGCTTAAGCCAACTTAGATATTTTCTGGTCAAGTATCAGATCCCTCTATCTTCCTATTCTGTCCCTACACTATGAATTACCACAGAGCTATGAGGCGATTCCATTCAGACTTGGAAATATTAATAATGTGCGACGTCACTGCCTTTGTCAGATGGGCTATGTCCAACTCACACCTTCTAGATAGTTCAGGATAGCTTTCATACTGCACTGTGAAATTGCTGAGCAATTCTAGCAGTCAACGGAATCAAAAAGGCCATTTAGTGGAAGGGAAGAAGAAAGTCTTTGTTTCAGAGGTTAAGGGTGTCAGCTTTCCCCTTAGATACTTGCTCAGGAGTCACTCTTTCTAGTAATCATTTTTCGTATTACTATTCTTTTGTATGATAATGGCTATGGAGAATTAGAGAGTTTCCACAGACTCTAGTGTTATGGTAGGATTCAAGCAATGTCCAGAATCTTCTCTTTTCCTTAAAGCCTTCAGGATGCCTACAGGCCTCACTGAGGAACAGCGTGTATTGGTCCATGAAATCATCCTAGTGAGTAGAGTCCAGCTATGCATTCTGACCCTTCTGGATCAGTGTATTCTAACAGTGAATTTATGGATGACAAATTTTATTCCAAGTCAGCACGGTGCAGTTAGGGCTGAGCTAGATGGTCCTTCCTAGGCAGGCTGGGGTGACAGATCAGATGATTAAACTGAAGAACTGACTCCTCCTTTGCATGCGCTGAGTAGGATTGTGGAATCTGGAACCAAAGGGAACTGTGTCAGTATCTTCCAGTCATTCTGAGAGAAACTAATTAGCTGAACTTCACAGTAAAGCAACAGTGGACTCAGGCTAGAGGAGAGTTTGCAGCCCTGCAAATCTGCATAAAGATAGGTGGAGCAGTAAGTGTGAGATGAGCTGAATTTAAGGCAAGAGAGTCATGGATTTGTGTTCATATGAAAAGTTTGTAACAAATCTTATACAATGTTCTGTATTTCTTTCTTCACCATGGCTATTGTTCCATCAGTGAGCTGTGATGTTCTACTTCCCCTACTTTTATTGCAGGCACCCCTCAGTGT
Source organism: Formicarius rufipectus (assembly GCA_013399695.1). NCBI lineage: Eukaryota > Metazoa > Chordata > Aves > Passeriformes > Formicariidae > Formicarius > Formicarius rufipectus. The sequence continues at coordinate 224,064 of VXAU01000120.1, forward strand.
GCCCCAGACCAGTTCCTGTGTGGGAATGGGCGTTGTATTGGGCAGAGGAAGCTGTGCAATGGAGTAAATGATTGTGGAGATGGCAGTGATGAGAGTCCTCATCAAAACTGTCGTAAGTCCTCTCAAGTTCAGTCTTAAACATAAATGGAGGCACTGTAATGTGTGGGACTCTATCTGGTGTTACTGGAGGATGTATGTAAGAAAGAAAGCTTGGACTGTGATAATGGGAGAGAGTTGAAGACTGAGGAAAAAGGCCTTTGTGGTTTTGCCAATTACATGCTTCACACAAGGAATAATGGGGAGAAGATTATGATTGAGGATATCAACATTTGTCTGTAGAGACAGTGAATCCTAAAAACATGTTGTTCTGAGCTCCGTTGTCTGGTTTAGTAGTGGCCTGCAGAGGAGAGCTCTTACTGTGAAGAGTAAACTTCTAGCACAGCCTATGTCCTCTCTATCTTGTTCATCCTGATTTGAAGGGTGACTGCTGCCTAACAACTGAGGGCAAAAGCAGCTGTCTTGTGGTTTCAGCTCGGTTATCTTCATGTGTTCCTTTTGCAGGTCCACGGACAGGGGAGGAGAATTGCAATGTCAACAATGGTGGCTGTGCTCAGAAGTGCCAGATGGTACGAGGGATGGTGCAGTGCACTTGCCACACAGGTTACAGGCTCCTGGAAGATGGCCGATCATGCCAAGGTGGGTTTTTGGAGCCGTAGCCTCCTCCCTGCTGCTTTGATGTGTTTGAAATTGATGGCTGTGATAGGGTGCAAATCAGAGTGTGAAAGCATTAAACAAGCTATAGGTGAGATTGCCTGGTTTGTTGATAATCTATCTAATGGTAACTTTCTTCCTTTGTCTGTAATATGCAGATGTGAATGAATGTGCTGAGGAAGGTTACTGCAGCCAGGGCTGTACCAACAGTGAAGGAGGCTTCCAGTGCTGGTGTGAGCAAGGCTACGAGCTGCGACCTGACAAGCGTAGCTGCAAAGCTCTAGGTAAAGGGGACTTTAACCTGCCGACACAACTGGGGGTGTGTATGTTGGTCCAGTTCTCATAACTATGTCTCTAATGCTCTAATGCTATAATTGGCAGCATTGTGCTGTTCACCAAACTAACATGTGAGGAAAAGGAAGTACCTGGATTTGTATTAGATATGTCCAGGTTGTTGATGAATGCCTTGTGAAAATTTTGTGTGATTTTTTTTGGACTACTGTTTCCTTTCTCTGTCAGTGGAAAGGACTCCTTACCTTCTTTTCCTAATCCCTAGCCACTTCTGGTGACCCAGACTCTGGGACAAAACCAGCTTTCTGTCGCTGTTCAGGAACTTATCTTAACATTTCCAGTCAGTGAGGTTGTAACTTTATTCCTGTAATGTAGGAGCTGAGGAATTAGAAATTCCGTTTAAAGTCTTAAGATGTTAGTTTGTATCTGATTGAGACAGATTTCAACTGTGTCTGTGGTATAAGATGTAGTAGAGAATGTATTTGCATAGCTAGGGGATGGATATAGGAGAAAGCAACTATAGTCCAGGTGCCAAATAGCTTCCTAGTGGTATGGTTTCAGAGGCTGAGATGAGGCAGGTTTAGGTGGGGCCTGGAATGATTACTTCTTGCTGAGTTAATGTTTGCCGAAAAGGTTTAAAACTGCTCATCTTTGAGTTAGAATTGTGTATGGAGGATGTGGAAACAGGTGTCTGAAGTGTTTTGCACTTGGGGGTTGATTACTTGGGGCCACTATTGCAAAACTATGCTCTGGGGCTTGGTGCAGAGGGAATGGTAGGCAAAGACCCTGTCAAATGCTGTCAAGTACTCTTAATGCTGTCTTCCCATGTATTCTTAGGGCCTGAGCCAGTGCTGCTCTTTGCAAACCGAATTGATATCCGACAAGTGTTGCCTCATCGCTCAGAGTATACGCTGCTCCTGAACAACCTGGAAAATGCCATTGCCCTTGACTTCCACCACAGCAAGGAGCTGGTGTTTTGGTCTGATGTCACACTTGATCGCATCATGAGGGCCAATTTGAATGGTAGCAATGTGGAAGAGGTGGTTTCCACGGGGCTGGAGAGCCCAGGTGCGTCACCGCAAAACAGGCAACAGCCTGGGGTGGGTGAATGGAGAAAAGTGGGTACCTAGCACTCCAAATGAAGTGCATCTCCCTGAGCAAGGGTGTGGGTTGGATGGAATAGATGTGAGTGTGCCCCAGAGTTAATCTTGGCTGATGGAGTAAGAAATGGGACGACTGAACTGGGCCTCTTCTGAAGCAGAGAGGGAAATAGAACTGTTTTTCTGGGCTGATCCATGGCTTCATCCTGTGCTTAATTCTCTCTTGGAGATAGGTGGACTTGCTATTGACTGGATCCACGACAAATTATACTGGACAGACTCTGGGACATCTCGAATTGAAGTAGCAAACTTGGATGGCACTCACAGGAAAGTGCTTCTGTGGCAGAACCTGGAGAAGCCCCGAGCAATTGCCCTACATCCTATGGAGGGGTAGGTGAAAATGTAGAAACCCACTGAGCCCTCCATGCAGGTACTTCCAAGTGAACATTGAAAACCCCTTTCTTGGTTGCAAAGACTGTCTCTGGGCTCAAGCCTTCATTTGGTACTGCCCGTTTGGGGGACCTAACAATGCTGGAAGCCTTCAGTACCTTAATCCTACTCTGGGCCCTTCAGCTTTCACCAAACTGAAAGTACTGGGTGTTAACTTTGTTGGCTGTCACTTCTCTCATGGCTGTGACCCAGTGTCATGCTCACGGTCACAGGACTGATAGTGTTTTGCCCCAATAGGGAGTGATGCTGGGTGCAATATGTGGGCCATGAGTTTTCTAGCCTGTCTTTCCCTGCCTCCTCCAGTACTATCTACTGGACTGACTGGGGCAACACACCCCGTATTGAGTACTCCAACATGGATGGCTCTAACCGGCGCATCATTGCGGATACACACCTCTTCTGGCCCAATGGACTGACCATTGACTATGCAGGACATCGAATGTACTGGGTGGATGCCAAACATCATGTCATTGAGAGGGCTGACCTCGATGGGCGGAATAGGAAGGCTGTTATTAGCCAAGGTGAGTAACAGAGCTGTGTACTGGGTGTGCTCTCTGCAGTAAAGCACAATGCTGCTCTGAGTTTGAGACACTGGCTCCTACTTCTGTGCTTGTCTGCTGTTCTTTCACTGTGGAATGAATTCTGCCACCACTGAAAGCTAGGGTTTGCTACCCAGTCATGAGTGGCTGCATCAAAAGGAGCATGGCCAGCAGGTTGAAGGAGGTAATTCTCCCCTTCTACTTTGCTCTTGTGTGACCCCACCTGGAGTACTGTGTACGTTCTGGTGTCCCCAGTGTTGGAAGGACATGGAACTGTTGGAGAATGGCCAGAGGAGGGCTGTGAAATTGGTAAGAGGACTGGAGCACCCCCCCTATGAAGAGAGACTGGGAAAGTTAGGGCTGTTTCACTTGGAGAAGTTTGTGTGTACACCTCATAACACCTTCCAGTATCTGAAGGGGGCCTACCAGGAAGGCAGAGAGGGATTCTTCACTAGGAACTGTAGTGATGGGACAAGTAGTCATGGATACAAATTGAAAGAGGGGAAATTTAGGTTAGATCTTAGGAAGACATTTTTCACTGTGAAGATGATTAGACACTGGAACAGGTTGCCCAGGGAGGCTGTGGATGCCACAGCCCTGGCAATGTTCAAAGCCAGGTTGAATAAGGCCTTGAGCACCTGATCTAGTAGAAGGTGTCCCTGCCTATGGTGGAGTGGTTGGGACTAGATGATCCTTGAGGTTCCTCCCAACCCCTTAATGTTCTATGATTCTATGATAGCAGAGAGGAATTGCCTGTTACATTGTTGTAAAGTGTATTTCAGCAGGTTGACTGTGGTGAACCCTAAGGGGCACTGAAAAGAGCTTTCCCTTGTCTGCCTGCTAATTTGGGTCGTGTTAGACCTGATTATATCGCTGTACTGTGTGTCTGTTACAGGGCTCCCGCACCCATTTGCTATCACTGTGTTTGAGGACAGTCTGTACTGGACAGACTGGCACACCAAGAGCATCAACAGTGCCAACAAATTCACAGGCAAGAACCAGGAGATCATCCGCAACAAACTCCACTTCCCTATGGACATCCACACACTGCATCCTCAACGTCAGCCAGCAGGTAACTGCGCAGAGGGGAGACCCGGTTGAACCACTAGAAGACCTGCAGGCACTCATCACCCTGTAAAGAGGGGAGATGTCGAGGCTGAACTTGCCACGTGTGTGGGCACATCCCCACCTGTGCCCAGGGCTGTTGCAGAACTGGCTCCACCGGCCGTTCTGCTGAGGTCGATCAGCCCCGGTGCGTCAGAGTTGGGTGTTACTGCAGCTCCCCCTGCTGACACCGGGGATGGAGTAGGAAATACTCGGGGCTTAGGGGCTAAAGGTCGTAAATGGTCAAGGTAAGGACTGACACCTCCCTTTTTCCTCTTCAGTTACCATAATCTGCTCTAGAAGTGGAATTATTTGAATGTTTATTTTAAAATTGAGCCCTAAAAATGGAGTTAGCACTTGAGTTTATATAGAATTACAGAATATGCTGAGTTGGAAGGGATCCACAAGGATCACTGAGCACCACTCTTAGCCCTGCTCAGAGGACAGGACATTCCCAAGAGTCACACCATGTGCCTGAGAGCACTGTCCATATGCTCCTTGAACTCTGTCATATGTTTTCTTATTGTTAATTAACTTTTAGGTAGACAAGTTACCGTACCCATGTGGGTTTCAATACCTCAGCTGCTGTTTTTCCTCTTTTCATTACTCTTTGCTTTATGCGTGGTTGTTTTTGTCTTTGGCTACTTGAGCAGGGAGAAACCGTTGTGGGGACAACAACGGGGGCTGTACTCACCTCTGCTTGCCGAGCAGCAAGGATTACACCTGTGCCTGCCCCACGGGCTTTCGCAAGACCAGCAGCCACGCCTGCGCCCAGAGTAAGTGAGGTGGGACCACAGCCTGCATGCTCAGATGTTGAGTGGGTGGCAGAGGGTTGGCAGTAGGAGTAAGCATCAGCACCACTGGAGATGCAACTGGGTGGACTGAGTTAGAGATATTAAGGGTCTTACCAGCAGATGCTTCACGTTTTTGATGCATTCCCCTGTTGTGCATTCTTATTGCCCTCACTAGGCTTTATGGGTGGGGATACATAGAAACGCCATCCTTGGGTCCTTATTTTAGGGCTGCTGTTGGTGCCTGACACAGCTGATTGTCTCCCTAAAACTCCCATAAAAGCTTTGTCAGTAATGGACAAAAAAATTCAGTCCTCTTCACTGGCACAATTTCTCTTAACTTGAAATCATGTGAAAGAATTAGACCACTCATCTCCTAGATTCTTAAGAGCTATTGTCAAATAGCTATGTCACTTGGAGAAGGTCTGTGCCATTCTTTGAAAAATATGGCTGACTTTGTTGACTCAGCACAGCTTACCCGCCCACCAGGAGAGAGCTCACAACTACTCTGTTTCCCCCTTGCCCATCCACTCCCAGTGACATTTTGCTTCCAGTTATAAAAAAGGCCAAAGACCTGCCAATGAGAAATGGTATAGGTAGTTAAGGTTGTCAATATAGCAGGGAATTGTCTGTCTATCAATGTGTTGTTGAACTTAGAGAAATTAAAAGAAGACCTTTCGACCTTTGATCAGGTCTTGACAAGTTCCTGCTTTTTGCCCGAAGGATGGACATCCGTCGGATCAGCTTTGACACTGATGACCTGTCAGATGATGTCATCCCCCTTGCTGATGTTCGCAGTGCTGTGGCTCTAGACTGGAACTCAAAGGATGATTATGTGTACTGGACAGATGTTAGCACTGACTCAATCAGCCGAGCAAAATGGGATGGATCAAACCAGGAGGTACAGTGTTAACTGTATGTGGAGATCATCTATCCAGGAGACTGGTTGAGCATGAGATTTGAAGCCACTGGGGTACTCTGGGCTTTTAAGGCACTGCAGTTCATGGTGGATTTGTGTAGTTTGCCTAATTCTGGCTCAGAAGAGCCCCAAGATCACTGGACACTTCATACTCAAGTTCAGTGTATTTTCCTGCTTGAATGGAAAACCTTGAGTGGAGACATGAAGGCATAGTGATTTGTGAGCAGCCATCAATTCCTTTGTTGTAGCCCTAAAAATCTGAAGTATTAAATCCTGTGTTATGTTCTACGTTTGGACTAAGAGTCATGCTCCTTGGGAATGTTTTTTGCACGTGGCCTTAGGCTAGTGTTACTGTAAATGAGGGGAACAGAAGTTCAGCATTTGGGTTTCCAGTTTAAACAGGCATGAGAAATAGATGTTTCTCTAAATGTAAGCCTTACTTGAGCTTCTAAGTCCTCAATGCTCTCTCTTGTGTGGCTTTGCTCTGCTTGGGCTTTTGCCTTTTGAAAGTTAACATTGTTTGTGAATAGGTTGTGCATTGGGCAAGTGCTTTGTCCCTAAGGTCTTCATTTCACTTAGGAGTTTTTCTTTTTCTTTTAATTTAGGTTGTGGTGGACACTAGCCTGGAAAGTCCAGCTGGACTGGCAATTGACTGGGTCACCAACAAGCTATATTGGACTGATGCAGGTACTAGGATCCTCTGCTTTACCTAGACTTCTGTCTTCCTTATTAGTCAAGAAAACTGAAAATTGGCTGGGTAGTTCTGTCTGTCTCACTCCAAATTTGTCTGTTCTGTGTAGCAAAAAAACTCATGTTTCATCTCATGTGCTTCTAACAGTGTGAATTGAGGTGCAACCCTTAATTTGATTCTTTTTGTGGTATCCCCAGTACTAATTCTGTAGAAAGTAGAAGTCAAGCATCATTGTCATCTTCTTACAGAGCTTGTGATCACGTGTGTTTGTGTATCTTCCAACAATGTATCTTGGGGTGCAGCAGGTAGTATTTGGAGGATGTTCTCTGCTGGGGAGACATAGTTTAGAGAGATGTAAGGAAGATTATTCTTTTCTAGCTGTTATCTCATGCCTAGGTAGGTATCTTGGGGGCTTAGGAAAGAGCTGGTTTATATTTATATAGGACTTCACATCAGTAAGAACCACAAAGGTGACTTGAGAGAATGGGAAGTGACACTTTGAGCCCCATTTCTTATGTCTTCCAGCTATGAACAGAGATAGGTGGAGGAGAAAAATGCACTGTTGTATGGATTTTAATTTTTTTTTTCCCTTTAGCTCTCACAATTCCAGAGGTCTTTGATCTGTCTGTCTCTCATTCTCTGTCTTGACTTTTGTAGGAACAGATAGGATAGAAGTCTCCAACACAGATGGAACGATGAGAACTGTTCTGATCTGGGAGAACCTAGACAGACCAAGAGATATTGTGGTGGACCCTGTTGGAGGGTGAGAGATTGTTTCTTCTGGGATGACATAGCAATTCTTGCATGTCTAAAGATGTTCAGGTTCTTTGGTTTTCTGCAATTACATTTGTCACTGGTGCCATTGTTCTGCAACCTGCCAAAGACCAAAACTAGAGACCTGATTTTAGATGCTAACGAAACAAGATAAGCAGGATAATTTCCTACTGTGCTGTAGAGCTTGCAGGACCTGGGTGGTGTTTTCATTTGTTTATCCTGGGGATATAATAACTTAAAGATGTAGTACAAAAATGTTGAGAATGGGGCCATCTAGATGTTTTCTATTTTTCTATTTCTCATGTATGTTGAATTTGTTTTCAAGCTCTCTGCTTTTTCGAGTTTGTCAGAAGGCCCTCAGACCTTGTGGAGACGGGGATAGAGTGGATAGGAAAAGGTTTGCCAGCCACTGCTTTAGAAGTTTTGAACGTCTTCAATGAAAGTGTGCTATTCTTTCCTTGAGTGGATTACTGGAAGACAAATGCAAAAAGAATGTAAAGGGCCAGTGGTGGAGACTCATAAATAATTGGTTAATTTTTAGACCTTTACCTATTTTTTTGAACTTTTTCCTGGATACTATAATTTGGCCAGCCCATGAGCAGTAGAAGGTATATAAATTTGGGTATGATATTAGGTATATTACAAGAACCCAAGGCTGGATATAAGTACCATAATAGTCTAATGCTTCTTCCTGTTAGGACCCAAAGGCACCAGGCTCTCTTGCTTCTCTGTAGTGCTGCTCAGTTGTAGTGGCAGTGAGGAAGTGTGGGCATTCACTTCTGTCTGAATGTCTTTTCAGGTTCATGTACTGGACTGACTGGGGAGCCAACCCAAAAATTGAACGTGCTGGTATGGATGCCTCAAACCGCTTGGTGATCATTTCCTCCAACCTGACATGGCCTAATGGCTTGGCCATTGACTATGAGTCACAGTGCTTGTACTGGGCAGACGCAGGCATGAAGACCATCGAGTATGCCAGTCTGGATGGAAGCAACAGGAAGGTAGGGGAACCACCTTTGAGGAGATAGTCTGGGAGCCTGAGGTGTATGTCCTATAGCACAGAGTGCTGATGTCCCGTCTCTTTTTCAAGTTGAATGGGAAATTTACAAATCAAAGCACACAGCTGCTTTGACTGGGAGAGAAGAGCTCCCTTTCAGTTACAAACTGTATGTGAGGGAAGCTCCTTTTGAGAGCTAACATTGCCTCATCACTCTCCTTTTGCTGCTACTGTGTTATGATGTTGAGAGGGGGAAAGGGAAGCCTCTTCCTCTTAGTGACTTCTTAGTAATATTTTCTTGGGGGGGCCTGCGGGTAATCTGACCAGGTGCTGATTGGGAGCAATCTGCCTCATCCCTTTGGACTTACTCTTTATGGTGAGAGAATCTACTGGACAGACTGGCAGGCCAAAAGCATCCAGAGCGCAGATAGACAGACTGGGCAGTCTCGGGAAACGCTGCAGGACAATCTGGAGAATCTTATGGATATTCATGTTTTCCACCGGCACAGGCCACCAGGTACAGAGCTTACCCCAAGCCACACTGAGATGAGAGCTCGCTCAGGCTCTGCTATGTGGCACTTCTCTTCTGCAAGAGGCTGGCCTGTCAGCCCTCATCATCTAAAGTGTCTATGTGGAATATGAGAGCATTAGAGTCAACTCTTGATTAGATATTTAAGGGCATTCGAGAATGCATTTCTGTAGCTGCTGCATCCCTTTTTAGTGCAAGTGCCTCTGGCTCATGGGTTTCTTATCCTTTTTTCTATAGTACATTCAGCATGTGAAGTTAGCAATGGAGGCTGCAGTCACCTGTGCCTTTTGGCACCACGTCCAAAAGGTTATAGTTGTACCTGCCCTACAGGGATCAACTTGCAATCTGATGGCAAGACCTGCTCCCCTGGTGAGTCCTCTCTGTGGGATACTCATTGCAGCTTTGTATCACAGCTACAGTTTGCCGTTGCCTTGTTAGAGAGCGAAGTTCACTTTTATGTGCCTACCTACTTTACTTTTTTATGTGCTTTACCTATTTGATGCCTGTACCTTCAATTTAAGTGGGAGTTACTGTGGAGAAACTTACTGACAACTGGATTGATGAAGAAGAAATTTTTCTGGAAATTTATGTTGGCCAACTAAACCAGATGTCACATTTTCCCCCATACTTTTGCCCTAATCTTTAGTTCTTTAATTACAAGGTGCTATATTCTTTAACAGATCTGGTTGCACTTCTCCTATGGACCTGCTTTTGGAAGACTCTTTTTGTGGAAGGCACTTGGCCTTAGGCCATGGTACACCGACTTTTTCTCCTTAGTGGGAAAAAAAATTACTCCTAATCCCATTTCCCACACATATTAGAAATAACTCTTCTATGAGTGTACTGCTTTTGAACTTGGATATAAAGAAGCATTAAATGATGATCAGTAAAGCTTTTGTACACAGACTGTCCATAAGCCAAGATCTGCCTGAAACACTTTTCCACTGAAGTGTATGTAACCTCCAGAATTCAATAAATAACTTGTTCCTTGCTGATACCTGTCCATTTTCAACTCTGCAGGAATGACCAGCTTTCTGATCTTTGCCAGAAGGACTGACATCCGGATGGTCTCTCTGGATATCCCCTACTTTGCAGATGTTGTTGTCTCAGTCAATGTCACCATGAAGAATACCATTGCAATTGGAGTGGATCCTCGTGAAGGTCTGAACATGTTAGTGTATCTGACTGTGTTGGAAAGGCAACAAATGACATCATGTCTAAATGTCTGACCTAGACACAGATTTTACTGTAGGTTGTGAATTTGGGTCAAGTTTGGTTTTTTTTCTAGTATGTGCTGCAAATAATTGCTTTTCAATAAGGAAGAGAATATCCTTATAGGAAAACAGAGAACTCCAAAAACATGGAAAAAGACTGCCTGCTGTATTGAGTGAGGTGGTTCTGCGTTTTAGATTTCAGAAAGCCTTCCTCCTGCTGAGACTCTGGCTATTTGTGTAAAGTAAACATCTGATGCTGTGCTGGATGTACACTTACTTACATGTACTACTTACACTTACTGTTGCACAGTAAGGTAGATGATCGTATTGCTGTCTTCTGGGACATTTTGATAAATCTAATGTGGGACTGTCCTACTAGCTGCTAAAGTGTTAGGTGTTCTCTGTCCTTGTGTAAAGGTCAGAGTGTCAGTACTCCTACATATTTAAGGGAGAACTGGAACAAGATAAGCTTGAATAATAAAACAGTACAAGTTAATAATCTTTTTTCTGTTTTTATTCTTTTGCAGTCAGATCCATTTTGAATTGTGTAGCTGGTAGTCAGAGACCTGGATGTGTGTTTTAAGGATTTTGCTGTTTGGTTGTTGGGATTTGTTTTGATTTGGTTTGTTTCTGGGCTTTTGGAAGTTTCTTTCTTCTTCCATCCAGGAAAGGTTTACTGGTCAGACAGCACACTGCGAAAGATCAGTCGGGCTGCCCTTGATGGCTCACAATTTGAGGACATCATCACTACAGGTGAGTGAAGTTTTGGTCTGAGAGCCTCTTGCCACTATGCTGCGTTAAGAGAAATTCTCTGATACTCTGGTAGAATAGATTTTCTGTGGAAAGGCAAGGAAAGCCTAAAGCAACTGCCTGATGAGATGTACCAGAGGAATACCCAAAGTTCCTGACTCAAGCTGGGAGGATAAGCAGTGACCTGTATGTCATTCTATTTTCTCAGGTCTTTTGACTACAGATGGGCTGGCTGTGGATGCTATTGGCAGGAAGATATATTGGACAGATACAGGAACTAACCGGATTGAAGTAGGCAACCTGGATGGCTCCATGAGGAAAGTCTTGATCTGGCAGAATCTGGACAGCCCTCGGGCAATAGCTTTATACCATGAGATGGGGTTAGTGTTGTCAAGAGATTATCTAGGGGTTAACACAGGAATTTTGATGTCCTTTTCCATAATACTTGCTAACTTTTCCCCAGGTATATGTACTGGACAGACTGGGGTGAGAATGCCAAGCTGGAACGCTCTGGGATGGATGGCTCTGGACGTGTGGTGTTGATTAGCAACAACCTGGGGTGGCCCAATGGATTGGCAGTGGATAAGGCTGGGTCCCAGCTACTCTGGGCTGATGCACACACTGAGGTCTGATTCTGTTCTTTAGCATTGTTTGTCTTTGGGTCTTTGGTAGCTTGGGGGAGGTGTTTTGAAGCTCTTGAGCAAGCTATCAAAAGAGCAAGGGGAATGTAAGCTTTTCTGAGAGTATGGGCTATGGGGAGAGGGTGAACCTGAATAACATCACTCGCCTGGACTCTGTTTCCCTCTTGATACAATAAGTACTAATGAAAGGAGCAGTGCTTTGAGTGTGGTATTGATGTTTTACTTCTTCCTTTAGCGGATCGAGACTGCGGATCTCCATGGTGCAAACCGCCGCACCCTGCTGTCTCCAGTCCAACATCCCTATGGCCTCACTTTGCTGGACCCTTACATCTACTGGACTGACTGGCAAACTCGCAGCATTCACAGGGCTGACAAGGACACTGGTGCCAATGTCATCTTGGTGAGGGCAAACCTGCCTGGCCTCATGGACATTCAAGCTGTTGACAGGGCACGGCCCCTGGGTAAGTTTCTAGGCTGCCCCTAAACCAGTGGGTGTTTGTGGTGATGAAAGCAGTCCTTAAGAGCTGTCATTGAAAAAGGTCCTTTGGTGGAAAGCATGAGCAATAGAGGAACTTAGCAAAAATCAGCTTTTTTTCTTTCCTGTTTTTTAACTATGCATTTTTCCCTGCTTACCCAGCTCTGAAGGTCTAGTCTTTGTTTACTTATGCATGCCTTTTGACCCCCTTCATCCCATTTCCTTCACTGGATTGCACTGACAACCTCATTCACACACACCAGCAAAGCCACTTTCTTAGGAGAACTGAATGAGTCATGCCCTATTAGGCTTCACCAGTCTACTGGCATTGGACAGTTTCCCTTTGTTAACTCCAAAAGACATTAATTTCTCTTAAACTGGTTGCTGAAATCTTATTTTAATTTCTAGTATTTTTTACCAATAATTGCTGGCTTCATCTTCCTGTCTGCTGCTTCACTTTGCAAAATCTCTGCTGCTTTAATTAGTCTTTATATATATCATGCTCTCCAACTATTCTGTGACAGAGTCAATTCTTTGGTACTCTTTAGGAATGCTATATGGCCCCATCTTGCTTCCTTGTTCTTAAGTGGAAGTTGCTGCTTTGTGCTATGGCTTTGTTTTGGTCGAATTTCCACAGTGTACTTCTACAGAGAGCTGTTCTGCTTTTCCTGTGATTACTAACAGCAGAACATCACTCTTGGCAGTGTAACTTGGCAGTATAACTCAAAGCTAACCAAAAGTCTATCCATCATATCCACATTGTTGTCCTCCCGCTCCTTGCACCTATTTTCTGGGCTTATTCCCTCCTAGCAAATGTATGCTGGGTATTTTACAATAAAAAAAAAAAAAATGACCCTAATACGTCAGGCACTTCCAGCAGGCTTCTCTGATGCCTTTGTTTACTTGCCACTGTGTGCAGCTAAGTTGAAACAGAAGCTTCTTTGTCAGCCTGGCCTCTGGTGCATTGTCACACTGCTTCCCCACAGGGTTGGATCTTTCTGTCAGCATTACCGTTTGTAGCAGTAATAAAACTAAACTGCAGCTGCGTGAAACTATGAGCATTTGGCTGTTCCGTTTTCCATGGGAAAACTGATTAGCAAGGAATGCAGGTCAAGATTTTTGTTTCTAATGATCCCTCTTCTGGGCCTTCCTGTTCTCCCTGCCAGCTATGCCCATACCCACCATGAGTCTTGGGGAGGAGGGAGAGTGTCTCTGTATGAAGGGCTGTAGAGTCCCAGCAAGGCTGGGATGGGAAGGATGAACTTAGCTGCTAGCAAGTTGTGTGTGTATGTAGCCTTTAAAATAAAGCTTTGGTCTGTTGCATCCTTAAACTATGTGTTCTCTGTTTCTAAAGGCTTCAATAAATGCGGCGTTCGTAATGGCGGCTGCTCCCACCTTTGTTTGCCTCACCCTACTGGTTTCTCCTGTGCCTGCCCCACTGGCATCCAGTTGAAGAGAGATGAGCAGACATGTGACTCTTCTCCAGAGACCTACCTACTTTTCTCAAGCCGTGCTTCCATCCGTCGTATCTCACTGGACACCAGTGACCACACAGATGTGCACATACCTGTCCCTGAGCTGAACAATGTCATTTCTCTGGACTATGATAGTGTGGATGGCAAGATTTACTACACAGATGTATTTCTTGATGTTATCAGGTAGGTGCCAGTCATCTGCTTGGCCAGTACCCAGGGCACCCAGAGACGTGTGCTGCTTGTGCCAGAGTGAGCCACACAGTGAGCGTGCCAATAAATTGGGTAGACTGAGATGCTAGCACTAAACCACTACTTACACCTTGTCTTTGGTACGCAGTATCATGTGTATCATTGAACTAAGTGCTGTGATGGTTTGTTTAACCTGATAGAGACTGTGCGGAAAGAGGTATTAGGGAGGTAGGAGTATGCAGTGGCTGTGTGGTGATCACATATGGAGGTGTGAAGATTTTCCAGAAGCTACCCATTCCTCACTGCCACTTGTTGTTGGTTTCCATGCAGACGGGCTGATCTGAATGGCAGCAATATGGAAACTGTTATTGGTCAGGGTTTGAAGACTACAGATGGCCTGGCAGTGGACTGGGTTGCCAGGAACCTCTACTGGACGGATACTGGACGCAATACCATTGAAGTAGCTAGATTGGATGGAAGCTCCAGGAAAGTGCTGATCAATAACAGCTTGGATGAGCCCCGAGCCATTGCCGTCTTTCCCAAGAAGGGGTAGGTACGGGGATATTGGTGGGGAAGGGAGAAAGGCTGCACAGAGGCAGATTGAAAGAGGAGATTGTGGGAGGAAGAAGAGATGTGCCATGTGAATTTGCAGGAACCATCTACAAGTAATGTGCAGACAGTGAATTTGAAGGTTGGGCCGCTAGCTGTAAGAAGCAGGCTACAGACCATACCATATTTTTAGAACCGGAAGAATCTGGCAGTTTCATTCATAACTAAAACTTTCATTGGGCTAAAGAAAAGGTCTTTTCTTCTTATACTTGCCTTTTATCTCCTCAGGTACCTCTTCTGGACAGATTGGGGTCACATTGCTAAAATTGAACGGGCAAACTTGGATGGCTCTGAACGTAAAATCCTGATTAACACTGACCTTGGGTGGCCCAATGGATTGACTTTGGATTATGACACCAGGAGGTCAGTGAAAGATTTTCTTATACTTGCATAGGGGTTAAGTGATGTAATTAATTTTTTAGCCCTCTTAGCTTTGTTTATTGGGATAGCACTCTGTGTTTGTTTTAGGGGTGATTTTTTTTTTTGTATGATTGGTTGGGATTTTTTGGTTTTTTTTCTGATACATCTCATGATTCCATGATGTTGGCTACTGAATGACTTGAAAGTGAAGAGAGATTGTACACATGGACGTTCACCTCTTTCCCTGTACCTTCAGGATATACTGGGTGGATGCACACCTTGATCGCATAGAAAGTTGTGATCTCAATGGGAAGCTACGGCAAGTGTTAGTCAGCCAGGTGTCACATCCTTTTGCTCTGACACAGGTAAGATTTTCCTGCTGCCACTGTTCTCTGGTGTGTTGATGAGTTGAGATGGTGGAGTTTGGGGACAGGGAAGTGTTACAGCCTGGGAAAACCAGGATGGCTGAAGGGATAATACATCTTCTCTGGAGCTAACAGAGAAAGTGTGTTGAAAGTCCTGTTGGGTGTAAACATTCATCTTTATGATAAGAGGGTAAGGGTTTGAAAAGGTCTTTGTTTTGGGCCTTCTGCCACTGGGATATGTTTTTTATGGGTGTCTTCTGTCTACGTGGCCAATCATGCTAATGTCTGTGAATTTTCTTTGCTGTCTCCCTGAGCAGCAGGATAGATGGATATACTGGACTGACTGGCAAACAAAATCTATCCAGAGAGTGGACAAATACTCTGGGCGAAACAAGGAGACAGTCCTGGCCAATGTTGAGGGATTGATGGATATCATTGTGGTTTCCCCTCAGAGGCAGACAGGTAAATAGGAGGACCTTAATTCAGGCAAATGATTGTAGACAAATGGAACTCTGAAATCACTGTGCTACTATGGATGTCAAGTAAGGATGACATCCTTTCTTGTACTCAAACTATTAATATCTCTTCCCTCAGCTCATTCCTTGTTTACCTGTGACTCTTCAGTCAAGTACATCTTAATGGTGTTCTGTTAGAGCTTTGATTAGCAAATGTCACTTTGTGTTGTTCACTTGACGTTGTGTTAAAACAGAAAAATGTGAGCTTTTTACTTTTCCATCTGTGCAACTGTGTTGTCTGGGCTTCTGTCTAAGGATTTCCAGTGTCTTCATTTCAAGACTGCCCTAATCCAGTCAGTGTCTGGCTATTGTCATCACTTTCTTAGTGGTCAGACAAAGGGCATGTGCCAAAACCAGTAACTTGCTGGATTTCTGGCAAGTATCTCTAGCTGAGCGGGAAGAAAGGTTGTTGTTCTGAGCTCCTACTTAGTCACATGCAACAGATTTAGAAAATTGTTTTTTCCTTCCAGGTACTAATGCTTGTGGAGTGAATAACGGAGGCTGCACTCACCTCTGCTTTGCCAGGGCTTCTGACTTCATCTGCGCGTGTCCGGATGAACCAGATGGGCGGCCCTGTTCTACCAGTGAGTTTACTGATTGTCCCTTGAGTAGTAGCTTCCATAAGTGAGCCACTGCTACTGCTTGTGCAGTGGGAGTCAGAGCAGCTGAGGCTCTCCAATGTATAAATCTAATGCAGAGTTGTATACTGGAAATAAGGCAGGTGGTTGTGAGCAATAGAACCTTCTTCTGCTGGCAGGCTGAGTTTGAGATGGCAAAGCTGCTCATACAAGCTATAGAGAGTTCAGAAATGGCACATCAGACTTGTTCATCTGTCACACAGTATTGAAGTCCTGCCTATTTTTCTCTGTTATTCTAGTTCCTGGTGTGGTGCCCCTTGGTCCTGAACCAACCAGTGTAAGGGAGAAAAGTCAAACACCACCTAGCAGAGTAGATACCTCAACAACCAAACCTCTCACGTCTCTGGAAGCAATGGAAGGAAAGTAAGTGCTCATTCTCCTGTAATAGGCGTGTAAAAGTCACAGCTTTTGCATGGGGCT
Organism: Formicarius rufipectus; assembly: GCA_013399695.1. Taxonomy (NCBI): domain Eukaryota; kingdom Metazoa; phylum Chordata; class Aves; order Passeriformes; family Formicariidae; genus Formicarius; species Formicarius rufipectus. The sequence goes on from VXAU01000120.1 coordinate 240,611, forward strand.
ATATGCAAGCCCCCTCTGGCTGTCATTATCCAAATGGACTTGTTACTAGCAAATATGGGCTATTCCAGATCCAGATTTCATGTTCCTAATTGGGGGATCATTATGACAAAGAATGCAGAACACTGTTGAACTGGCAAGAAGGAGGTGCAGAATCTTCATTTGTTCTCTTGAAAATACGTGTTTAGGCTGACTGTACTGAAGTGTTAAAATCCTCCTTAGACTATATGTCATTCGTTTGATTGATTTTTTTGGACTCCTAATTTTGAGAACTTTTTTCTGAGAGGAGGACAGGGAGTCTGTCACTTTAATTCACTGACACATCTCAGACCTGACCCAAACATCTGAGGAAGTGATTCTGCCCTAGTTATAATGGGGTAGCTTGCTTGGGACAGAACAGAAACTTGGCAGCTCAAATACTGAAGTTACAATGCCGGTAGTTAAGAGACTTCTTTTCTGCTAATTCCCTACAGCCTGTTATTTATAAAACCCAACAAAAAGTATGTTTCACAATACATGGCTGAGTTACAAGACCAAAGTTCCAATTTGTTGACTATGGTTTATTGGATAGGAAGGTCTTAGTGCTGAGTCTGAGATGTTTTGATTCTCACTTCAGCCACTGATGCTGAAATTTCTGATACATATGTGTACACCTGTGTGCCTGAGAGATGTGAATCTGGAATGACTCAGATATAAAGATGTTGCAGACTGATCATTGATACATATATGCACACACCCCTGTATACATTTGCATATGGTCCTCTCTTCTCTGGATACAGAAGAATACTGAAGAAAAGAAAGGAAAATCTCTGTTGTTGAACTGTAAATGGAAGGGATATAGGTGCTAGCCAGTTCCATCCTGGTTTTTGATACCTTTGATACTGTTGATTCTACTTTCAGTAACTGACTGTCCTTCTGTCATTCAGCTGCTCTGACAAAGATGCTAGGCAAGGCTTGTGTACTCATGCCAATGAGGCAGTGTTGGCAACCATGGGTGAGTTCCCTTCTTTAACTCTTCTCCACCAGGGTTGTTCCTCTATATGTGCCCAGGGCATTCTAGTCCATAGTACTTGAAATTCAGATTTGTGAAACTCAGACTTGAATTACTCAAATGCCCTCTGAGCAGAGCACAGTGCATCTAAGGATGAGCATCTTAGACATTCATTAGCTTATGTGGGAACTTTTCAAAACAACACTTTGGTTTGAAGAATAGTTTTGTTTCCTTTTATTCCATACTTCATTGATTGGGTTCTTCCCATTAATAATACTCTTCTTCGCTGTATGCTTTGGGTTTAGTTGAAGGTGGTTGACTAAGGTAATTGTTTCCCACTGCAGAGGTAACCTGTCATCATGGGGGTGTAACTAACCTTATTACAAAGTTCCTGATGCTCCTTGGTTTGCTCCCTGGGGCCTGGGTGGAAAAAAAAGGTTATCATATGTTTGGTTTCATATGAAGATGAGCAAAACCCTCTGTTAAACCTTTATGTGCTGATATTTTGTATGGATAAACTCTGCGCATTAGGTGTTACACAACGGTCAGAATTATCCAGTGAAAATTGAGTGCATAAATTACCTTTGGTGTTCACTTGCAGGAGAAGGACTGCATGTCAGCTACATTATTGGAGGTCTTCTCAGCATCTTGTTTATTTTGCTGCTTATTGCTGCTTTAATTATATATAGGTAAGTGTTTTGGTTTTGTTTTTGTTTTTCTCTCTCCTGGCCAGTAGTTAACTCCAGGGTTATAGGAGAAGAAAGTTCGTGAAATCACCTAATCTTTCTATATTGTCATTTACAATCTTCTTGTTTTCTTTTGAAAGCAGTGCTTGATGTTTTTATTTTCAAGGTTTGAATCCTGTGCAGCTGAAGTGTTGGGAATACACTTCTATTATCTGAAGTCTTATTGGCTGAATTTTCTGCAGAGAGCTTATGAGTTACGAGGGATGTGAGATAATTCATATCTCAGTAGATGTATGAGCTCACGTGCTTTCTGCTGGATAACATCACCAGTTCCTCCCAGTATAGCTTTTGTGGTTACATGACAGTGCCTTGCTGTACTTGCAGCTAGTAAATGGGCTAGTAGCTGAAGAGCTAGGTGGAGCCAGCATTGTCTCTTTGAGGGAAGTGAAGAGTACAGGAGGAGCTTTCCCTTTGCTGAGCACTCAGGAACTTTAGACGCTGGCAGTAGGGCCCTGTGTCTTTACTGACAGCTTTCTCCCTCTAGGCATAATAAGTCCAAGTTCACGGACCCTGGCTTGGGGAACCTAACTTACAGTAATCCCTCGTATCGGACATCTACTCAGGAGGTGAAGATTGAATCAATTCCCAAACCAACCATGTACAACCAGTTGTGCTATAAGAAAGAGGTAAGAGCTGCTACTAAGGACATGGGAGCCCAGCTCAAGTTGCTGTTCAGTATTACAGGCCTCAGTATGTGAAAACATTGCAAATTGTCAGCATATACTTCAAGGACACAGGAGAGCTGCTTCAGTGAACTGTTCAGACTGCTATGGAGATCAGCCAGCAGCACTTGTTCCCCAGTGAGCTGTAGTGAATTTGACCTGTCTTTAGTTATCTGCTTCCTCCTGATTCCCACAGTGTCTTGTATTTAATTTGCCTTGGGTGCTGGCCCTCAAAGTACATGAGTAATTGGAATTGTCTTCCTTAGATACAGGTCTTGGTTAGGGACTGTTGGACCAAGGTTGCTCTGGACAGTCACCAGAGGAATCAGGCAGCCAGAAGGGGGTTGGTAACAAGAATGTGGCTCTTGGCTGCACATTGCCTGGAGGGGGTGGGATAGATTAAGAACTGGAGCCCTCATTAAACAGAGCATTTTAAAGGCCCTTCAGAGGTCCTTCATGTCACAGGATGGAGAGGGTTTAATACGATACCTTGCAGCACTTAGTTTCTCCTCTGTTTTCTCCTCAGAAGCTTTCTTATCATTCAGATAGCTTTTCATCTTCCCTCTTCTGATTTCCGTCCACATCCTCATGTCAGGTATCACTACTGTGTGTGCGATCCTGCCTCCCTCACTCAAGCTCTGTTGTGTGACTCAAGCGTGTCCCATACTAATTGCTCGCTCTTGGTTTCCCCCCCCCGCCACCCTGCTTTTTTGTCCTTACACCAGCTCTACTCCCTGTCAAGAAAGTAAAAGTAATTCTCTATGGAAGCAGATTCTTTGCTCTGGACCCTCCATATATGAGATTTGAAAAAGATAATTTCTGTAGGCCTATTTACGATTATCTGTTAGGTCACTTAATTCCTCTAGCAGGGACCACATCAGGACTTATGCAGGGGAGAGTTTTCCCTGACTTGGTTTTTCAAAGTGACTATCCAATAGATTTCCCAAACTTTCATGCCATTTTAGCCTTATCTACAAAGGATAAGCCAGAATTATTTATCTGGGAATCTAAATCCTTTCCAGTTTTCTCTTAATTCTGATGCTCCTAGCTATCACCCAAATCTATATTTCTCCACCCCCTCCACATTCCCCTTGGGGATAGATCAGATCCTTATTTGTCAGTGAGCCAAGTTAGACAGATTTCACTACTTTAATCTCACTGTGGTCCCTTTAGCCTCTGATCAGTTCCGTTGTTTTCCTATAATCTCCTTCCCCTGTATCACTGTGAGACTCCAATTCAACAGTGGTATTCCAGCTGTGCTTTCCTGAGAGGCAAACTTAGAATGACTCAGATGCAAATGTATTGCAGACCTGGAATTGATTTCCTGCCTACTTTTACCGTGACTTTTTCTGTCTGTTCCTGCTTCCCATTTTGTTTGGTAGTTTTTTTCCTTCCTTTTTAGGCTCAATGTTCTTGCTGTCTGCTATCAGGGAATATTACAGTTGAATTAGAAGAGCAAGCTCATCCTCATTCCCCTTGCATGATTTGAAGTTTGGAATAAGCTCTTGCAGGAAGAATGCATCTAGGGGTAGTAAAGAACAGAAGGGAAAGTTAGAATGGGTTCTGCCATTGTGGCAGTTAAAGCCAGGGGCTGTTTACATGGGGGTCCAGCTTTTTGTCTGCTTCACTGCCTTCAATCCAGCTGTGCATTACTCTTTGCCATATTTTTCTAGAGATGTATTTTTTTCATTCATCTGTCTGCTCCCTAGACTGCTCCTGACCACAGCTACACAAAGGAGAAGATCAAGATTGTGGAGGGGATATGCCTTTTATCTAGTGATGATTCCGCATGGGATGACCTTAAGCAGATTCGGAGCTCTCGAGGAGGGATCCTCCGAGACCACGTCTGCATGAAGACAGACACAGTCTCTATCCAGGCTAGTTCTGGTTCATTGGATGACACCGAAACTGAGCAGCTGCTACAGGAAGAACAGTCTGAATGTAGCAGTGTTAACACAGCAGCAGCCACTCCTGAACGGCGTGGCTCACTCCCAGACACAGGCTGGAAACACCAACGCAAGCACTCCACGGAGAGTGAGGTCTAAAGTACACATGACTTTGGAAACGCTCTGACCCTTCCTACCCTCTGCTCTGCACAATAAAGGACTCTGCCTGCTAGGCAGGGAAGGGCACAGAGACCAGCCTTTCTGACAAGGGGCCCCAAGACTGTGACTGCCTTTCAGCAAGGAGCTTGGACAGCTGTGCTGTTGTGGTTGGAAAGGGATGATGGGTGGGTTGGAACCCAGAGACCCTTTTGACTCATTTTCACTATCTGTGGTTTATTTATATGTTCCCTTTTCCTGGAAGCTGCCGTGTTAACTTTTGCAGTGACTCGTCTGCCTGAATCTGGTTTGGAGTCTCATGTTCCCTGGCAACCTGCAAGTCCTGTGCCATCCAGCTCACGGTCAATGCCCATGAAGAGAGCAGAGCTGCCTCATTGCTGGCTCCTGGTCACATAAGTCCCCCATGTCATTCCAGCACTAGCAGCACTCTTTGAGGCTTGGTGTTGAGGGGTCTCTGACTTGAGAGAGGTCTTGGTATAGATGGGGTATACTTTGGGGCTCAAGAGGACACTGACACAGCATCAGGTCACCTTTCAAAGGCATAAAGAGGGTACTACAGTTGCCATGACTCACTCCATGAGAGCATCACTGCTTACTTTTACATCTGCTACTGAAAACTTTAAGGAATGCTCAGATTGGAGCACTGTGTCTATTGCTGGCAGTGGACACTGCTCCTGTTCTCCCCTCTCCTGTTAAAACACGTTTCTGCTCTGGAAAAATTATAGTCAGCAAATGGCCCTTTCAGAACTGTTCCCTGTGGGTACTGGAGTCTGAGTGCTGAACTTGATGGAAAAAGAGATTGTATTTGTCTAAGGTCTGTAGAGCTAATGGGAAGAAATGGATTTCAGCAAGACCTAAAGTCTACTTGTCTTTGCATAACTGTTATATATTTAAACAAAAAAAAAAAAAAAAAAAAAAAGGAAAAATGGCTAGGTTCCCACTAGTCCCAATTCTGCAAGGTTCCAATTATCTTGGCTTATAGGACGTTTGACTACATAATAAGGGCAAAGAGAGAATTCCTAGGTTGAGTCTTCCCCAAGAGAATGCTGAGTGCTGACAGTTAGGAACTGCTTTATTACTGGGCTTGAGCCCATTTGACCTAGAATGGGAGACAATAATCAGGGAGCTGCAAGGGCCATTTTATGTAGTTGTTTATCAGATAGAATTGCACTTTAAGTTCTTCTGTTACCACTAAATAGCTCTCCTCGCCAAGTAATTTTTCCCATCAGCTGCATGAGCTTCAGTTATTCTCTAGCCTTCAAGGCCTTCATCCTCTAGGGAATGTCATCCTACCGTTGCAGCTACAGCTCAGCTGCATTTGGAGCATGCTCCCAAGGACTATTGACACCTTTTCATATTCTCTTGTCATCTGTTTGTTCAAAAGGAAAAAAGATAGAGAAAATGTCTTGAGACACTTCTTCAAAAATGAGATTTATATTAACCCCTGAAGTCACATGGATACCATCATGGTAAAATATTAAATGTTAAGCCAGATACTTGGAAGCAGAACTTTCCAGGGAAGAATTTCTCACTGCAAACTCTGTAACATCTTTATTGCCTAGAAAGAGGTCAAGTACATTCCCACCCATGGTGTAAAGAGAGCAAAACATACACTAGGGGTATGGTTTAGAGATAGGGGGAGGGTGTATCTCCTGTGTGATATTTTTCCAGCTGGTAAAAAAAAAAAGAAGGGAAAATCATCCTTCTCTGCTCTAACCTTGTTTATATACTAATAGGCCAGCTATCCCTGAAAAACATGATAGTTGTCAGTGGGTTGGCTCTACTTTTCACAGCAGAGGTAGCTTTGCAGAAAGGGGAAGGTTGCAGCTTCAACCTGACTAGGTGACTTGAAACTCTCTGTAACTGCACCATTGGGCTGACTGGTGTAGATTCCTGTGGAAAATGAACTGGAGCTAAGGCTTGGAAATTTCCCTGTGTAAATGTGGGATTCTTCCTTGTTCCCAGAGGGGTTTTATTTTTTTTAATTAGATTTTTATTTAATTATTTATTTGATTGACTCCAGCCTGGGAAGCATTGATTTTGTTGGTCAGAGGCACTTTGGATTGAGATGGTGACTCAGCTGGGAACTGAGAAAGGAGTGCATATCACTGACATGGACCTTGCCCATCTAAGCTGCTTCATGTAGGGAGAACACCAGAGGACTCAAGTATAGGCAGAAGAATCAGTTTGAAAAGAGGCCACATGTAGGGGCAGGGGCATCAGGGCTGGGAGTGAGGATATCGAGGAGAAAGACTCTGACTTGTAGGAGAGCATGGTTTCTTTGGGGTTTGGAATGAGTAATTTTGGGATTTTTGCCCAAGTAGCTTATATGAGCATGCACCAAAATCATGAGGGACGGGTGAAGAGAGACATCTACCCAGACCTCTCGCTTTTGAGGTTCAGTCAGCCTGTCAAAATAATTGCTGTTCAAGTCACATGTGTGGAATGGAAAGGAAAAACACAGTCTTCAACAACTCATGGTGCTTGTGATCTCCACCTTGATCAATATTCTCTGCTGCTTCTTAGGAGGGACCCTGCACACTCCAGCCTAATAACCATTCATAACTGCTCTCTGCTCCCTTCCTCAAATAATTATGGTGAAAAAGAGTAACAAAATATACAGCCTGTCCTCTAACAGTGAGGTGGGCAGAAATTAGTGTCTTTTTCCTAGAGACAGCCCCACTGAGATGCTGCCTAGGGATTGCATCATGGTTCCTGTTCTGGGACAAGAAGACCCTCGTTGCACTTAGGATGTTAAGAATGTAGAAAGGCTACTGGAGGATGATCTCTTGAGCACTGATTTACTATGTAAAAAGCAAACTTCTCTCCTGTCTGTCCTGAGCTAATGTCAGTGATTTCCGTGTGTTCCTGTGTAATGGTTTTAACGTTACTCACTGGAGACATTGGACTTTCTGGAGTTATTTAACCACTGTGTTCAGTATTTTAGGGGTTGATGATAATTTAATATAAATTTAGCTTTTCTTAACCATTCTGCCTGGCTTTTGGTAATGAATCATGCATGTTATTTGGACTCTTCTTTGAAAGAGGGGACCATTTTGCACAGAACCTCAATTTTGCTTCGAGAGGAGCAAGAAGGTAGGAATGGATCTGGGTTCTTAGAATAACCTGGTTGCAGCACACACTGTACCCCTGAGACTTTGAATGAAGGGCCCAATATCTGCAGTCACTTTTGCAAATTCCTGCATACACATAATACCTCTCACTCTGGCCTCACCTTGCTTCTTTTTTTTCAAGTTTTTTTTTTCCCCACACCATTTTAATGTGGCAATAGCAGAAGATTATGTTCTTTTTGGAATGTATTACGACTGCAGAGGTCCCAAAGCTCTGCCCAGTAGAAAATAAAGCTCTGAAGAGTTGTTTTTTTCTATCTGTAAGGGAGTTTGTTCAAGCTTCTGTTGCATTTTTTTTGTAACCAAGAGTTTAAATAATGCAAAAGGCTGACTAAAGAATGAAACATTAACTAATAACTGACACAGCAGTACTGGTGCTAATCTTGTAACACATTCTGTCCCTTCCTGATGGAAGAAGTACCTAAAATGTTTTAGTTCTATTCCTGCTCATTTCACAGTTGAAGCATAGTCCAAAACCTATTTCAGTCAGGTCACACAGAAATAAAATCACCTCACTTTTCAAAAAATGGGTGGTGCTTACACAGGGGACTGGGGAAAGATGGTACTGTTAAGAATTTTTCCTTCAATTGCTTCGACTGCAGTGAGAAAAACAAAGGAGAGAAAACACACTGTACTCCAACAACACACAATTCACAGAATGGGTCCAACTGGAAGGGACCACAGTGGGTCATCAGGTCCAACCTCCCCAGTCAAGCACGGTCATCCCAGAGCACATGGCACGGGACTGCATCCAGACAGTTCTGGAATATCTCCACTGAGGGAGGCTCCACAGCCTCTCCAGGCCATCCCTCCCAGTTACACGGTCAGCCACACAGTAAAGAAGTTCTTTCTCATGTTCAGGTGGAACTTCCTGTATTTCATTTTTTGCCTGTTGTCTCTTGTCCCGTTGCTCTGCACCACTGACAAGAGTCTGGATCTTGCCACCCTCCCTACAGATATACTGATAGACACAGACGAGGTGCCCCCTCAGTTGTCTCTTCAGTTACTTGCACACCCACTGACCGATAACAGCAGAGGAGAAAGCCCGTTCTGCTGTAGCGGAACCTTCCCCAAAGCTGAATCAAGAGCTGCTTCAGCCCTTGGCTAAAGGGGCCGGTGGCCTGACGCGGCTGCCCCGACACTGCACCAGGGCCAGGGCCACGGCCTCTGGGTGGCTCCTGAGGGGGTGGGCCTGGCCCGGTGCTATGCGGTGCAGTGAAGACCAGGCCGGCCTGGTACGGTGCTGTGCTGTGCAATGCGGTGCGGTGCGGTGCGGTGCGGTGTGTCCCGGCCCGGCGCTGTCCCTGCGGGAGCGCGCGGGGAGCACGCGCTGCGGGTGCCGGATTCAAACGGGCCAATGAGGCGCGCGGGCGGGGGCGCGGGCGGTGCTGGCGGCAGCCAATGGGCGCGGCGGACACTGCGAGGTGCGGGCGGTGCTGGCGATTTCAACCCCCGCCGAGCAGCCGCC